>CM059196.1:5172793-5685330 GCA_030323885.1 Branchipolynoe longqiensis
GAGCGCCGCTGAGGTAGTTCAGGACAGCGCCGGTCGTTGCCAGCGTCTCGGATAGGTGCAGTATGTACGATAGTATGTCGTACTGAGTCGGGGCGAGTGGCAGTGCCCGATGGTGCCTCATGTACTGGATGTAAGTCCTCGCCTGGAGGTTTTTGTTGCGCCATGTGCCGGGCGCCAGGCCGGCCGCGATCAGGTCAAGTAGGCGTGCATGGTGTGCGTCCGTGTAATCTGGGGAGAGAGGCAAAAGAGATGGTACGATTCCCAGATTTGTAAATTTACAGTGTCGGGGACAATGCCTGGTCGTGGTCAGGGTATACTCGTATTAGGCTGTACTGTGCTAGGATGAGGGAGGTCCTGCCCGCCGCCTCCGGGTCGAACCCCATTCGGCTCAGGCCATCGGCAAGAGTCAGTTCCTTGCCCGCCTTGTGGTGTACGACAATGTCACAGCTTGTACGCGCCGCGAAGAGCCATAGCTCGCGTGCGCATGCGCATAGCACCTGGTCCCTCCCGGTGACGTTGGTTAGCACCTGCTGTGATGCGATGTTGTCTGTATTGACGTGGATGGTATAATTTTCAGGGTTCGGCGGTGTGAGGGCTTTGATGGCAACTATCAGGTTGACTGCCTCCAGCTGTGCGATGTCAGGGTAGCGGTCAGTGTGCTCGCTGGAGTAGTCAGTGGTCGTGTATCAGTACCAGTCTGTTGGTCGCCCTGGCATACTGGTGGAACCAGGCAATGTCCATGAGCAGCTCATCCGGAACCTGGTGCCTTCCTCTGAAGGGGGCGTCGCGCAGTGCTTTCAGGATCCTCCCTATGAATCGCTTGCCAGGTCGGACGCATTTTGCTATATGCTGTAGGCGGCCGACCAGTCGCTGCATCTCCCGCCTGGAGGCGAGCCTGCCACTGTTCCAAGTCTTGCACTCCAGAAGCACGTCCTCCAGCTTGTCCTCTGGTATCTCGACTCTCATGTCGGTGGTGGAGATTTAAAATCCGAGCCACTCAAGTTGGGTCGTGGGGGGAATGCATTTCGGTACTGATAGTGCAAGGCCCAGCTCACCGGTGATACTCATGATGTCGTCGTATGCCCTCCACGCTTCGGCCTCGGTCCCGGCCGCCCCAACGAAATCATCGAGGTAGCACAGGACGTGGTGGCCTCGGCACCTCATGAGGTATACTACTGCTGCTGTGGTCCTGGCACAAGCGAGGGAGGAGGTGCGGCACCCGAAGGGTGGCGCAGCATCGATGTAGTACCTCCCGTCGACTTGTATTCCCAGCAGGGGTGAGGATAGGGGGCAGGTCCTTAGTTGCCTGTATGCCCTTGCGAGGTCCGCCCCCCACAAGTAGCAGCCCTCGCCCAGCCGGGCCACCTCGTCGGCGAGGTCCATTATCCCAGGCAGGGTGTAGGTGAGGGGCTGGCCTTGGTATTGTGCGCACCTAATTCCCGCGTTGACACTGGCCCCGGCTGGATAGCTCAGGTCAACTATCACCCTCCGTTAGTCGGAGTTCCGTTTCTCCCTGGTCATCATTGGACTCACCTGTGTCCACGGGTGGAACGGCGGCGCAGCGAATGGCCCGATGAGGCCCGTGGAACTAGGTCAGCATTGCTATGGCGAGCAGTATTTCGGTGAGCAGTGTTTTTGTCAGTTTCACAGTAATCAGGATCATGTTCAGAGTCAGTGTCAACATATTCGCCCGTATAACTGTGGTCATCGGTTGTCAACCTCACTTTCGGTACCAGCGGCACCATCCTCCCCCGGTTCGACGTCGCAGTCATGGAGAGATTGGTGAGCACTGGTAGTCTCAAGAGATAGGTCAGCCCGGGCTGCACCGGGTGTGCCAACCGGTATCACCGGTTGAAGGGCCGCTACTGGTATGGGTTCACGGCCGTCTACCGAAAATCCTGGTCGTTACCATCATTCCCTTGATTTTTTCGGTCCAAGAAACGCTTTTTGTTCTGGCACACCTTCTCTTGATGTGGGTTGGCCTTAGCATATTTGGAGGCGCACCATGCGCAGAGGTGGCACTTCCGATCGGGACTGAGACCATGTGACGTTGTGAAGCCACAATCATTACCCCAGTTCCATTGCTTACATGGGGCGCCGTCGGTTTCTTTATTATATTGTGGTCGGGTATAATCACCCTTGCTCCGCTGCCCGCTACTCACGGCCGTCTCGGCCAGCCGCGGGGCACCGTCAGTCTGGGCAGTACGGGTGTTTTTTCGGCCAGCTAACCGCGCGCCTGCGACGCAGGCGTCGCGTTGCACGTCTTTTATGGCGTATTGGTCCACCCATCCATACGGGAGGCAGCCATCGCCGATCATAGAAAATACAGTTTCTGACCAGTTTCGGCACGTCGGCACGTCGGCCAGTCCCAGGACGTGGCCATTGTGGCAAGCTGGTGCAAGTGCTCAAATAGGGGGACAGGCCAGGAGGCTGGCAGGGCACGGTCCTTGGTCATCCTGCACAGTGCAGCAAAATACTCTGCCATACCGGCTTCTTCCATGTTAATGCGTACGTTTCTGTTACCTCTAATGACATAGCGGTGTGGGCCTAGTATGTTATTACCTCGTTTCTTTCCCAGGGCTGAACCTGCCGCCACGAGCAGCTCATTGACGGCTTCAGTTCTCTCGGTGTCTTTCACCTCAGCCGGGTTGACTAACTCATAGAAAGGGGTCCTAGTGGATGAGAGCTCTGCCGCCTCGTGGGTCGGTACCAGATCTTTTAGAAAAGGAACGAACTCACAGTTTGTGTTGGCGTCGGTCTGCTCGGCGTAGTAGTGGTGTAGGCCAAGCGGGTGTGGCGCCACCATGGCCACCTGGGAGGCGGCGGCAGCTGGGGCGGGTCGGGCTGGGCCCGTTGGGATCGCACGTGGTGCGATCCGGTCGGCGGCGGGCGCCGGCGAGCTAGTCCTCCTCCGTTTGGCGGTACTCTCGATAGAATCAATGCGATCGTTGAGTCCATCAGTTAGTTTCGTCATCTGTGCTTGCATTGCCGCCATCGCCGCAATCATGTCACGGGTATCCCCGCCGGGGTGGCTCCGGCTCCTGGTACGGGTGCGTGTGCGGCTCCGGCGCCTTGCACCCCCCACACTGTCGCGCCGTTCCACGGTTCGGCTTGAACGAGTAGTATGGTACTCACTCCGATCTGGACTATCCATCGGGATTATAACCGATCTGGGTCGTCCTCTCCCTCTGGTTGTTGGCGCGGTAGCTACTTCAGTTGCAGCGCTAGCACGCGCCTTCCTCGTGCGGGTAGCAGGCATGATGTTGTATGCTTATGGAGTGTCATGGAAAATACAGTTTCTGACCAGTTTCGGCACGTCTGCCAGTCCCAGGACATGGCCATTGTGGCAAGCTGGTGCAAGTGCTCAAATAGGGGAACAGGCCAGGAGGCTGGCAGGGCGCGGTCCTTGGTCATCCTGCACAGTGCAGCAAAATACTCTGCCATACCGGCTTCTTCCATGTTAATTAAAACAGAACGAGACAGTAGTATAAAGTGGCAATTTAATTCTTTCTAATTAGCTTGTTACATTACTCTTGATGATGACAATGACCTTAGATATTTCAAGGATTACAGGCACTTAACCCTATCGGTACATCATACTAGTTGGGTGGGTGGGAGGGAAATCTTGTCAGAAGAAGTACGTCCTCTCGGTTTGAAAAGTCTGGTCGAAGTGAAGATATCCAGTGCCACGTCATCGGCTTTGACTGGAAATCCCTACAGGTGGCGGGTCAATCGGCGACCATTTCTAGTTCTAAACTCGAATATAGGTGTCGCCACAGTCTGATATTAAGTTAACTGCGTAATTAAGTTAACTGCGCAATAAGGAGTTCAAGAAGTATCATGTAGGTGGCGCGTCGATCAGCGGCCAAAGTTATTAGTTCGAAGAATAGAATATAGTCGGCGCCACAGTGCCTAATCTACTGAGATTCACAGCCTCGTGCATTCAATTACCCATGTTGCGAACATCATGGACAATTAAAACAGAACGAGACAGTAGTATAAAGTGGCAATTTAATTCTTTCTAATTAGCTTGTTACATTACTCTTGATGATGACAATGACCTTAGATATTTCACGGATTACAGGCACTTAACCAAAAAGTAGAGCAAGTGTCCTGGGAGCCGATGAAACCGACTGCCTTGGCACATAATCATGCACCGCATCGGAGGTCCAGTGACCCAGCTGTTTGATGTTATTGATTGTCGATCCTTGCAGGGCACAGGCTTGTGCACCGCCTCGTCTCAGGCTGTGCAGGGTGATGGCCGCAGGGGCCGGGTGGGCTGCCACGGACAAGGCCAGTCGTATGGTGTCGAGCAACGCGGTTGCACGTAGGGGTGATCCGTTGATCGTCAGGAAGGCAGGGCCATCGGGGTGAATTGGTGTCATGGACACGTATTGTTTCCACGCTTGACGCGGACAGTAGGGCGATCCAGGTATCGCCGTAACGATGATGTCTCTTGGAGACGATGACTTGTACTGGGTTTTTGATGAACGGATTCGGACATTGATGCCCTTTGCTGTCAGCCTCACATCCTTAGCGCGAAGATAGTGATCTGGGTCAGATCTGCCAACCTTAGGAAACAAGTTGCTCTGGCGAAGGAGTGTGAAGTATGCGATGATAGTGGCTATCACCAGTACGGGACCATTTGGACCAGTTGTCCGGAAGAAAGTGATGATATTCTGAACATCTATAGGTAGCAGAGGAGGGGCCTGGACAGGCACATGACGTGACTCCCTCTGAATGCCTCGTTTGAGGAGGCCAACCAGGTACGTGTCAAATGAAGTCGTCCTGCCGTCAAATGACAGGACCCATGTGCGGGCGCCACTCAGATAGTTCAATATGGCACTCGTTGAGGAAAGTCGATCTTTAAGATGTAATAGATACGACATAATATGATACTGGGACGGTTGCAACGGGTCTGCTTGGTGTTCTTGCATATAGATGTAGTATTCCTTTGCCTGAGCTGCCTTATTCCTCCAGGTCCCAACCGCCAGCCCCGCCCTAATGGCATCAAGAAGCCGCTGATGGTGACGTTGTGAGTAACCTGGGGAGAGAAGGCAAAAAAAGGTTTAATATCGATCCCAGGTTACAGGTTGTGTGTTAAAGCATTGTCATGGGTCACAATGACCATTTTCAGACCTGCGTCAGCAACAAGTTTCTGTGCTAGTCTCTTTGCACGCAAGTCGAAACACATACGACTCAGAGCATCAGCAAGGATGATGTCTTTTCCTGGTTTATGTCATACGAGAATGTCCGTGCTTCTTTGTGCGGCAAAGAGCCAGATTTCGCGGGCGCAGGCACATATGACTTGGTCACGACCTACCCCGGAGCTGAGCACCTGCTGTGAAGTTGCATTGTCTGTATTTATTATGATGGTGTATTTATGGGCCTCATGTGGGGAGAGGTGCTTCAGTGCAACAACCAGATTGATCGCCTCGAGCTGGGCAATTCCATATTGCTTATCGCCAACCTCCTGTGAGTACTCGGCTGCATAGTAGGTCGTAGTCGAATGCGCTCCCCCAGCCCTCAGCGAGGAGTCGCACTCAATGACCCAAGGCTCCCAAGCACAGGGAGGGAGAAGGACCAGTCCGTTCGACCTGGCGGCATATCGTGTGAACCAGCCGACGTCGAGTGCAAGCTCCGGAGGCACGATGTGCTTACCCCTGTGTGGTGCGTTCCTTAGGGCATTAAGGATCCTCGACATGAACCTCCTAGCCGCGATCACACATTTAGCAATATGCTGTAGGCGTCCGACGAGGCGCTGGAGCTCCCTACGAGACGCCAGAACCTTCTTTTTCCACACCTCGCACTCCCTGATAACCTCCTGAAGCTTATCTTGTGGTATTGTTATAGTCATTTCGTCTGTGGAGACTGTGAAACCGAGCCACGAGACCTCCGTTTTGGGCGAGACACACTTCTCTGTAGCAAGGTCGAGGCCAAGACGTAGAGCGAGGCCAATGATGTCACGGTAGGCTCTTAATGCTTCGTCCATTATTCCGGCCGCCCCGACAAAGTCGTCGAGGTAACATAGAATGTGATGGCCGCGCTTCCTCATAAGGTATACCACCGCGTTTGTTGTTCGGGCACAAGCCATTGAAGACGTGCGACAACCAAACGGCGGTGCCAGATCTATGTATATCTTTTTCTTGAGCATGATGCCAAGGAGCGGGGTCGACAAAGGACAGGTACGAAGCTGTCTGTACGCCCTGGCCAAGTCCACAGACCAGATGAGTGCACCCTTTCCAAGCCGCGTGACCTCATCGGCCAAGTCGATGATACCAGGAAGCGTGTAGGTGTACGGCTGCCCCTGATACTGGGCCTTCCTGATACCGGAGTTCACGCTAGCGCCAGCTGGGTAGCTCAGGTCAACGATGACTCTCTTCTTAGTCATACCACGCTTTTCTCGCGTCATCATAGGACTAACCTGAGTCCATGGACGGAACGGCGGAATGTCAAATGGGCCAGCAAGGGCACCATGCTTAAGTTCGGTGTTAATGTATTCGGTCATATGAGCCTCACTGTCCGTATCAGCATAATGATTCGCCACCAACGCGACTGGGGGGCGGTCACCAGTATAATCTACAGGCCACCCGTACTCCAGAAAGTCTAGCAATTGTTTATCATGATAGTCGGACAATAGCTCCCTCCATACGCCAATGTTCAAACCTGATGGTATGGGTATCCTGGGGCCTATGTAATTTGGTAGGGCACCGGCCCTCACGTGCATATAGATGTCTAAATAGACTAGATGTTTTGCCCATATATTATCGACCGGGTGCGGCCAGATATCATCGAGTATGTGCCTATACGTAACCGGGGTATGGGGTGGGTTATAAGATGGTAGCTGATCATTATTAATGTTCAAAATAACGTATTCCACGTCGTCTGTGTCAACATGATCATCAATCAGCAGCCTATCAGGCGAGTCCCCACATCATGTTGATACACCACTGACACCCCCATTAGATCCCAAATCATATACCGACACACTCTCCCTACCTTCAATCGGAGGATCCAGTGGTTCATGTCCATCTCCCGGCCGCCAGACCGGCGCGTACATCCCAGCGCTTCCAGCACCGTCACCAGCGTCTATCGTATGAACAGGCACAGCAGTGTCCGATTCAGCCAAGCCTAGACTAGAAACACCCAGGGAGTGAACGCATTCTCGCTCAGCACCAGTCGTGCCTGCACGTGAAAGTCCAAAGTTCACTCCTGGTGATAAGGGTCCGATACCGGCCCGGCTATTAATCAAGGCATTTCCGCGCGCCTGGGTTCCTTGACCCAGTTCACGAGTCATTACAATAGAGCGATGTCGATCACCGGTGCGCTGAGTCGCACCTCCCGCATTAGCATAACCGACGTGGACAGAGTGAGCGGGGTCAGCTCGGCCACCTACTGAAAATCCTTCGCTTGACCTTTCTCATTGTTGGTGATCCTCTCCTGGAATCTCCTTTTGTTCTGACACAATTTTTCTTGGTGCGGATTGGCCTTCTTATTTTTATTTTCACACCACGCGCAGAGGTGACAGCGCCTCTCGGGCTGAATGCCGTGGGACGTGGCGAAACCACAGTCATTACCGATATTCCAGGCGTGACATGGCTTACCATCGACTTCTTTGTTGTATTCAGGTCGACTATATTCACTCACTCTACCACTGGCGTGTGCGGACGCCGATGACACAGTGGCAGCCGTGGCCGACTCCTGTCGACGGTATCGACCAGCCTGTTTGTCGACGCGCGTACCAATTGCACAGATGTCGCGTTGGACGTCCTTGATAGCGTACGCGTCGTCCCAGGCCTGTGGGAGACGACCGTCCGCAATCATTGTGAAAACGGTCTCCGACCATTGTCGGCAAGTATGCCAGTCCCAGTTTCCTGCCATAGTGAGAACCTGGTGCATGTCCTCAAATACGTGGTGTGACCAGTTTTTGGGGAGCTTTCTGTCCTTGCACATACGGCACAGTGCCGCTAGATACTCAGGCCAAGTAGCCTCTTCCATGCCGATCTTATCATTTTTGCTACCTCTTATTACATATCTATGGGGAGCGAGAATTTTATTCGTACCTCTTTTCTTGCCCAAGGCCGATCCTGCCGCCACCAACAGCTCGTTGACTGCGTCTTCCCGCTCGCCATTACGTCCCCCTCCCGGAGATAGTACGTCGACTGAGTGTGCCGCAGCACCTAGGCAGGTACGACGGTCCCGTTCAGCGTAGGAGTACGGCTCGAACTCGGATTTTTCTCGAGAACGTCGCCGGTATCTGTGACCAGCATCCCATGAAGACCCAGCCGATTGTAGCGAGCCGGAACGCCGTCTTGTCGGTTCGAATGATCCGTCCCGATCAGATCTGCCGAGCAAGGTGTCATGGCCGCCATCACGTGGCGTGACGTCACGGTGGCGCCGGCGGGGAGAAAGAGATCTCGATTTTCTTTTGTCAGCGTTTTTCTGCAGTTCATCAATACGTGAATTTATGCCAGCGTTGATCTCTGCCATCTGCTTCTGTATGGTAGCCAGAGCCACGGTTAATCCCGAATCGTCGTTGATCGTAACATCCATTTGTTCTTGGTCCGAATCGACTGATCGATCCTCGCGCCGGTCCTTTGTTCGGCCGGAACGAGTGTGCCTTTCCGTCGTCGAATTCGAAGATAAAGCCACTGACTTCGCACCAACCTTAGTTTTCTTCTTCTTCGCAGGTCCAGCATTGTCACTATTACCTACTTTTGATTTCTTAGCCTTCGTGTTCTTGACGGGCGGCATTTTAAGAAATCTTGTCAGAAGAAGTACGTCCTCTCGGTTTGAAAAATCTGGTCGAAGTGAAGATATCCAGTGCCACGTCATCGGCTTTGACTGGAAATCCCCACAGGTGGCGGGTCAATCGGCGACCATTTCTAGTTCTAAACTCGAATATAGGTGTCGCCACAGTCTGATATTAAACTAACTGCGTAATTAAGTTAACTGCGCAATAAGGAGTTCAAGAAGTATCATGTAGGTGGCGCGTCGATCAGCGGCCAAAGTTATTAGTTCGAAGAATAGAATATAGTCGGCGCCACAGTGCCTAATCTACTGAGATTCACAGTCTCGTTCATTCAATTACCCATGTTGCGAACATCATGGACAATGCGTACATTTCTGTTACCTCTAATGACATAGCGGTGTGGGCCTAGTATGTTATTACCTTGTTTCTTGCCCAGGGCTGAACCTGCCGCCACGAGCAGCTCATTTACAGCTTCAGTTCTCTCGGTGTCTTTCACCTCGGCCGGGTTGACTAACTCATAGAACGGGGTCCTAGTGGATGAGAGCTCCGCCGCCTCATGGGTCGGTACCAGATCTTTTAGAAAAGGAACGAACTCACAGTTTGTGTTGGCGTCGGTCTGCTCGGCATAGTAGTGGTGTAGGCCAACCGGGTGTGGGGCCACCATGGCCCCCTGGGCGGCGGCGGCGGCTGCTGCTGCGGCGGCGGCAGCTGGGGCGGGCCAGGCTGGGCCCGTTGGGATCGCACGTGGTGCGATCCGGTCAGCGGCGGGCGCCGGCGAGCTAGTCCTCCTCCGTTTGGCGGTACTCTCGATAGAATCAATGCAATCGTTGAGTCCATCGGTTAATTTCGTCATCTGTGCTTGCATTGCCGCCATCACCGCAACCATGTCACGGGCATCGCCGCCGTGGTGGCTCCGGCTCCTGGTACGGGTGTGTGTACGGCTCCGGCGCCTTGCACCCCCCACACTGTCGCGCCGTTCCACGGTTCGGCTTGAACGAGCAGTGTGGTGCTCACTCCGATCTGGACTATCCATCGGGATTATAACCGATCTGGGTCGTCCTCTCCCTCTGGTTGTTGGCACGGTAGCTACTTCAGTTGCAGCGCTAGCACGCGCCTTCCTCGTGCGGGTAGCAGGCATGATGTTGTATGTTTACGGAGTGAGAAAGGGTGAGACAGCTCCAGGCACCACGCGGGTTCGGATGCTGGGAAGAAGTGAGCAGGTCAGCCCGGCACCACGTGGTGGGGAGTGGAGTTTCCGCTAGATGGCGTAGGGGTGATGGGTTCGACTCCCAGCCAGAAGGGGGCGCCAGGGGAGAGCGTCGGGGTGAGTTTGTAATGCTTTCGCGCCCCGAATTATCCATGTTGACTTCAACATGTGGCAATTGTTGAATATTATCATGAATTGCATGGAGATGCATTCACTTGAAATTCAGGAGGAATATTAGTAACATTATTGTCATGAGATGTCTTTCATATTGTATATAGCCTAGACATATGGTTGCCCAGAATGGTTGTTCAAATGAAAAATCATGTACATATGGAATGTTAAATGTTGCATGAATGGTTCATTTGAAAATTCATTGCATAATTGTTTTAATATTGGCATTAATTAAACACGCGAACGAGGAGCCCATGTTATGGAATTTTATTGATCAAAGTCATGTAAAAAGCAAGTAAGTAATGTCAGATCAATGCGGTTTAAGGTAAAGTTCGACTCAGGCCCTCAACCCTTGCGTTTGACTGTTCGTTTGATGGGTTGGGTGGGCGGCTGAGCTGGTGGCGTGGTCTTGGTCGTCTGACTGCCCGGTTGGTAGTGGCAGGAGCAGTGAGCTGCTCAGTTATATAGGTGGTATGTAGGTCAGGCAGGGCGTGGGTCTCGCGAGGCGAGATCGTGACGTCAGAGTCTCGTGTGGTAGTTCTGGCTGTCTCCGGCAGGGTTTTAGTTGGTGGGGTTCAGTTCAGATGGCGCCACCGTCGGGTTGGGGGGAGTGGGGGGAGGAGGTAGGGGAGGGCGTGGGTGTGGGCAGGGGAGGGAGGGTAGGGCTCCTCGTACGCGCGTAAATTATCCATGTTGGTATACCATCGTGAACAATTAAACACGCGAACGAGGAGCCCATGTTATGGAATTTTATTGATCAAAGTCATGTAAAAAGCAAGTAAGTAATGTCAGATCAATGCGGTTTAAGGTAAAGTTCGACTCAGGCCCTCAACCAAATGTGGGGAGGGCCTGTGTCGCTGAGGGGAAGGCCGCCTTCGGGACGTAGGTGTGGACTGCCGAGGATCGCCAGTTCCCCAGCTGCCGGACTTCGTCGAGGGATGCGCCGGCCTTGGCGCAGGCCTGTGCTCCTCCTCTTCGGAGGCTGTGGAGGGTGTAGGCTTCCGGGTGCGGAAGGCGGGCGGCTCGGAGCGCGGCTCTGAGAGCGGCCAAGAGCGTGGGAGCAGTGAGCGGAGCCCCATTGGGGAGCCCGAATGCCGGGTCGTGCGGGGCGGGCCGAGCCGACCTCCTGTAGGCCCGCCACGCTCGGACGGGGCAGATGGTGTGTTGCTCATGCATGCGGATTATGATGGAGAATGCGTCGCGAGCCAGCCTGGTGGTCTTGGTGGAGCGGACATGGAGGACGAGGTGCGTACCTGCGTCATGGATGTCCGCGTCCTGGATGGTGTGGCCCGGGTCGCCCTTCCGGCCAGTGACGAGCAGGTTGCCTTGTCTCAGTAGGGTGGAGTACCCCATGAGTAGTGCTGCGGTGAAAACCCGTGCGCGGGGACCGAAGGCTCGGAAGTGGTTGGCGATGTGGAGTAGTGTTGTTGGTGTTATGGGCGGGGCCTGTCTCGGTTGGTGGAGGGATGACCGGACGACCCCGCGCTTTATGACTGAGACCGCGTAGGTGTCAAACGCGGCTGTCTGGCCTTGGCTGGTGCTGACCCATGTTCGTGCCCCGCTGAAGTAGTTTAGTACAGCTGACGGTGATCTTAGTGTGGCGTCCAATGATGCGACGTAGGCCATGAGGTCGTACTGTGATGGGCGGCGGGGGTCGTAGTGGTGGTCGTGTGCGTGTTGGAGGTATCGTTTGACTTGCCGGTTCTTGTTGGCCCACGTCCCCGCCGCCAGGCCTGCTCGGAAGAGTGTTGCGATGCGCGTCCGGTCGTCATTGCGAGAGGCTGGGGATAGAAGGCAAATGTTACTATCCCCAGTCTATATAGCATCAGGTATCATGGTGTTACAATGTTTGACCCGGAGTCGGTTTAGGCTCAGGCGGCGGCACATTGTGTCCGCTTTCTCTTGTGCGATGCTGTCGAATGGTGCCCTACTGAGGGCGTCAGCAAGGATGAGTTCTTTGCCTGGCTTGTGGATGATGCGTACTTCCGTGGAGTACAGTGCGGCAAATCTCCATATCTCCCTGGCGCAGGCGCAGAGCACTGGGTCCTTCCCAGCTCCGGACGAGAGGACTGCTTGGGATGTCTGGTTGTCGGTGTTGATTGTAATGGTGTAGTCTTGTGGCCTGGTGGGGGCAAGGGCGTGGAGGGCGACGACTAGATTTAGTGCCTCTAGTCTGTTTATATGGTGTCCGATTGCCATATATTCATTGGCGTATGCCTCCGTGTAGTAGGCCACCTGGGAGTGTGCTCCTCCGGCGCGGAGGGAGGAGTCACACTCGATAGTCCATGGTGTTTTGGGTGCTGGTTGGAGGAGGACTACCCCATTGGTGGTCCTCGCATAGTCTGCAAACCATGCGAGGTCTCGTCTTAATTCGATGTTGACGGGGTGTCTGCCGGTTCATGGTGTGTCGCGGAGGGTGGCCAATATCAGGTTCATGAACCTGCGTGCTGGGGTTACGCACCTCGCGATATGTTGTAGGCGCCCTACTACGCGCTGGAGGGTCGTCCGGGTCAGGCTCTTGACGTTGGCTGTGTCTTTGCATTCTTTTAGGACATCTGCTAGTTTGTCATCGGGGATGCTGACGGTCATTTGGTCCGTGCAGATCTCGTAGCCCAGCCAGGTTGTGCGGTGCGTGGGTGGGGTGCATTTTGTGGGGGAGAGTGCCAGGCCGAGGGCCGCCATGATCTTCAGCATATCTAGGTAGGCCGCGTCGGCAGCCTGTTTGGTGGCTGCTACCCTGACGAAGTCGTCGAGGTAGCATAATGCGAAGTGTCCCCTTTTCCTTATGAGATATATAACGGCGTTTGTTGTTCGTGCGCAGGCCATTGATGATGTCCTGCAGCCGAAGGCGGGTGCCAGGTCAAAGTATACCTCATCATCGAACCTGATCCCTAGGAGGGGCACGGAGAGGGGGCAAGTTCGCAGCTGGCGGTATGCTCGTGCCAGGTCGGCAGACCAGATGTAGGAGCCTTGGCCGAGCCTGGTGACCTCGTCCGCTAGGTCCATTATCCCCGGGAGTGTGTAAGTGCTTGGTCTGCCCTTCCTGATCCCGGCTTTGACACTGGCTCCTCTGGGATAACTGAGGTCTACTATGACCCGGTGCTCGTCGGTGTTTTTCTTCGGGCGTGTCATTAGGGGGCTGGTCTGGGCCCATGGCGTGAAGGGTGTGGTGGTGAACGGGCTGAGGAGTGCGCCATGTCCTACTTCTTTGCGTACGTAGCGGCGGATCCATTTTGTTTGGTCGGCGTCTTCAGCGTGGTTTGCTGCGGCCGGGATTGGTGGCTCGTCGGCCGTGTAATCCACCGGCCACCCAAATTCGAGGAAGTCTACCAGTTCTTTGTCATGGTAGTTCCTGAGGTACTTCCTCCAGGCCGGGATGTTTAGGTCGGATGGAACCGGGATTCTTGCCGCGACGTGGTTGGGGAGGCCCGTGGCTCTGACCTGATTGTACATGGTCATGTATGGGTGATCGTCCCATGCTTGGGCAACTGTGGTCGGCCATATTTTAAAGATGGTGGAGTGGTAGGTTATTGGTGTGTGGGGTGGGTCGTAGGGCGATGCCGGCTCGTTGGTGGGGTCTGCGAGTGCCTCGTTGATGTCCTCGTCTGCCTGTGCCCTGTGGTCAGCTGTAAGTAGCGCGTCAGGTTGTTCGCCCTCCTGCGGGTCGGGGCGACTGGTGGGTGGACTGGGCGGGGTGGTCGTGGGCCGGACCCGTGCTGTCTTGGTTCCTTCCTCGTGGCAACCTGGGTTCATGGTCGTGGGGGCAGGTGGTGGTGTTTTTATTCGGTGGTTTTTCTCCCCGTCTTTTGTCTGGATGGTGGGTCGGTCCCTTGTGGTGGTGTCGTGATGGGTGATGGTTGGTGGTTGGGAGACGCTTTGCGAGAGTGGTGGCTGGCCGTCTCCGTTTGATGTCATGGTAGTGGAGGGCTGAGGTCGGGATGGACCGTCTTGTTGGGAGGCGAGGCGTGGCTCCGTGGTGTTGGCGGTCGTGTTGGGTTGGGTGGCGGCTGTGCCTGTTTGGGTGGTGTTTGCCGGGGCTGTTGAGGTGGTAGTTGAGCTGTGTGTGGAGTCTGTGCTCGCTGCGTGTGTCGGACTTGCTGCGTCTGCGTTGTTGGTAGTGTGAGTCAGTTGTGGCCTGTTGGTGGTGGTTTGGGCCTGTGTTTTCGGTGGTGCTTTGGTGGTTCAGGTTCACTTCGGCTAGTGGTGTGCGTCCGGTGGTGGCCTGTTTGGGTGTGGTTCTTGCTTGTGTCGTGTCCATTTTTTCGGCCTGGCTGGGGCCGTTCAGCAAAAATCCGATTTCTCAGTCGCGTTTTCGTTGGATGCACCCTGTGTTCGTCTCTCGAGTTGCCGCTTTTTGTTGTTGCACTCTGTTTCTTTATGGGGGTTAGCCCTGCGGTACTTGTTTGCGCACCACGCACAAAGGTGGGCAAATCGTTCTACCCCGGTTCCGTGGGATGTGGTGAAGCCGCAGTCTTGGCCCATGTTCCATCGATGGCATGGCCGGCCGTCGGTTTCATAGTTGAACTCGGGCCGCCTGTATTGTTGGTATGCTGGTGTTGAGGTGGTGTCTGTCCTTTGGTTCTGCGTGTCATCGGTGTGTGGGGGAGGTGTACGTTGGGCCCTTCTGGTTGTTGTGGATCGTTTCTGTGCCTGGATGCTCCTCTGTCCAGTAAGGCACGCGTCTCGCTGCACGTCCTTTATGGCCGTAGGATCTCTCCATGCCCTCGGGAGCCTGCCGTCATCTATCATGTTAAAAATCCTTTCGGACCATGCGAGGCAGGTCTCCCACTCCCACTCTGCCGCCATCTCCACTATCTGTTCGACGTGGTCTGCGAGTGGGTCAATCCAGCTTGTGGGCACCGTGGGGTCTTTCGCCATCCTGTGTATGGCGGACAAGTATTCGAACCAGGTGCTCTCGCCCTGCCCCACCTTCCCCTTCTGTTCTGCCCGTATTACAAATGTGTGTGGAAGTAGTGGTTTCCTACCTCTGTGCTGCTTGTTGTAGCCATTGCCTTGTGTTATGATGTCGTCCATTATCTTTCGGTGTGCTCGTTCATCTTCGGAGGATGGGGAGCGTCTGGATGCGCACGGTCTACGTTCTCTCCCTCTTGCGGCGTCGCTGTCTCTCCGGTCGTTATGCCTCTTGCGTGTGGTGGAGGAGGGGCGCCATGCTCGCCCGTGTTCTGGTGAGGAGGATGGTTCACGGTTGCGGTTGCGGCGGTTGGTGTGGTGGTCGGAGTTGCGTCGGCTGTTGGATGTTCGGGAGGAGGATGCTGATGATCCTTGGCTGTTGGATCGCTTCCTTTTTTGTTTAGATGTTTCCATGGCCCTAACCCTCTCCATCATGGTTCTGTTGAGCTCGGCCTGCTGGGCTAGTGTTTCCGTGAGTGTTTGCTGTAAGGCGGCCATCTGTGCGGTTGGGTCGATTGGTTCTTTTGGGATGGTATGTGACAGGACCTCGGCTGGCGGAGCTCGGGTGGCGGTGGCGCGCGGTCTGCCTCGTGTGCGTGTGGTTGGTGTTGCGTCTGTGGTGGCGGCTGCTGGCGCTGGCGCGGGTGTAGGTGCAGGTGGAGCGTCCGTGTGGTCAGATGCGTCAGTGTTGCGTCTAGTGCGTTTAGTTGTGCGCGCCATTTTTTCTTTTGACGTGGTGTGCAGGTGGTCGGTTTGCGCCAGGCGGGTCGGTCGGTGAGTCGAGCAGCTCACGGTCTTGGGGAGAGCGTGTGTAACCTTCGCTTGGTTGGTGCGGGTTGTAGAGTTTGCCTTATCCGCGGTCGGTGGAGTGGTGATAGTGTAGGCGAGGCTCAGGTAGTGCTTCGGGCGTGCAGCAGTGTGGCGCAGTGTGAAGTAGAGTTGTTGGCCGTTCGCTTTGGCTGTGGGCAGGGTTGTGATGTGTTCGCGGTGTGTTGACGCCGGGCGGTGCAGTGGGAGTAGCGGCCGGTTGAGTCGTCAGCGGTTTCGTTGGTCGCTTGTTTTGCGGGCGTTGCACGTGGTGTGTTTGTCACCGGGCGGTGTAGTGTTGTAGCGGCGGGTAGGTTGTCAGGGCGTCGTCGCAGTGTGAGTTAGGCTTGTTGGCCGTTCGTTTGGCTGCGCGCAGGGTTGTGTTGTGTTCGCGATGTGTTGTCGCCGGGCGGGTAGTGGCGTAGGGGGCTGCGTAGGTCGTCAGGGTGTCCGTCAATGCTCGTTGTGCAGGCGCGGCAGCAGGGTGGTGCGGTGTGATGTATAGTTGTTGGCCGTTCGATTAGGCTGTGGGCAGGGTTGTGATGTGTTCGCGGTGTGTCGTTACCGGCGGTGCGGTGGCGTAGCGTGCCGTGTAGGTTGTCAGTATGCCCGTCGACTGATTGTTGGCGGGTGCGGCAGCAGGGTGGTGCGGTGTGATGTAGGCTTGTTGGCCGTTCGTTTGGCTGCGCGCAGGGTTGTGATGTGTTTGCGATGTGTTGTCGCCGGGCGGTGCAGTGGCGTAGCAGGCCACGTAAATCGTCAGGTTGTCCGTCAATCGCTCGTTGGGCGGGCGCGGCAGCAGGGTGGTGCAGTGTGATGTAGAGTGGTTGGCCGTTCGATTAGGCTGCGCGCAGGGTTTTGATGTGTTTGCGGTGTGTCGTCACCGGGCGGTGCAGTGGTGTAGCGGGCCGCTTAGGTTGTCAGTGTGTCCGTCGATTGATTATTTGGCGGGCGCGGCAGCAGGGTGGTGCAGCGTGATGTAGAGTTGTTGGCCGTTCGTTTTGGCTGCGTGCAGGGTTTGTGATGTGTTCGCGGTGTGTCGTCGCCGGGCGGTGCAGTAGCGTGGCGGCCGCGTAAGTCGTCAGCGTGTATGTCAATCGCTTGTTTGGGCGGCGCGGCAGCAGGGTGGTGCAGTGTGATTGGCCGTTCGTTTGGCTGCGCGCAGGGTTGTGTTTTGTTCGCGGTGTGTCGTCTCCGGACTGAGCAGTGGCGTAGTGGTCGGCGGCTCGATAGGTGATATGTTGGTGCTTACTTGATTGTTTGTGGCGGCAGGCTGCGGCAAGCGGGGCCCGGTATGTGCAGGGTGGAGATGTTCGTCCGGCTGCGCGGCGGCCAGTGGAGAGACAAGCCGGTTGGCTGTAGATGTAGAGCAAGCCGGATGGCTGATTTGGCAGGTGGCGGCAAGCGAGGCCCGGTATGTGCAGGGTGGAGATGTTCGTCCGGCTGCGCGGCGGGCAGTGGGGAGACAAGCCGGTTGGCTGTAGATGTAGAGCAAGCCGGATGGCTGATTTGGAGAGCAAGCCGGTTGGCTGGTAGTGGTGGTAGAGCTGAGTTGGTGACGTGGTCCTGGTCGTCTGACTGCCCGGTTGGTAGTAGCTGGAGTAGTGAGCTGCTCAGTTATATAGGTGGTAAGTAGGTCAGGCAGGGCGTGGGTCTCGCGAGGCGAGATCGTGACGTCATGGTCCCGTGTGGTAGTTCTGGTTGTCTCCGGCAGGGTTTTAGTTGGTGAGGTTCAGTTCAGATGGCGCCACCGTCGGTTGGGGGGGAATGGAGGGGGTAGGGGAGGGCGTGGGTGTGGGCAGGGGAGGGAGGGTAGGGCTCCTCGTACGCGTGTAAATTATCCATGTTGGTATACCATCATGAACAATTGCATGGAGATGTGTTCATATGAAATTCATGAGGTACATCATTAACATTATTGTCATGAGATGTCTTTCAGATTGAAAATATCCTAGACATAAAGTGGTCATAAAAGGTTATTCAAATGAAAAATCATGTACAGATGGAATGTGAATGTTGCATGAATGTGTTCATTTGAAAATGCATTGCATACTTGTTGAATATTATCATTAATTGCATGATTGATTTCTAATAATGTACATCGACATATGATTGAACATTGCATTAATTATTATCACATATTATTAACTTATGCTATCATGGACATTATTAATGTTATGAGAACATATTAATGATCTTTGCACTAGAGATGCATATCATTGACATTATTCATGTTATAGGAACATATTAATGGTCATATTATTCCAAAAAGCATATAGTTAGATAATCTCTAGGGTTATAGATTAAAAAATATATATATATATATATAAATTGAGAATTTTATGATTCTGAAATAATTTATTGAATATGAACCTGATTATTGAGATGTTGTATCGATAATTTCTGTGAAAGAAGTCAATTTTAGCATATCAGACTGACTGTGGTATCAGCAGTGTGTTGGACAATACTCAGTTCATGGGAACTGTGGTATATGCTGATGGTCACTATGTTCTCAATAAGGTTCACGATGAGCTTTAGCATAGGTGACTGAGTCAATGATTTCGCTTCGAATCAGAAGATGGACACGATGCTTAGTTCACAAGGAACTTTAGCATATGCTGACGGGTGCTCGGATCGATGATGTGTAGATTGGTACGAAGAATAACATTGACATTAAATTGACTTCGCAATTGATCACTATGTTCGCAATAAGGTTCACGAGGAACTTTAGCATATGTGACTCAGTCAATGATTTCATAGCCGCAGTGCGATGGACAAGACCAAGATCGAGGAGAACTAATGCATAGATGAATGTCATTGGATTGTGTTAGCGAGATCAGGAGCGGAGACTAGCATAGTTCATGGAGAACTAGCGCAAGACTTTTATTCAATATAAATTTGCGGTTTCGCCGGAGAAACGCCTTAACATCATAAATCTACGTCAACAAAGAGAACATTCTAATACTACTACAGTATGGTTGAAACTCAAGCAGAAGCATGTAAATCTATTATTATGGAATGCTATAGATTTAAGTATTATCATTTTGAAGTTAAAAAAACCCACTGTCATTGCTTTGTTTACATATTGCCGCTGAGTTAACGCTGTCGTATATATGAATTTCTATTGCCGTGATTATATTTGTTAATACTAATATTTGATGCTTTATCTTTGTACAGGAGGTACAAAACGACATGATTCATAATTTGCCATTATTTTGACACAAAACGACTTAAAATTGGTGAAATCAAAGATTTTAGTTCTAATTTACAAGAAAATAGTTCCTAAAACTAGGTCATCGATTCAAACCGCTTAAGGCTTGTTTTTCCATAAGGCAAGATCCGCAATGTTAACTCAATAAGGACCTGTCGAGCAATCACGCGTCTGCCACCGATGTCATCAGATTTCTTATAGTTCATTCACGGTGAGGTCAAAATGGAGGGACCGCCGTATCGATGTGGGACTAATTGACAGTAGAGACCAAATCCGATTAAGCACTAATGTAACGTCGATGCTTTGTGACTGTAGTGTACCTTGTTGCAGATGACCTCTAAACTGTCACAAACTTAAAAAATGCTCGGAATAAGCTAAAAATGATGGCAAAGGAATCAGATGCTTCTTAAGACATCATATTAGATGGCAAAAGGATGATATATTATTCAAAACATATTATAAATTAAGCTTATAAAAATAAAATAAAAATTTATTTTTTATCAAAATTTATATTTCGAAGTCAGATATACCTTATACACTAACGCGACTACTTAGACTCAATTTATTATTATAGTTGATACATACAGACTTAATGGTGATGGAACTACAATGTAGTACTGTGCACTTCTTTCTACGCTGCTGGGCAGGTGGTAAGAAGTGGAGGGGTGGAGTATGTTGTAAAATTTTCCGATATATTGAGATATTGGTATGAGAACTATACTATAATAAGTTGCAATTTGTCTATTAATTATAAAAATGGTATGTAAAACCAAAGGCATATAAAGGTATATGTGGTGTTGGTGATCCATTCTTAATTAGAGAGAGACATTGTACATTGAATATAGATAGAAAGAGAGGATCACTTCTTATGTGGGACAGTCTTTGGAGACTCACCTCACATACCCCCTCCCCCCCAAGTATTATTTATGGATCACTGCACACCACAAGGCACTGTAGCCAGCATGACAAGGCCTTGGATACAACAGATTGAACTCTGATTGGTGGGTAGATAAATGCCTGTTATGGATTGGGAGATCAACCCATGTGACCACCGCCATCATGTATTCTCTACACTACAAGAGGTAATAAAGCAGGAGTCTAGCTCTCCTACTTTCATTCTCTTTCTGCTTACCTTCCTTACCTGTAGTGTCTTTCACTTAGCCTACCTACACAACTAAAACCACCAGCCGAGGACTTTACAAAATGATTGTTGCCAAATCAGCACTCACTCCAGGGTGGGTGGGTGGGGAAGCGATGTGAGCATTGTGGGTGCCAGCGTGAAAGTGGCTAGCTGAGGGGAGGTCACATGGGAGCGGGAAAGGGGTAGAGGGCAAGGGAAACAGGTCGATCTTGCCTCGCTAGTAAATTACGAATGTTGCCTCGACAACATAACTAATTAGATCTTCCTCACATGCGCAGGGACATGAGCAGCAGAAAGAACCCAGATTTGGAAAGAACCCAGGTTTGATTCCCATATATGGAGGGTGGAGAGAAATGGTTTTTCCGATTGAAAGTGGATATATGCTAATTAGCTAATAGTTTGATATCCTATGCAGGGAAGGTGAAGAGTGGAAAGTACTGTTCTGGGCCATTTGAATATTATGTGGTGCTTACAGTGGTGGGCAGTCCAAGCGTTATGTGGCGTGTATGGTCTAATGTTACGGAATGCGGGGGTGGCATCTAATTTTTACAAAAATAACATGACATAATATTTGAGCGGCTCTTTTCCTATTGGCTGCTAGGATGGGAAAGTGAGCAGGTGTTAATTAACTAGTACTAGTTGGATTCTCTGCATCTCATGCATATTGATATTCAGTATTTATTTGGTAGATTAGTTGATTAAACAGCGGAAATTTCAATGGAGGACAATTGGTCTTCCTCATTCCACTGCTCCTTACACTGTCGAGTGTCAGGCTAGGTAGCAACAAGTATCAATCATTAAGTCATTGATTTGACTCGGCCAGAGTTCAAACCCATGAGTTCATCCATATTCCACAACCTACCAGAACGGGAGGCGGATGCTCAACTCATTTGGCCATCGCATCTAGTGTGCAGTCCAACTTATAAAAGGTGAATGTGATAATAAACCCAAATACACTACTCCACCAGCACCATTTTGTGTTGGTGAGGCTTTTTACTGGCATATCCATTTTACAGTTCTTCAATAGAGTCTCATATATGTATGCCTGCATGGACTTTGTGCTTCCTCAAAATGGTTGGGACCAGATGGGATGGCCAAATGAGTTGAACATTCATCTCCCGTTTTGGTAAATCATGGAATTTGAACGCTGGTCAAATCAAACCGATGACTCAAAAATTTATACTTGTCGCCTCCCAGTGAGGCACTCGGCATTATTAGATTAGGGCAGCAAGGACTGGTTGGCTCAGTGTCAAGATAATGTGACTGAGTGGGATATCAGCTCATGGTGCTGGCAGCCTGGTCTCCCAGTGGGGCAGCAATATAAAGTCATCATGCGTGCACAGTGTCATAGGTCGGTTCCTGTCCTTGTACCTCAGATGTTGCCAGGACGTAAAACTGCAACAACCAACCAAGATGATTGGGTAGCGCCGGGGTGTAGTGTGAGAAGAATGGATTTTATTTGTGAGTGATCGAAAAAGAAGCTTGTAAGGCCTACATTATTCGGTGATTGAAATTGAGGCTTGTTGTTGAGGCAAGTGATTTAAATTGTGACATGTGACTGCTGAATACCTTAATTGCAAGTGATTGAAAGTGTGGTTGGCAAAGGGTCTATATCCTATTTGCATGTGAATGAAATCGTGGCCCCCGTATCCTATTTGCAAGTGATTGAAATCGTGGCTCCATATCTTATTTGCAAGTGATTGACATCACCGATTGTGAAGGGTCTATATCCTATTTGCAAGTGATTGAATTTGTGGCTCCATATCCTATTTGCAAGTGATTGAAAGCGTGGCTTGCAAATGGACAATATCCTATTTGCAAGTGATTGAAAGAAATTATGGCTCCATATCTTATTTACAAGTGATTGAAAGCGTGGCTGGCAAAGGGTCTATATCCTATTTGCAAGTGATTGAAATCGTGGCCCCATGTCCTATTTGCAAGTGTTTGAAAGCATGGCTTGCAGAGGGGCTATATCTTATTTTCAAGTGACTGATAGTTCCTCCAAACTATAGTAGGGTAGTTTATAATGGCCAACCCAATTTATTTATCGTTAACACTCTTTAAAATCTATGGTAGAAAATAGAACCATCTGGTTATGCAACTTGACATTTCCTGATTTTCTTTCAAGGCACCGTGATGAGTGAGGTGAAGCGTATTTTGGCCCTGGGCCTGTGTTTGTTGGAGTGTTTTCTGTTTGCGGGAACCATATATGGATGGCCCTCACTGGCATATATCTACAAGGACATTGGGCTCTTCGCATGTGTTACAAACCAGGTAATACCAACGATTCAACACGGTTCATATCACTTAAAATGCAGTGTGCGCAATGACTTATATTCAATTTAATATGGACGAGGCTATTTGCAGAACTGCTCTGCTCTGTGAATTAGTGGCAGAATGATTATTATTCAGGGAGCTGCTTTGCTCTGCGAATTAGTGGAAGAATAATGATTATTTGCAGAGCTGCTTTTCTGTGAAAGCTTGTTTGAGAAAAACTAATGCACAAGTTAATTATGAATTGAAAAGTCTATTAGATGATGTACATGAAATGTGTCACATTAATTTGGTAGAAGTGTTGAACTTTGTAATGTGAGTAACAAGAGCATAACAGAAGTAATGATCCAAATGATGTCATTTTATCATGCAAAGCTTATTTACTATTCCAAATTATTTTCAAATAACTCTGTCAATAAAATAATTCCTAGAAATTGTATACATTTATATAAATGATGTGACATTTTAAATCTGTCACCTATGAAGCGTTACACATTGCATTAACAGAAATAGTTGGCCTAATGGTGATATATGTCCTCAAAAACATCATGGTTGTGGCTGTCACTAAGTGTCTTGATGATTAGCTTTGATCTTGTTGCAGCTCTGCGAATTGGCGCATAATTTCCGAATTGTGGTTGATTTGATGAGGGGAGCCGGGTACCCACCATGACCCCAGCTGGAGAGATGAACGTCAATGACCCATAAACCTCCCCCTACCCTACTAGCCATTCGGATTCGCTTGGCCGTTGGACACTCAACAAATTACCGCACCCACCCACCCTCTTTTTAAGAACTACTCCATAGGGGTCGGCTCTGGCGGCCTCAGAGCAACCAGCAATCAGGGAGGTTCCCCTCGACATCGACGCCGTCGACTGACTCCCCGCGGTGTACCTCGTTAACATTGTCAAATAAATTTAATCTTTCCTTCCACAAGATCTCCGGTTTCCCTTATTCGAATCACAGTACTGGTGGCTGTTGATATGTCCTATGCTGCCGACACTGCGTAAAGCAACCTCCAATCAATCAATCAATCAACTATAATTCGCACAGCAGCAGCTCTGCGAATAGCCCATGTGAATATATCTTTTTTGGTGAATTTGTCAGACTGAGCTGAGACTGAATGCAACCAGTTCCTGCCCAGAGCAGGACAGGCTGCTGTCAATGGCCTTCACAGCCGGTCTCGCCTCGCTCGGACTATTCGCCCTGCCATTCGGCTGGGCGCTTGACCACTTTGGGCTGCGCATCCTCAGAGCAGCTACAGTGTGAGTGACACACAATGGGGGGGGGGGTCAGCATTGTTGTTGTTACTATCACTACTGCTGTTCCTGTTTGTCCTTCTTGTTACTATTTGTAGTAATATGCCTAATATTGTTGTTGCTGCTGTGGTTGCTGCTGCTGTTGTTGCTGCTGTCGATGTTGCAACTGCTGTTGCTGCTGTTAGGAGTTAAGCATTGTTGTCGTTACTATCACTAATGCTGCTATTGTTATTGTTGTTGTTATTGTCGTTGTTGGTGTTATGTGTAATAGGAGTAGGCCTACTACTATTGGTGTTGCTACACTTGCTAATGTTGTTGCTGCTCCTATCGCTGCTGTTGCTGTTGCTACTGCTGTTGATTCTGCTCTTGTTTCAGATGTTGCTGTCCTTGTTACTGCTGTTGTTGCTTCTGCTGTTGCTACTGCTGTTGATTCTGCTGTTGTTGCCCTTGCGACTGCTGTTGTTGCTGCTGCTGTTGATTCTGCTATTGTTTCAGCTTGTGCTGCCCTTGTTACTGTTGTTGTTCCTGTTGCAGTTCAATATGCTGTTCATTCTGCTGTTGTTTCGGCTGTTGTTGCCCGTGTTACTGCTGTTGTTGCTGCTGCTGTTGAGTCTGCTGTTGTTTCGGCTGTTGCCTTCCTTGTTACTGATGTTGATGTTACTGTTGCTGCTGTTATCGCTGCTGTTGCTACTGCTGTTGAATATGCTGTTGATTCTGCTGTTGATGCCCTTGTTACTGATGTTGTTGCTGCTGGGTTCGCTGCTGAATCTGCTGTTACTGTGGTTGGTTGTCCCTGCCCCTTGTTGCCACCGTTGCTACTTAAGTTGTTGCCACTGCTATTACTACTGCTGTTGATGTTACTACTGCTGTTGCTGCTGCTTTTACTGCTACTGTTATTGCTACTGCTATGACTACTGCTGTTGCTGCTGCTGTTACTACTGCTGTTGCCTTTACTGCTACGGTTGTTGCTACTGCTATTACTAATGTTGTTGCTGCTGCTGTTACTACTGCTGTTGCTGCTACTGTTGCTTTTACTGCTACTGTTGTTGCTATTGCTATTGCTGTTGCTGCTTCTGTTGCTATTGCTGCTGCTTGTACGGCCTATGTTGTTGCTGTTGTTCGGGTGTTGTTTCTACTGTTGCTACTGCTGTTGTTGATGCAGCTGCTACTGCTATTGTTACCGCTGTTCTTGCGGCTGTTGCTTCTGCTCTTACTGCTGTAGTTGCTTTTGCTGTTGCTGTTGTAATTGCCATTGTTGCAGTTGTTGGTTCTGTTGCAGTTACTGCTGTGGTCACTTCTTATTGTTGTTCCTGTGTCATACCGTTTTGTTCAAATTCTTGTTCCTGTTGTTACTGTGGTTGTTGTTGCCGTTGTTGCCATTGCTATTGCTGCTGCTGTTGCAGTAACTATTCTGCTGTTGCTGTTGCTGATGCTTGTGTTGCTGTGCTTGCTATCCCTGCTCTTGTTCTTGATATAGCTGCTCTTTTAGCTTCTGTTGTTGTTCTTGCTGATGATGCTGTTATTGCAATTATTACTCATATTGTTGTTGTTATTATTGTTGCTGCTATTGTTGCTGTAGTTGCTGTCATTATTGTTATTATTATATTAGTATTATCTTTGACTTAGTAACATTCTATTTATATCATCCACATATGCTTTTAATTCACTTAACTTTGTATTTACTCCATTCAACTTGCTGTTGTTTAAGATTTTCTCTTTCGCTGCTTCTGTCTCCCGTAGTCACACTTTGCCGTTTTCTTTCCATATCGATATATGCTACATTCATGCCCATTGCATTTTCTTCTAAATCCGGACTAGAGATCTTGATTGTGTTGATGAGGATGAGATAGCACATGAGCTCAAGTCTCAAGGAGTGTTAAACGTACAAAGAATAGTTATAAAGAGGGATAACAAGTCCATAAAAACAGGGACATATATCCTCACATTTGGCAAGGCTTTTCCGCCCAAGATTTGAAAAATTGGATACTTTAGCATGACTGTGGATGTCTTCATCCCAAACCCACTTCCGTGCTTCCAATGCCAAAAGTTTGGTCATGGCAAGGATAGATGCAAAAATGAAATCATCTGTTTTAAGTGTGGTCAGAAAGGTCACAACAACACCAGTTGTCAAAACCAGGCAAAATGTTCCAATTGCCTGGGTGACCATATGGCCATATCTAAAGACTTCTGTCTGGAAAAAAGAAAAGCTCATTCATCAGATCAAGACTGAGAAGCGGCTAAGATACCCAGAAGCTCGAAGGCTGGCTGAGCCAAATACTCCCTCACCAACCACAAAGAGCTATGCTGCGGCAGCCAAAGTCTCCAACAGGACAATTGAATGCCAGACTGAACTGACATGGTTGACTGGAGGGAAGCCCACTGCCTTCACCCCAGTCCCAAATCCGATGCCGGTTTCGACCAGAAGTAATAACAATAATAATAGTATTGCGGTGCAGACACTGGCCGAGCCAGCGATGCCCAAAAAGAAGAAGAACAATTTGTCGGACTGAGTTCCGAAGGGATCTTTGACCCCTACGGACAAAATGTCCAGGGGGTCATCGATCTCAAAAAACTTAACGTCAAATAGATATCAGGCGCTGGCTGATATTGAGATGCCTGAGAGTGTGGAAACCCGCAGTCGAAGTCTCTCCCTCAAACCAAAGGCGAGGGGGAGAACACCTGTCACTGCTCCAAAATGACAGTGACAGGTGCATCTCTTATTCAATGGCACTGCCAAGGTTTTAGGAGCAACATCGAAGAGTTGTCTCTTCTTTGTTGCAACCTCAATCCACTTGCTGTTTGCCTACAAGAAACTTATATAAAAGCTTCTGAGAGTTGTAGTCTTAAAGGCTACACCATTCATAACAAGTATGCACCAGATGGAGACTGAGCAGCTGGCGGCTCCTTCATCTTGGTCAGACGTGATGTGATATGTACACCAGTGGCATTAGACACGACACTACAGGCTGTAGCTGTTCGTCTGATGCTGCATAAGACTGTAACTCTCTGTTCCATTTACATTCCTCCGAGCTCCGTTCTCACTTTACAAGAACTGGATGCCCTTGTGGACCAGTTACCATCCCCATATTTACTTATGGGTGACTTTAAAGGCCACAACCCATTATAGGGTGGGGACAATAGGAACGCTAAAAGCAAGAGAATTGAGGACCTTGTGGCCAGTCATGCTCTGTGTGTATTGAACGATGGTTCATGCACATATTTGCATCCCGGCTACGGAACATACTCTGCCATAGATCTCAGCATTGTAGAACCAGAACTGGTGCTGGACTTTTCGTGGAGGGTCTGCGATGACCTCTGCAGGAGTGACCACTTCCCAATTATTCTTAATTGCGGGGGGACATCTCCCTTAGAGGGAGAGAGGAGCTGGCGGCTTTGTAATGCCGACTGGCCCACCTTCCAGACCCTTTGTAGCGAGGAGTTCACTCCAGACATTAGTGACATCGATGCCTTCACTGAGATGCTGAGATGGATCGGAGAGAAAACTGTTCCGAAGACCTCGGCAACTCCCAAGCGTTAGACGCCTCCATGGTTAGATGACGGCTGTAGGAGGGCTATTAAGGAACGAAAGAAAGCTCAGCGTAAATTCCACAGGAGAACGACTGCTGAAAATCTGGTGCTCTTTAGAATTCTGCACGCTCGCGCTCGCAGAACAATCAAAGAAGCGCGGAGGCAGTGTTGGAGACAATTTGTTTCTACCATCACCATGCACATGCCGTTGGGCAAAGTGTGGACAATGATCAGAAGAATCAAATGAAGGGGAGGTGATTCTTCTATAGTCCAGCACTTGAAACACAACGGCACCATTCTCACATCACTTGACGAAATAAGTGAAGAATTGGGTTGCACCTTTGCTGGAAACTCGTCTGTGGAAAATTGCCTCCCGGGCTTTCGGGCTGTCAAAGAACGCCAAGAGCGAAAGCTCTTGGTCTTTTCCTCCGATGGCGAGGAGCACTACAACTCCCCATTCAGTAAGGGCCAGTTGAGGTGTTCTTTGGAAAGCTTGCATGACACAGCAGTTGGACCTGATGGAATTCATTATCGATTTTTGAAACATCTCCCTGAACATGCACTGAGACTGTTGCTTCAACTCTTCAACAACATCTGGGATTCGGGTGTCGTCCCCAGCTCTTGGCGGGAGGCGACAGTAATACCGATTCCCAAACCTGGTAAAGACCAGAGTGAAGCCAACAACTATCGTCCGATAGCCCTCACAAGCTGCATCTGTAAAACCATGGAGCGCATGGTAAACAACCGCCTCGTCTGGCTACTCGAGTCAGGACACCACCTGTCAAACCTTCAATGTGGCTTCAGACGGGGCCGCAGCACCCTCGACCATTTGGTGCGCATGGAGACCTTCATAAGAGATGCTTTCCTTAAGAAGGAGCATGTTGTGGCTGTCTTTTTCGACCTCGGAAAAGCCTATGACACAACGTGGCAGCATGGCATCATGGAGGATCTTCATGCGATTGGCCTTTGTGGCCACCTGCCAATTTTCATCAGGAACTTTGTAGCCTTCAGGCATTTCCGCATCCATGTCAAGACTACCTATTCCAGCCTACACTCACAGGAACTAGGAGTACCTCAAGGCAGCATACTGGCCGTGACCCTTTTTGGGGTCAAGGTCAATGGTATTGCTGCTGCTGTAAAGCGGGGGTCTCCTGTAGTCTTTTCGTGGACGACTTTGTTTTATATTACAGCGGTGCTAACATGAATGTCATAGAGAGACAGCTACAACCAAGCATAAATGGGATCCATCGATGGTCAGTTCTGAACAGTTTCAAATTTTCCAAGACCAAAAGAGTCTGCATGCACTTCTGCCTGCTGCGTAGAATGCATGCGGAACCGGAGCTGACCCTGGATGGGGATCCCATTAAAGTCGTTGAGAAAACCAAATTTCTGGGCCTCATTCTCGACGCAAACCTGTCTTTTGTGCCACATATAAAGTACCTAAAAACAAGATGCCTGAAAGTGCTAGATATTCTGAGGGTGCTGTCCAGCTCAGAGTGGGGAGCGGACAGAGATGTTCTGCTCTCTGTGTACAGAACCTTGATTCGGTCACAAGTGGATTACGGCAGCATAGTATACGGTTCCACAAGGAAATCATATATTGGGCTGCTAGACACGATCCACCAGCAGGGACTGCGGCTGGCCCTTGGGGCCTTCCGCACCTCGCTGGTTCAGAGCCTCTACATCGAAGCCAATGAACCGTCACTTAACTACAGGAGAATCAAACTGGCCATGCAATATGTAGTAAAGATAAAAACTAATGCATTGAATCCTGCACACAATTGTCTAATCGAGCAACATGACGAATCCAGGTATGAAGCCAGGCCAAATTAAATCCGGCCACTGAGGCTCCAAATGAAACCTCATGTGGAGGCCTTGGGCGTGGATTTGGACATGTTGGAGGATGCCAAAGTCCCAGAACATCCCCCGTGGTCATTGAGAAAGCCATCGGTTATCCTTCAACTCACGGAACTGAGGAAGTCTGGAACACATCCACTCGAGTACCAAGGACTGACTGCATGCAGAGATTCAAGGCCAGTTTGCAGACCACCTCTCCATATACACTGATGGTTCGAAAGACCAAAGCCGGGTAGCTGCTGCGGCAGTGTGCCGATGGGAACAATTTGGTGTACGTTTGCCCGATCAGAGCTCGATTTTCAGTGCAGAAGCCCGAGCACTCCTCCTCACGTTGGAGTGTATCGAGGTATCCAACCACACTAACTATGTTATATACAGTGATTCGTTCTCTTGCTTCCTGGCTGTTGCTGGACTGAAAACGAATCGCCCTATTCTAGCAAGTCATTTATAAAATGAACCAACTGACAACGGATGGGTATGACATCCACCTGTGCTGGGTACCTAGCCATGCCGGCATACAAGGAAACGAACAAGCTGATCGGGCTGCGAAGAAGGCCCTGAACTGTGATCTTGAACCATGTCTGATCCCTCACTCTGATCTGAAACCACTAATAGCCACCCACATGAAATCCAAATGGCAACATGAGTGGGATGGAAACATTAATAAACTTAAAGGAATTAAACCATCTGTGGGAAAGCCACCACAGACTCATGTGGGAGTTTGGCGGGACCAAGTGGTCCTTAGCCCCGGCCACTCGTGGCTTACACATGTTTTTCTGCTCAAGTGGGAACCTCCCCCTGAATGTATTGGTGTACACTCAAACACATTTTACTAAGTTGCGTTGATTTGTTGGCCCTGCGCCAACAGTTCTACACTGCAGACAGTATGCATGACCTTTTTACTAAGGTAAAACAGGAAAACATTTTAGGAAGGAAGAAAGGTGAAGAGAAAAAGAGGAAAAGGAGAAGAGAGCAGAGGTAGAGGAAGAAGGGAGGAGAAGAGTAGCAGAGAGAGCGACGAGGAGAGATAGAGAGGGAATAGGTAGGGGGACATGAGTAGAGGGGCAGGGGGAGAAGAGAAGATATGGCGTTTGGGATGGGGGGAAAGAAGGAAGGGAGGGGTAGGAGGAAATGGGAAGAGAGCAGAGGGTGAGGGGGTGAATGCTGAGGGGACATGGGGAGAGCATACCTGCCAACTATTACGATTTTGGCGGAATAATTAAGATTTTTTTATTCTCATTCCGCCCTACGAATTATAAACATATTATTCCGCTTTTTCAAAATCAAATTCGAAAACAAATCCGGCCCGCATCCCGCGTCCCGCCCGCACCAGCCCGCATCCCGCGTCCCGCCCGCATGTACTTTTAACTTTACTCACTCTAGTATTTAGGCTGAAAACTGGTAATAATTTCTTTAATAATGTGCCTAAAATGTCTCTGAAAATGCACCAGAATGCACCATTTTTTATGTATTTTTCAAATTTGTCCGGGGGGCATGCCCCCGGACCCCCCTAGAACGCTTGCGCACCTCGCTTCGCTCGGATGGATTTCTATTATTAGGATTTTCGTTTAACAAAAGTTGGCAGGTATGGGAGAGGAGGGGAAGTGGAAGGTTTAGAGGGTGAAACGAGAAAACTGGAAAGGAGCAAGGGATGGGGATAGACGCTTAGTGGGAAAGGGGTGCGCAGGGAAGAGGGGGGATATCAGGAGACAATGGGAAGGAAGAAGGAGGAGAGAGTGAAGAGGAAAGGAGGAGATGGGGAGATGAGAGATGGGTGAACGGGAAAAGGAGGACATGGAGATGGGCAGAGGAGGAGACTCTAGAAATGGAGAGGGCGGAGAAGGAATTGAGACGAGAAGGTAAAGAAATGGAGATGGAGGAGGGAGGAGGAGAGGGGAGGAGAGGGGCAAATGGGGGAGGAGATGAGGGAGGGAGAGGGGGTAGGAGAGGGGGAAAAGGGGGAAGAGAGGGGAGGAGAGGAGGGACTGAGAGGGACTAGGATAGGGGGAGATGGGCGAGGAGAGGAGGGAGATGGCATTAGAAAGGGGGAGACGGGGGAGGAGAGGAGGGAGGAGACACTGGCTGGCTACCAGTGGCACTCTTTATCAGATCAGTGTAGACATGTTACTCAGAGGAACAACATACACAATGTACAATGTATCTCTCTCTTTCCACTAGGTGCATTGGGGTTTGCGGTTGCCTGTGCTTAGGATTTTCCAGCAAACGTTGTAAGTAGGAAGTAATCAATATAACTGACAAGCTTATAAGCTGCACTCCACATGGACTTTAGCACTTGGTCCTGTGGAGGGCTACTTGGGCCTTCGGTCTATATAACTAAGGGTCATGGTCATGGTGGACACCGCTCACATGGATTGATTGATGGTTTCTTTATGCCGGGTCGGCAGCATAGGTGATATCTATCGCGAGAATTGTTTGGTTTTTATTCAACCATCGCTTTTACAGAATGCAAAAGTACAGAATAAATTTCATGTCAGTACACTGTGGATTTAAAAAGCTCACAGTTACATACTTTGTGGCTCAAGGAAATAGAATATAGATAAACTTTAAAGGTTGTTAATTGATCTAATTGGTTTAATGGACTATATGTGATGGCATAGACCAGCTGCACTTAAAAAGGCTCCAATGTTTTCTTGTTTTACTTTTGTAAAAAGGTTGTGCATGCTGCTTGCAGTGTAAAACTGTTGGAGCAGGACCAAGAAATCGACACAACTTAATAAAAATGTGTTTGAGTGTAAGTGGGGACTGACACCCGATACATTTAGGGGAAGGGTCTCCCTTGAACAGAAAACTACGGAATTCTTACTGAGTCTTTGGACAATAATGTTGGCTTTATAGTGCTACCCCACTGTGATACCATAGCATGGAACCATCATACAATATCTCTTTCGGTTCCATTATGGTCAAACCCTGGCCGAATCAAACCAATTACTTGTTTTAATGTATTGTTGTTACACCCACGCCTGGTACTCAGAATTACCAGGCTATGACAAGGAGTATTGGAATGAGGAAGACCAATTGTCAGTGATGGAAATTTTGGGAGCTTAATCAACAGATTTTGTGAAAAAGAAATATATTATTAAGATTTTTCATAAAAGTAAGACAAGAACGAGTTTGGGGCTAGTCTATCACTCTGGCTAGCTCTTCAGGCCTTCCATTACAGGTTATTCAATTTATTTATGGTTGGTTGACTGTTGGAGTTTTACATCCTGGCAACACCTAAGGTCATATATGGATTGGTATCGACTTGTGATAGTGTGGACTCATGGCAACTTTATTGTGCTGCCCCACTGGGAGACCAGGCTGCCAGCACCATGACCTGATATCCCACTCATTCACATTATCCTGACACTGAGCCGACCAGTTCTTTCCCTACCCTAATGATGCTGAGTGCCTGGCTAGGGACTGACAAGTATACATTTTTAAGTCATTGGTTTGACAGCAGAGAGGGGCCGTCATATATATTAGTTTTAAAACCGACCGTCTGAGCGGGTCCGGCAGCAGTAGTGACCAGACGCAGCTGGTGTCAGGGAGGTCTGGAGCCCCACACAGGAGGCAGACTAGTGGGGGATGTAGGAACTAGACTAGGCAGCAGCTTAGGCAGTACTAACTCAATGACTCCAGCACAGTAGGAGTAACTAACAACATGATAGTACAGGGTGTAGTAACTAATATATGGGAAGGTAGTTTGGTCGTGTCCTTGTTTATATTCCCATAATAGATTATAGAGCACATATATATACAACTGGCCCCAAAGATTGTGGGTAAGGGTTTGCAGACATGTACAGAGAAAGTATGATATTCACATAACATGTATACATCACATAATCTTCTTTTTTTAAATTCTACAGATCCATGGTTGACTTTATCTTTGGTCAGTTATTGCTCTGTGCCTTCGCTTTTAGTTTATTAGGTGGACAGTTGATTTTTTCCAGTGTGTTAATTTGTTCTTTTTTCTCTTGTGATTTCTTTACAGATCCATATTTGGTGTTTCCTGGAACTATAGCAACTGGTGCTGCGTGTATATCAATGCTATGCACAAATAACCATGTGAGTAGTTGTATTTGTTAATTAGATTGTTTCATTACATGGCACTGAGGTTTGTTTGTCTGTTTGTCTTATTAGAGGCTTTACATCTTAGCGAAGTCTAAGGGCATATCAGGATTGGTACCGGGTTGTGACAGTGTGCACTATTGGCAATATGTATAGTACTGCCCCACTGGCACCATGAGCCAATGTCCCACTCAGTCACATTAACCTGATACTGAATATACCAGTCCTTTCTCATCTTGTTAATGCCAAGTGCCAGGCTAGGTAGCGACAAGTATTACTTTCATAAGTCATTGGTTTGACTCCCTTTATTTGTCAGTGTCATAGGAGGTGTTGCAACAAAATGGGAATGTCATGCCCTGATCAGTATTCAAACCCACATTACAGCCATTCTATGGCGAGCTTCCTAACCAGTGTGGTGTAATTGTAAATGGGCGACTCTGTGAAAATTCTTCCCCTGGTGGCAGCACCTTCAACTAGGTCCAAAAGCTGTAGTTAATGGCACTAGCAAGACTAGTGTTATGTGGTCTGATCCTTTCGCCCAACCAGTGGTTGACAGCTGGTTCATCAAAGGATGTGATGTGTGTTGTCCTGTTTGTGGGAAAGTGCATATAAAAGACCCCTTGCTGCTTATTGGAAAGAGTAGCCTATGTGGCGGCAGTCGGTTTCCTCCAAAGAAATGTGTCACAATGACTATATGTTTGACGTCCAATAACCAATGATACAAAAATCAATGTGCTCTGGAGATGTTGCTAAATAAAACAAGCTTTACTTGATCCTTTTGCATTTTTGTTGATTCTGGTCTTATAGGACTAAAATTGTGACTAAATATTACATAATGTTATATCCAATACATTCGTTTGCATTGCCACCCCAGCTACACAGCACACGCATGTGGGCAGACTCACACACACACACCACATACACCCCCTTCTCCTTTTCACTCCCACTGAATGTGTTAGGGTGGAGGAGTAAGTATTAGACACAAACATGGACTGGGGTGTATTCATCGTCATCATCAATCCCCTAAACACGAGGGTCAGTGAGGCACCACAGATGACCTTGTAATCAGTTTTCTCCAGGTTTCCCTGTTCTCCACTGCCCTCTGGGACTTGCCAAACTCCAAGCCTGTCCATTCCCTGATGTTGTCTTCCTATCTCTTCCTTTCTCTGCTTGTCTTCTTCCCCATGTCACTGTGCCTCGCAAGATGGTCCTGATATAACCTTCGATATTGCCAGGATGTAAAACCCCAAACCTATGAATCTAGGCTCCCTGATGAAATTAACATGAATAAATCTGAATAAACTATTTACCAATAAATAAATATATATATTTATATATGTATAAAAGAGAAGCATGACAGTAACACTACTCTCACACTCCAGGTGGTGCTGCTGGCTGGTAAGCGTGCCCCAGTCTTCAACGTTATCTACAGTGGAGCAATTAACGCATCTGGCTTGATGTACTACTTAGTTAAGGTACTTCACTTCAATGAGAATTGATCATCAAAATCAAACTTTTAGATAATAAGATACATCAAACATTCATAGATCGTATATATACTACGTAGTTAAGGTATGTCACTGCGTATATGTCCTACATACTTTTAGAGAATAAATTGGAAAAAGAAATGATTGATCACATTTGTGTTCTTAATCATGTATATGCATTAGTTGTACACACTAGATTGAGCATCAAATGTAAGCATTTGATAATTAAATAATTTAAATATTACGATACAAACATTTATTAAATAGCAGAGAACTGTTAGATAAATGGATAAACACTGATTAATAATATTACCAATAAACAGTGAATTGTTAGATAAAATAGAAATGATTGATCAATTATATATGTACTGCTTATTGAATATGCATTACTTCAATGAATATCAATTATAAGCATCACGTTTATAGATAATAACTTAGAAACCTTGATTATTAGTATTTACTGCTTACTGAAGATATTTTATTTCAATAAACATCAATTATAAATGTTGAATTGTTTGGGTTTTTTTTGTGTTTTTTTAATTGAGGCTATATTTATACTGTCCATAGCATATAAGCCTGGGTATTCAGGCTTGTTTTCAATGCTGGCCAGCTGTAGTGTTGGTGTTATCTTATCACACAGTAGCTGCTGATAAGGTATTTGATTGCCTGCATTTCAGCAGCAGATAGATAGTTGGTTGGTCTGGTTAGTAGTCTATGTTAATTTTTGGGGGGATTTTCTTGGCATATATGTTTTATTTTTTCTACTCTTACTACTAGACTAGCCTACTCCTATTTACATAAGATAGAAATGTTGATTCGTAACATCTAATATAATAATGTAATATGACATTTTTATACCTCACTAACCATTTCCTATGAATATCTTTTTTTAAAGAAAACAAACATGCACATACAAAACCCATTTGGTTTGTTTTTTTGTTAATTACAAAATGTATTATGACATGCACTTTGTTCCTGTCTGACATTCCAAGCTGGCATATGATAATGGAGTTCCCCACCAGTGGACGCTGGCGGCTCTTTCAACTCTGTGGGTTCTCGTACTGTTCACAACCTTCGTGCTGTTGCCCGCCTTCAAAGTAGGTCAGGTTGCCAGGGAGCGACCTCTGGCAGCCGTAGCAACCAATGGTAATGAGGTGCGGAGACTGATCTTCAGCTGGGCTTTCATACCCCACCTGGTGTACATGAATGTGGTGCATGTGTGGTTTGCTCTCGTCATTGCAGTCATGAACCCGTGGCTGTCAGTCGAATTCGAAGGGAACGCCGAGCTGGGTTTGTCTACTTATGTGCTTCTTTATTAAACATCACTTCACTATTAGGGTGTAATTGATTAATCAACTTGGGTCACCAGAGCCACTACAGACTCGGGTTGAATAATCAAATACGCTTCTCCATGCTCGGGGTGGGGAAAATGGTGGCTTAATCCAAAACTTTTTCTTATTTTTAATAACCGATACAACTACAGAAATATAGGATTTCAAGTGTTTTATGATTGCATAGGTTAGTTATATTTCCATTTCATTAATCTGGTTTATTACCAAATAAAACCATGTAGGACTGGTACTGGTAGCTGTTATCCTGCAGGACGGTACCACTACCAGTGCACATGTGATGTCATCGTTCCTAGCCACCCCCAGCCAGGACGTGGGTTACTGGGGTCGGGCCTTTTTGCACACAACACATGTTTTTGTCAACTCCACTAGTGGTGTTCGATTTGAAATTCTAGCAACTCGGTTGACCCGAGTATCCCGGGTTGTGTGAATCGAATACGGCCTTAGAGTAGACCGGACAAGATGGCTAGATTTGTAAGAGCGCTGGCTGGCTTCCGGTGCGGGAGGTCATGTGTTTCGGGGACCTAACCCAGTCAAACGAATGACTTCCCAAATTTATATTACTGCTCCAACCTACTCAATCTCATCTCTTATGTTGCGCCACCTCCCACTTGTCTCTGTAACGGCCACCAACCTCATTCACTGTGCCGGCAAAATTATATATATACCCATATATATATATCCATATATATATGGATAGTGTTACACCCTTTATCGCATGTAGTAAACTCTGTAGTTGGTCCCCCCTCCCTAATGTGGGATATGGGGTGAGCAGCATGCACCTCGCCCCCCCTCCTCTTCTTGGGGCGGGTTTCGCCACTTGGTCAGAAGCATTTTTTTTTGTTACTGCCAACTCATACTACACTACTTGTCTCTATTATGTGGATGGTAGAATTCGATATATATTATAACTGGAGAGTTAGTCGGACAGGTAGGGGACATATATCTACAGATGAGTTGCCTAACCTTAAAACCAGTTTGATAATTAGAATGTTTTGTATGTAATTAAATGTTGATGCATGTAATAGCGATCTTACAAATATATAGAATATATATTATTTAGAATATAGTTATCAGATATACTCAGTCATATATGGAGAGATATTCTAGATTTCTTTGGCCAAAGATTTGGGGGTCGACTGTTGCATGAGATATACTCTTACTCGAGTATGTAGGTATATATATATATTTAAACATATATATATGTGTGTGTGATGGATAATGTATTATGCGAGTATAAAGATATGGAAGGGAATATTATGTATTATTATGATTATTGTTATACTCCATAAGACACAACACTGTACCAGTTGCGCCATCTCGGCCCACCTCTCCTCAACCGGATGTTGACCACTGTCAGTCGCATTGGAGGATATATTTTTTTTGTGATGTGAGTTTATGCTGTCCATAGCATATAAGCTTGAGTGTTTGGGCTTGTTTTCAATGCTGGGTAGTTATTGTTTTGGGATTCTTATTGTTATATTTTGTGCTAATTAATATATGTTAGTTTTTTGGATTTTCTTGATAATATTTTTTTTTCCTATCTTAATTCTAGACTAACCTATTCTATTTACATGGCATAGGCCTGTATGTAATTGGGAAGTGCAGTTATTTGGCTAGTGTGGACTAGGTTCCCTCCCATGGGCTGTCCTGCTGGTGGGCCGTGACATATCACATGCCCCTTTGGAGTGTAGCTTAGGGGGACTTTCCTAGTTTCATTTTGCACAGATATTTTTTGTATGTCTTTAGGTCCGGAATTTCTCGTTCCTTCACCGTTTGGGCGTTCCATACCTTGGCAGCCATTTCCAGTGTACTTCTTTCGTGAGCTTTGATTTGGCTTCTGGTTTGCCTTAGCAGTGGTGCATTGTTTGCTCTAGTATTCCCTTGTGGTTGTGTTAGGCGTGTAATGTCTTTACTATATATATATATCCATACACTAATGTTTTTAGGTCAATTATTCTCCTTTTTTCTAGCAGTTTCACATTAGTTCTTTTGTGTATGTCATAGGTGGGGTGCAGTTTGTCCACTTTTAGGCAGCTCTTCAGGGCTCTGTTTTGCAATATTTGCAGCTTTTTCTGCAGTTCTTTCTTCACGCCCATGTATATTACATCCCCATAGTCAAAGTAGGGGAGCACCATGCCCTTGAAGATTTGTATTGACATTTTGTGTGTCATGTAGTCTCTTCGCTTTGCAAATAGCGATAGTTTGTGGTTTATTTTTTGTATAACTTTTGTTATACATAGGTTGTAGTTTAGCCAGCTGTCCAGCTGTAGGCCTAGGTATTTATAGTGGTCTACATTTTCTGGTATTTGCTTTCCTAGCTTGCAGTGTAGGTTTCTTTCCGGCATTAATTTATGCAAGACGCGTACTGTTTTTGATTTGCCTGCATTGATGGTTATTTTATTGGACTCACACCAGTCGTCCAGCTTTAGTAGGAGTTTGTTTAGGTTGGTTATTACCTCTTCTTCTGAGGTGGCTTTTGTATAAATGACTGTGTCGTCTGCATATAGTTGGATGCATTCTGTTTCCAGCCATCTTTCTAGATCGTTTATGTAGATTATAAGGAGTAGTGGTCCTAGGACTGATCCTTGCGGTACACCACACGTGACAGGCTGTTGGTCCGATAGGGTATTGTTTAATTTAGTTTGTTGTTGCCTATTTGTTAGGTACCATTTTATCCAGCTCATGGTGTTAGATCTCATGGCCATATTTGTTTTATTTTTCAGTAGTATATCATGGTCTACAGTGTCAAAAGCTTTGCTGAAGTCAATGAAGGCTGCCCCAACTAATGTCTGTTGGTTCATCGACGCCAGTATGTCACTTGTTAGGTTTGCTCTAGTTTTTTACATGGAGTGCAATTTTCCAAAGCCTCTTTGTCTTTTATTTAGTATATTATGTTTCTCCATGTGCTCATTTATATGTCTGTGGAATATTTTCTCAATTATCTTGCCTGGAGTTTGCAAAATTGATATTCGCCAATAGTTTCCCATGTTTTTCTTGTCACCACTTTTGTGGATGGGGGTAATGGTTGCCATCTTCCAGGCTGTGATGAAGTGCCCTGCTCAAAAGAGATGTTGAATAGGTCTACCATGGTGGCCAGGATGGATTATAGTGCCTCCTTCAATATTTTGGTGGGGATGTCATCTATTCCATTTGGTTTGTTTGTGTCTATCTCATTTATTAATTTTGTTAGCTCTATTATATCAGTTTTGCAGGTGGGGATTTCATTTTGTGTAATTCCGGATTTATTTTCCCAGTTTTTTTGTGAATTCTTTTGATAATTTTTGTCTCACTGTGGCGAAGTGTGAGTTTAGTTTGTTGGCTGCATCTCTATTTGTGGGTGTGTTGCCTTCATTGTCCTGGAGGTTTATGCATTCATCTGTGTTATTTTTGGGAAATAGCAGGTTTACATTCTTCCAGAATTTATTTGTGTTGCTTCCCCAATCTCTGCTTATTATGTATTTCTTTTTTGCTGTTCTCACCGCTTTGAGAGGGTTGTTTCTGGCTCTCTGGTAGGTAATTCTATCCTCTAGTGCTTGTATGCGCTTTGCTTTGTCACCTAGTTTTCTCTTGTTTGTAATGAGTGTTAATAGGTCATTGTCTACCCATGGATCTTGTTTTGTTTTGTATTTTTAGTTTCCTTATGAGACACATTTCATCAATTGATTTTTTTATTTCTGTGATGATATTGTTCCACTAGATGTCAACATCATTTCTGTTCTGTGTGATGCTGTTTAAATTCAGGTGAAGGTGATTTTTTAATGACTCTTCTGATTAGTTTTTTAGGGATCTGCCCATTTTGTATTCATAGTGATTTGTGCTTTTAAGATTTTTCCTGGTTACATATACTACCTCGTGGTAACTTATGCCCTAGCTTTTAGTGGACCATTTTGTGTCATGGATTGAGTTGGTTAGTATTAGATCGATTGTTGAGCTATTGTTGCTTAGCCATGTGCTTTCGGTGATGAGCTGCTGCAGGCCTAAGGTTTTGATGGTGGTTTGCAGCATTAGTTAATTTTTGTCATTGCTGCTGTAATTCACATTGAAGTCCCCTAGCACAAAGATTTCTGCATTTGTTGATTTTTTTACAGTGTTTATGCTGTTTTCTAGGGCTTCAAGAAATACTTCAATTTCACCTGATGGTGGCCTATAGAGGCTCGCTATGGCTACATTTGCTTGTTTTTCGTTTTTTATTAGGCACCATAGTAGTGTAGTAGTCTGTACATAACCTCTACTACCACGCGGTAGCAGCGGCGACTACGCCATACACCAGCGCAGTACCACTATACTGCGCCAAGTGGCAGCATGGGTAGCCACCGGGCAGACCCCAACTGGGCTGCCCTCTACTGCGGGTGGTTGACCCACCCCCCCACACACACCTATAGAGTCGATGTGGGATCTGGCGAGTCAGACGCGGGTCAGACAACTACTGACGCCGCGAAGAGCAGATGGTTCAATAAACCAAGTTGAAGCATACTCTAATTGAACCTCGGTGTTCTTCCGTGAGTAACCGTGTGAGTGAGAGTCGGAGGGCCGTGGGCCATTACATTGGTGCTGTGACCAGCTCGCCTTCTGCATAAGGGGTGAGTCTTGGACCTGAGCCATGGACTCCGAAGGTAGGTTCTCTTCGTAATTTGTATTATGGAGGGGATGGCGGCAGGTCAACTGCATAGTGGGCACCAGTACCAAATTGATGGTACAAGGCATCCCGATGCGGAGGGACCGCCAAGGGGCGTGGACGCTTCTGTGGTGAGTACACCACACCACGCTCAATATTTGCTTGTTGGGGATCTTGTTGAAACTTTCATTCCGAATCCAGGTCCCGGCATCATCGGGGAGCGCCGCCAGGTGCCAGTAGGTCGGGGGGGCGTAGCCACTCCCGCGCCAGAACCGGTGGTGTCGCCTGGGATTGCTGAAGGTGTTGCGGGTGCTGATAGCTATTGGACGCAGTTAGCGCAGCTGAGTGGCAGTCCACCGCCAGGTATTGCACCATTGTTTACACCGGTGGCAGTGCAGGGCGGGGGGCGTGATGCGCAGTTGGGTACTCGTTAAGGTGAAAGTGTCGCGGCGTTGACAAATGTTGCGGCTTCTGACGCAGCAAGGAATGTTCTCTCGGTTGATGGAAATACTGGTGAGGGCATTACGGGGAGTGCAATGAAAGTGGGCTTCGCTCTTGATGCTAAACGGTCTCTGTCGATCAATACTGATTCGGGGGCAGGTGCACTTGAGGGTGGCAGTTCGATCATGTATCATGATGATTTAGGTCTGGGCGTACGCGGGAGTCCTGTGCGAGAAGTGCCGTGGGGAAGTTCAGCTGTCCGTTCTGTGGGGATGGGAGTTGAGCTCAGTGATCCCCATGATCCCTGTCGTAGGGAGATTTTCCCGGCTTTGGAGACAGGGCTCGTAGCTGATGACTCGTTGACGTTCGCGTTGGAGCATGATTTGGTTATGGGTCGTACGTTTTCTGGGTCGCAGACGGAGGTAGGGCATCAGGAATCGATGCGTATTCGCCGTCTGGGAGCTTGGAAACGGGTCCAGTTTGACCGGATGGGGGAGGAGAGACGAGCTTTGGATGATTTGAGAGTCTCCAATGCTGCATCTTTCTCGCGCGATTTAGCTGATCTAAACGCGGCATGGCGCATCTCCGTAGAGGAGGTAAATTCTAATCGGATTCTAGTTCAGGAGCAGCAAGCTGCTTTCATTATACAGACGGAGGATTTATCCATGCGTGAGGCGCTGAATGTTCAGTTGCAGGGGGAGAATCAGAGGTGTGAACAATTGCTAGCTGCCGAGAGGTGCAGCATTGATTCTGCTTTGGTGGCCCTTGCAGATGAGCGCGCAGCTTTTCAGGCTGAGAAACTAGCGTTTCGACGCGGTGTAGGGCTTGGCGACAGTTGTGTGAAGGTTACTGAGTCTACGTGGTTGGATAGCCGCAAGATGCAGTATCCAGCGTATAGTGCACGCCCGGCTTCCGCGGGTAGCTCGCTGCATCTGCCGGCGCCCTCTAAGGGGGGTGGTGGTGGATATGGGGGTCCGAGGGAGCCGGTGCCCTCTTCTGGGGATGTTACTTCTCGGGGGAGTTCTGTGCAGCATCAGCGTGGTGTTGTTCAGGATTCCTGATCATCTCGTATAAGTTCCGTCCTGTGGACCCCATGGCGTGCTGGTATCAGTGGAAGAATCGCGTCCAAACGGCCCGCGATGGATCGTACCATGCGTACGGTCTACAGCTGCAGGTTGATGGGCGGGATGCTGCTAGAGATACTGGGATGAGTGAGCGTGCAATCGAGACTAAAATAGTCTAACGTTTTGTGCGCTCACTCTTTGATCCTGGTGAGCAGCGTGCCGCCTATGACTGTTGGCGGCCGGGTAAATCGTCTCTGGGGGAGATGTTTGAGGTGGTCACTGCGTGCTGGGCGGTCGACTGCGGTGGAAGCTATTCGGCTATCAGATGAGTCGGATAGGGAGTTTGAGGTTGAGGTGGCGGCGTATAACGCGCCACGAGATCCTCGGCGTAATGGCAGTGGTAGTTACTCCCGGGGTAGTTCTGGGGGGGCTATCGTGGTGGTAATAACTACCGGGGTTCGACAGGCGGGGGCTATCGTGATGGTGGCAATTTCCGTGCTTGCTCTGGTGCGGGATTATCGGACTAAGGCGCTAGTCCAGGGCTGGGTGCATGGTGTGATAGGGGAGCAGAAATCTGCTGCGCAGGTAGTGACAGATGGACCTGGTTCATCTGGGTTATCTGCGTGCAGGCGCGTAGCTAAGAAAGATACGCGTGCTCGGGATCACGAGTGTGGTCGTTGCTTTACATTTGGTCATTGGCTTATACAATGTACTGGGGTAAAGCGTACTCTCGAGGAGGCTGTAATGGCCAGTGATCGCAAGGGTAGGGACAACGCAGGTGTTGATCAGGCTAGGTTGGCCCGTCTCCGTAAAGACAGGGACGCAAAGGCTAAGCCTAATTTAAACGCTTAGAGTTGGACCGTGTGGGCTTGGGCCCAACCCAATTGGCAAGCCCGGATACCGCCAAAACGGATGCGGTGTTAACTAACAAGGAAGCCAGTGTGCAGTCTGATGCTAGCGCGGGACTGCGGGTGATCGCCCCTGGTGATTCGATCCCAGTGGAGTCGGTATTGTGGGATGGCATGGAGCAGATAGCGCATTGCTTTTCTGCTTTGGCTCGAGCGCCTTTGGACGACTGTATGCAATTTATAGAACAGCGTCAGTGGTGCGACCTGTCTCACCCTTGTGGTAAGTGCCTGTTCGGAGGTTCATTGCGAATACGCCAGAGTTGAGTTAGGTAAACAATCTGGTGTGAGCATTGCTTGTGGCAATGAGGTCGCTGAGTCAGCTGTTGGCGCAGTTGACCCAGTGAGCGGGGTTAGCGCAGGGCGGTGTTTTGCGGTCAGCTGTTCGCAGTTACATGGTAATTGGGGCAGTGGTTGGCCTGAGCTGTGTGTCACGTGTGCGGCGCCGTTGAATTGTCCCTCTAGTGTTGTGAGTAGTAGAGGGGAAGTGGGCATTGCGGTGCTGGGGAACGTATCTGATACGGTTACCTTTGGTACTATGGAGGAGTGCGTGGCACCCCTTGGAGTATCTGGGGCCCTTAGTGGCAGCTTACCTGCCCACCTTGTACCCTTAGCTATGGGGTGTGAGGTGGTGGATGAGTCCTAGCTCTCGCAGGTTGTGGAATTTCTGGGTAGAAATGTTCAGGTTTTCGCAGTTCCTGGTGAGACGTTAGGCTGGACAGAGGTGGTTAAGCATGGCATTGATGTCGGTGATTCCGCTGCTTTTAGGGTTCCCTATCGGCGTTTCGTGCATTCTAAAAAAGATGCACTGGAGACAGAGCTGCATAAGCTGCTGGATAGTGGGGTGATTAGGAGTAGTGACTCCCCATGGAGTTCCCCTGTCCATTTAGTCAAGAAGAAGGACCGTTCGATCCGTTTTTGGATTGACTATAAAAAACTCAATACTGTGATGCGGAAAAATGCTTACCCATTACCATGCATAGATGAGTCGCTTGAGAGTTTGGGGGCTAATGAGTGGTTTTGCACTCTGGATCTGCAATCTGGTTATCATCAGGTAGCGATGGATCCGGAGGACATTGCTAAGACTGCTTTTAGTACTCACCTAGGCTTATTCGAGTGGAACATGATGCCATTTGGGCTGTGTAATGCTCCAGCCACGTTCGAGAAAATGATGACGGATATGCTGGCTGGTCTTCAGTGGAAGATCTGCTTGGTGTATTTGGATGATATCATTGTCTTTGGTCGGACACTAACCGAATGTCAGGATCGGCTTCAAGCAGTGTTTGATCGTTTGCGTTCCTATGGACTGAGGCTCAAGGCTTCGAAGTGTAGGCTTTTTAGGTGTGAGATGCAGTACCTAGGGTGTGTTGTTTCTGCGAGGGGGATTAAGGCGGACCCAGAGAAGCTCTCTGCAATTGCGGGGTGGCCCAGGCCTGAGGATCTGAAGGAGGTGAGATCATTCCTTGGGTTTGTGTCATATTACCGCGATTTCATTGCGGATTTTGTGCGGTTAGCCGTTCCTCTGCAGGACTTGGTCGTTACCGCGAAGAAGATCAAATTTGTGTGGGGCAACGCCCAGGAAGCAGCATTTCTGGGCTTAAAACGTGCATTTGCTCAGACCCCAGTGCTGCGGTATCTTCGGGCGGTGGGGCGGTTCATTCTGGACACTGATGTGCCGGGATTTGCAATCTCGGGCATGTTGAATCAGGTTCAGGATCGGGTGGAGGTCCCGTTGCCTTTTGCGAGTAATAAACTTAATAAAGCGCAGCGAATTATTGCACAACGAAGCGTGAGTTGATGGCTATCGTCGTGTATAGCAAGAAGTGGAAACATTTCTTGGTAGGGTTGGATTTTATTATCCGGAGAGATCATCATTCTCTTCATTGGTTGTTGAATTTCAAGGAAGCGGAGGGGATGATGCGGTGTTGGTTGGCCAATTTATCTGAATATGGTGTGACTAATGAGCACATTGTGTACAGAATGGGAGTGGATCATATCAACGCAGATAGTCTGAGTAGAATCCTGGTTCATAAGTGTGGCTGGGGTGATTGCACGGACTGTGGTGCACATAAGTGTGTGCTCGCAGCAATATCTGCGATGCGTCTGGCAGACATAGATGATGATGAACTTTGGACGTTGTCAGAGGTTCACTTGGCACAGCGCCAAGATCCCTCCATACTGCGTGTGATCAAGTGGTTGGAGGTAGGCCGCTCCAAGCCTCTGTGTGATGAGCTGGGGGTGGAGAATGCAGAGACTCGTAAGATTATAAATCAATTGGGTCTGCTGGAACTGCGTGAAGGTGTGCTCTGCAGGTGGAAGGTGGTGGGTGAAGACCTATACAGTCACCTGCAGATCATCGTGCCGTTTGCATTGCACGATGATGTGTTGTTGTTTTGTCATGGGCATTCTACAGCTACGCACTTTGGGCGGGTTTGCTCCACCAAACGTTTAGCTAGGCGGTTCTATTGGCCTGGCATGACTTCTGATATTAGGCGGTGGGTACGCACTTGCCATAAATGTCAGGTGGTTAAGCCAGGTGAGGGGATTGCTAAGCTACCGTTGACCCAGGAATTGTCTGGGCATCGGTGGCGCCATCTAGCGTGTGACTTTGTGTCCGGGTTTAAGATGATGTCTAGTGGGAATGTGGTGATGATGGTAGTCCAAGACTATTACAGTAATTACTTGCAAGTGTACCCGTTAAAAGATCACACTGCACCCACTGCAGCACAGGCATTGGTGGATAATTGGGTGTTAATATTCGGTGCCCCAATGTGGATCCATTCGGATCAGGGACAGGAATTTGAGTCCACACTGTTTTAGTCCATGTTGCGCTTGTTGGGCGTTAAAAAAATGCATACAAACCCGTACTGTCCACAATCGGATGGTATGGTAGAGCGCTTCAATAAGACGCTAATATCTGCGTTGGCTTGTACAGTGAATGACTTTCAAGATGATTGGGATTTACAGGTCAAGTTTGTGGCACACACATATAACTGTACGGAGCATGCATCTACGGGTGTGACTCCTAACAGGTTACTATTTGGGGAGGAGCTCCGACTGGCAGCTGATCTGCAGTTTGGGGTGGTGAATCGTCAAGTAGACCGGCCTTGTGAGATCGTGTTTGTAAGATGGTTGGAGCATTGCTTTCACCACGCGTATAGCGCAGTTTGCGATGCTTTAGGTCGGGCAGCGGTTCGTCAGAAATCTGACTACGGGCCTGCTTCATGGCGCCAGTTCAAGGTGGGAGATCGGGTAGTGCGGTATCATGCGCCGCTAGCTCGGTCAAGCTCACCAAGAACTGGGATGGTCCCTTTACTATAACAGAAGTTGTCTCTGACACCACAGTTATTATGAAGGGCAAGGATGGAAAATACTGTAAATCCAATGTTAGACGTCTTAAGCTTGACACCAAGCAGATGTCTAGGAATGCTGGACCATCCTCCTGGTTGGATGCGCATGTAGGGGACGGGCCCGCACCTGCAAAGGTGGAGGCTGGCACTATAGATGCGTTCAATCGGAAGAAAGTGCCTGGGCTTCCAGTTACTGCGGGAGAGGCTATGCACCCTAAGCGCCATAGGCCTGACAAGTGGGAAAATAAACATCAGCGTCGTTCTAGATCAGTGTCTCATATCGATAGTGTTGTTTCTGTATGGAGTAGCTTGGGTAGTGACAGCGACTTTGTACCAGTTAGACAGGGGTCTGGTGTGGGCTCGGATGCACCGCCTGTGCGGCGATCTGAGCGATTAGCATTACGACGCAGATAACTGGTCTGGGTGGAGTAGTGGGTATTAGGCTACTCCACCCTGGTGTTGTCAGGTCTCCAGGGGTTGGGCGTAGATGAGATACTCCAATCCCTGACACACAACGAGTAACGCAGTACATATGTTCAGTTAACCTTTGCTACGCAGTTATTTGAGAGTAGTGGGGAAAGACCGGGGGCCCCGGGGGCGCCAATGAATGGGCGCAGTTACTACTGTTCTGGGTAATGCCTCTGCCTAAGCCGTGTGTTTATTATCTGCTATTTCTTGCGTTGGTTGTAAGTTGACGGGGCGTACTGCATGTTAGCTGCTATCACCGGGGGAGTGTTTATGTTTACTGCGGGCATGGGTGTGTAGCAGGGTAGACTGTTCAGTTGGGCGTAACTGGGTCACTTATAGCATGTGCCTGTAACCGGACGAGTGGGTTGCTGTCACTACGCAGTACATGTTGTTGTTGGTGGGTACTGCGTAAGCGGCGGTGATCTGTCACCGGGGGTGGCCAGGTATTGTGCACCGGCTGGCGGGCATGACTTGTGGTAGAGCTAACTAGGTCACCCTTGTATTATGCGGTTGGGGATTCTCCTTGACCGCGTAGTGCGGTGATGTCAGCGGTACTGCGGGGGGCAGGGAATACCGCCGTCGGGTGGTTTGGCTGGGTTCCTAAATAGGTCACGCTAGTTGTACCGGTGGCGCACCTGGTATGTCACGAGTGAAGTAGGTGCTCTCTGGTTGGTACACAGACTGGACTCTGCGGTTCTGCGAGGGAGGATGTGGAGCCAGTCACTCTACCGGCTGCCGGCAGACTAGGTGGGTGTCTTTGTTCCTCAAACATTAATCCTATCTTCGCATATTTCTTATTGTTGACTGTGGTCTGTCACAAAATAAGAGTATAGCAAGGCCGGCCACGACTGTGTTGGTCTGTGCGTTTACCGCACAGACTTGAAACAGCGTGTATGGCGATCGTCTGTCGTGGGGGAGATGCAACTGAGCTCCTGTGGCAGTTCGTCGTGTTTTCAACATGGCGGATGATATTCTAGATTCACCCAGCACTCCATTAGGGGGAGCTGAGCTCCTCTTTGCAGAGGTCGAGGGCGGTGACGATGTGGGTATATCCTGCATAGGGACCATTAGGCCATTAGGCGGTGGGGAGATTGTTGGTGCAGTCTCTCCACAGCTGTCTAGTCGCCTATTGTTGCCCGTGTTGACAGTCGCGAGGGGCCCTCAGCGGGTTACGGCGGCTGGGCTGGTTTCTCCTCCAGGAGTAGCTGGCCTGTCATTACGTTCCCCTGATGGGTCGAGTGATCAGCTTCACGCTGCTTCCATTGTCATTAGTGCTGAGATGATGGTAAGTTTTGACGAGTTGTCACGCTTTCGGGAGTGGCAGCTTCGTGAGAAGGCTCTGAGGGAGTCAGCATGTTCTTCTCGTATGGATCCGTTCTCGCTCAGCCCAGCTGAGGTGAGGATGGTGCAGCTTCTCAGCGGTGGCTCATCGGGTTCTTGCCAGGTGGTGCCGCCGAGCCCCTATGAAGACGTCCATGAGCTCTGAGGATATAGGCACCTCATGACAACGGACGGTCAGTAGGGGGCGGTTCTGGAGAGGGAATGGACGTGGACTCCGTCGTGTCTACCCCGGTTGTGGGCGGTGAGCTGCTTTGGCCTCCTGCCCCTTCTCGAGCATCTGGTGCCTTGACAGAGGCACAGGTGAGGATTGCTGTGGAGAAGGCAAAGGCCTCTGTACAGCGTGACACCGTTCCTCACTCGGAGTTTGCGAAATTGCCTCCAAAGGAGTCGCTTCCAAAGGTGTTGTACGGTTCGTTCGACTATCGCTATCATAATAGCGATGGTTCGATGCGAGCTGTACCAGTGGACGTTGATGACGTTCCCACGTCGCTTCTTGTTCTGGTGTTGCTCCCCCGGGGCCAGTGGGACAAGGAGGGCAGACTGATCGGTCGACGGGGCAGATTGCCTACATGCTTGCGTGTTGGCGTCCAAGTGGTGTATATGGTGTTGAGCTGGGTTTTCAGATAGCTGAAGACTTGACGCCTTCATCAGAGTGGATCGTCCGGTTGCATAAGGGTGGGCCGATCAAGCTAGCGCGGTTCCTTTCGGGGAACATGGCAGGCGTGACCGAGAATACCCTTCGCGATTGTGGCATGATGACCACGATGGACCACGTAGTATTAGAGACTATGTGGACTGGCAGAAGGGCTACCGGCAGGTTTTACGGCCTTATGATGTTGACGGAGAGTATGAGGTCTCCAACGACAAGGGCTGGGCTGAGCATCCTCGGACGCCGCTGGACTTGTACAACGCGCACTTGCTATCGATTTTTGCCGCGTTGAAAAATCCAGCGAAGCGCGAGGGTTATACGAAGCAAGAACTGGCGTGTCTTGGTTATGTCCGGCGTGTGTTTCAACCTGGACAGGCTTGCCTGTTCTGCGTGTTGAACCAGGTTGGGCATCGACGGATCCCTAAGTTGTTTCTGCGGTGGGCACAGTTGGCCCGTCACATTTGTGAGGGCCACCTGCACACTGCTCCTCTTTGGAGGTGCACCAGACCATTCAACGTGGTGAGTGGTTGTGAAGGCTGTCCGACGCTTAGAGCGACGGGACAGTCCTTCGCGACCGCTCACCGTGGTGCAATGATCAAGCATCTCATGGAGGGCCATGGACGCATGATTGATGATGTCGTGGAGGGGCTGAGTGAGATTCAGTGGAATCCTCAGTCCGTGTCGAAGAGGGCGGTCTCCTTCACAGTGAAGCAGCACACCGACTACCACTTCAGCAGGGAAACCCTTGTGCTGCCTAAGCAGCACAGGTTGATTGCCCTGTATTTTTACAACCCGGGGTCGGCGAAGGTGAGTGGCGAGCGGTTTTATACCAGCCGCGGCGCATCGACGGCGAGAGGGGGTCGAGGTCAGGGTGCAGTGGCTGTGAGGAGGGATGCACTGCGGCAGACGTCTCTGCAAACTACGGGCATGGGAGTGGGACCGTCCGTGGTAAGGGTCTAGGGAAGAGGACCTCGTCCCTGGTAGCGCTGCCCGATGGCTCGGCCATTGAGTTGCAGCGCAATCAGGGGTCGGACAGGTCAGCTTCACCTCCCCCACCACCCCCTCCACCTCCTCCTTGTGCTGCATAGCAGAGGCTGAAGGACTGGCCTGAGTTGCCAGTCGTGACAACATCTCAGGAGGAGGGTGCTGTGAAAGGTGGGCGGCACCGTAAGCGCCGGAAGCTGTGCTGACACCCGACACTCTGAGTGCGGTGGTAGCGTGTGCTCCGGCGACCGTGGCGACGGTGCAGGTGGCATCGGTGTCTCAACCCATGTCGTTGGGTCAGGTTCCATGGCAACGTGTGTCGCGGCTGCGGGATCTGCCGCTCAGTTGGTGGTGACGGCGTCTGCAAGCCCGGTTGTAAGACCTGTGGAGATTGCTCCCGCTGTCGTTCCTTCTGTGGGGGTGGTGACTGTGCGACCGGCGGTGGCTGCGGCCCCGCTGGCTGATCATGGCATCACTCTCGCATTGGACGGCATCACTAAGCATCTCTGCGAGGCCAACTGCTTGGACATAATGTCCAGGATAACTGAGTCGGTCGGTGGCCTGGTTAAAGCCTTCATTGAGGGCTTTCACGCGGTTCTGGCGCAGACTCAGGATGTTCTGGCACGCCAGGCTGATGGTAGGCGCAGTGCGGACTTCGACTGTGTGGTTGCGGACAAGAAAATTGTCAAACACAAGTTGGAGGCATCACGCGAGCAGAGGGCACGGCAAGCGGAAGTCATTAATGACATCGACATGACCTTTCATGCCTCGTTTCGCCACGACTTCCGGACCTGGGATGGTTCATTGAGATCCTTGGATCTATCCGGCTTCAGCGTCGAGGACAGGTTGCATGGCCTGCCGGCTAGCTTGGTGTCCGATGCTGCTGCGGCATATCAGGCGACGCGGACGGGGACGTTCAGATGACAGGTGGTGGGAAGGTGGACGACGATTAGTTGTTGTTCTCTCCTGCCCGAGGGATTTTGGACGTCTCGTCAAAAATTCAGATGACAAGTGGCGGGGTGGTGGACAATGTATAACTGTTGGTACAGTTAGGCGTTGCTCTCCCCTGCCCGAGGGATTCTGGATATAATGTTGATATATCATATGACAGGTGGCAGTTAGGTTAGCAGTGGTTGACTGCTCACGCAGGTGATCGGTGCTGGCTCTGTCCGAGGGATTCTGGGTTTCACGTCCGGGTAATTGCAAGTCCAGCACCCCTGTGGCGGTTATTAATTTTTTTTTAAATAAATTAAAAAAATATAATATAATTTTTTTTCTCACAGTTCATCTCCTTTAAGGAGGTGGATACCGCCTTGTATATATATATATTTAATAATAATATAATATTGTATATACCTTTTTTAGTGCTACGGCGCTATTTTTACATTGATAGCCACAATGTAGTTAGCATTTCGTACTGTCTAATTCCAATATTATATTTTCTTTGCAGTGCGATTGTTGATATTATATGTTGTGGTGAAGGGCTCAGCTTTCTCCCGATTGGAGGATCTAGCTTCTTGTGTTCTGCCTATTTTTCTGCAGTAGGGGTTGGAATAATTTGTTTTTATACATACATATAAAATTAATTAGTTTTTTGATATTCCTCAACTTTCACCTGGTTTTGACTTCCCTTTTCCACACTATTAGGAAACATTATCGTCTAAATTTATTCAGTGGAACGAGGTGGTCAATGGTGTGTGGGTTGGTGGGTTGGCACTGTACATTTCACACTATATATTTTCATATACAGTGCCTCCCTGACTCTTATTTTACGCTGCTTTCTTTATACATTTAAATTACTACTTATAGTAAGCGCTTCTGGCAGGACATGATAGAAAGCATGTGCATAGGCTCCTGTTACGGCAGGGGAGGATGCACATGGGTGTAATTTACTTTGTAGGAGGCCAGGTTCTCGCTGGCGCCCAGTGCTTCTTATGAAATGTATTACATGCCTAACGTTGTATCTGCGGAGACTTTCTCAATTGTTATGGAGACGATTCGTTTCTGGCATTACCATGGGCATGCCATTGGGCAAAGTCTGGACGATGATCAGAAGAATCAAGCGAAGGGGAGATGATTCTTCTGTAGTCCAGCACTTGAAGCACAATGGCACCATTCTCACATCACTCAATGAAATAAGTGAAGAGTTGGCTCGTGCCGTTGCCGGAAATTCGTCTTTGGCAAGCTGCCTCCCGGGCTTTCTGGCCATCAAGGCAGGGAGAACTACAACTCCCCATTCACTATGGGTGAGTTGAGGTGTTCTCTAGAAAGCTTGCATGATACAGCAGTTGGACCTGATGGAATCCATTATGAATTCCTTAAGCATCTCCCCAAATCTGCGCTGAGACTGTTGCTTCAACTCTTTAACAACATCTGGGAGTTAGGTGTCGTCCCCTGCTCTTGGCGGTAGCCGACAGTAATACTGGCTACTGGAGTCAGGACACCACTTGTCCGACCTCCAATGTGGCTTCAGACGAGGCCGCAGCACCCTCGACCATTTGGTTCGCATGGAGACCTTCATAAGAGATGCCTTCTTTAAGAAGGAGCACGTTGTGGCTGTCTTTTTGGATCTCGAAAAAGCCTATGACACAACGTGGCAGCATGGCATTATGGAGGATCCCCATGCGATCGACCTTCGTGGTCACCTGCCAAATTTTATTAAGAATTTTCTGGCGCTCAGGCATTTTCTCATCCGCGTCAAGACGACATATTCTAGTCTGCACTCGCAGGAATTGGGAGTACCCCAAGGCAGCATACTGGCAGTGACTCTTTTTGGAGTCAAGGTCAACGGTATTGCTGCTGCTGTTAAAAGGGGGATTTTGTTTTGTACTATAGAGGTACTGGTATGCATGTCATTGAGAGACAGCTTCAATTGTGTATAGATGGGATTCACCGATGGTCAGTTCTGAATGGATTCAGATTTTCCAAGGCCAAGACAGTCTGCATGCACTTTTACCAGTTGTTCAGAGTGCATGCAGAGCCAGAGCTGACCCTCGATGGGAATCCCATAAAAGTTGTCAAAGAAACCAAGTTTTTGGGTCTCACTTTTGACACGAGGCTGTCTTTCGTGCCTCATAAAAAGTACCTCAAAACACGATGCCTGAAAGCGCTAGATGTTCTGAGGGTGTTGTCCAGTTCAGAGTGGGGAGCAGACAGAGATGTTCTGCTCGCCATGTACCGAACCCTAGTTCGGTCACGGCTAGATTACGGCAGCATAGTATACGGCTCCGCAAGGAAGTCGTATATTGGGCTGCTGGACACAGTGCATCACCAGGGGCTGCGCCTGGCCATTGGCGCCTTTCGCACCTCTCCAGTTCAGAGCCTATATGTCGAAGCCAACGAACCATCACTTGACTCTAGGAGAACCAAACTGGCCATGCAATATGTTGTCAAATTAAAAACAAATGCATTAAATCCTGCGTACAGTTGTGTTTTTGAGACACACAACATCTCCAGGTATGAAGCCAAGCCAAATTTCATATCGGCCCCTAGGGCTCCGGATGAAACCTCATTTGGAGGCTTTGTACTTGGATCTGGATGTATTAGAGGATACCCAGGTCCCAGAACATCCCCCATGGTCGTTGAGGAAGCCATCGGTCATCCTCCGACTCACGGAACTGAAGAAGTCTGGGACACATCCACTTGAGTATCAACGACTGTACGCAGAGATTCAAGGCCAGTTTGAAGACCACTTCTCCATGTATACCGATGGTTCCAAAGACCTAAGCCGGGCAGCTGCTGCGGGAGTTTGCCAGGGTAAGAAATTTGGCGTTCGCATGCCCGATCAGAGCTCAATTTTTACGGCGGAAGCCCGAGCACTCCTTCTCGCGTTGGAAGTCATTGAACTATCCAACTACACTAAATATGTAATATACAGCGATTCTTTTTCCTGCCTGCAAGCTGTTGCTGGGCTAAAAACGGACCACCTTTCGTGGCAAAGGTCATTTACAAAATGAACCAGCTAGCAACAGATGGATATGATATCCAATTGTGTTGGGTGCCTGGCCATGCCGGCATCCAGGGAAACGAACGAGCTGATCGGGCTGCGAAGGAGGCTCTGAACTATGATGTTGAGCCGTGTCTGATACCCCACTCTGATCTGAAACCACTAATAGCCACCCACATCAAATCCAAATCGCAACATGAGTGGGATGAAAACATTAATAAACTTAAAGAAATTGAACCATCTGTGGGAAAACCACCACATTCTCAAGGGGGGGGTCGGCGGGACCAAGTGGTCCTTAGCCGCTGCCGTATTGGCCACTCGTGGCTAACACATGGTTTCCTGCTCAAGCGGGACCCTCCCCCTGAATGTATTGGATGTCAGTCCCCACTGACAGTCAAGCACACTTTACTAAACTGTGTTGATTTTATGGCACTGCGCCAACAATTTTACACTGCAAACAGCATGCATGACCTTTTTACCAAAGTTAAACAAGAAGACATTTTAGCTTTTTTGAGGGCAGCTGGTCTGTACCACCTCATATAGTTCATTAAAACAATTTTTATTTATTAATTCTTTCATCTATTTTATTTAATTATATGACACGGCATAAAGAAACCACCAATCAATCAATCAATCAATTGTTATAAGTAACACCGCCCTTCTACTTTCATGCACTCTACACCAGAGCGGGTCGGCGAGGGTGGCGGGTCCTGGGTTTGTCTGCGTGACGTGTCCATGGTGTAATACCGTCTGTGATCTACTGGCCAGGTGACGCGGGCACAAGAAGGACGGACTGAGGAAGCTCCAAGAGGAGGCACTCCGCGCAGAGGGAAGATCGCCCCGCTAACGGTTCTCCTGAGATGGGGGTGGTGGGGAGCGGACTGAGTAGTTCCTTGCTTCCTCTTGTTGAGGGGGTTCCACTTGTGGGGTATGAACAATTCTCTCCCAGCAAAAAACATTCTATACACCAACTACATAGAGGCTGGGAGAGGTCGTTTCTGTGCGACACATTTAAAGTCTCTTTCTTCACCTAGATTAATGACATGTTTGCCTTGCAGCCAGCTAGATACATATTGCTATTCGCTGCAGGCAGGTCTAGGCATTGCGCATAAGGATACATAGCTTTGTAAGGCTTCTCTCCCTTTCAAGTTAGTTCTCATGTTGACTTCTATCATTTCTCGATTCTCATCGGTTTGCAGTCTGCAACCGGTGAGACTCTAGGGGGGGCAGTGTAGTAGTATGTACATGAGCTCTACTACCACACGGTAGCAGCGGAGACTACGCCGTACACCAGCGCAGTACCACTATACTGCAGCAGGTGGCGGCACGGGTAGCCACCGGGCAGAACCCAACTGGGCTGCCGTCTACTGCGGGTGGTTGACCCACACCCCCCACACACACCTATAGAGTCGATGTGGGATCTGGCGAGTCAGGGGGTGGGTCAGACAACTACAGATGCCACGGAGAGCAGATGGTTCAATAAAGCAAGTTGAAGCATACTCTAATTGAATCTTGATGTTCTTACGTGAGTAACCGTGTGAGTGAGAGTCGGAGGGTCATGGGCCATTACAGTAGTTATATGTGCTCATTTGAGCGATTTGTTGGTTTTAGCATTTCAGCATCTAGGTTTTTGGTGGCTTTGCAGTAAATGGCAACACCTCCACCCTTTTTTGTTTTGAATATCGCATTAATATGTTGTCTGTCATTATGTGCATTATATATAATATATCGTTCTTTGAATATACCTGCTTGATGTTCACAAATGTTTGCCTCACCTTTCAGTTAGCTGGTTCACTAACCTGTATGCGTATGTTCAGTTTACGCTCGGAATAGGACTTGCACCATTCATAGGAGCTTTGACAGACTTTGTTCGCTATGTTGTACACTGTAAGTATGCACCATACATACTCAGTCTACGCTATCAAATCAGATAAACTTGAATATGGTATTCAGGTGTACATATTACTTACTACCAAAAGAAAAATTAAAAAACGGGATATGTCAGATACTCCCCCTCCCACACACACATTGATCTGAGACCCCACATTTTATATATATATGTAGATTTGACCTCGGTACTACTCCTCTGGCTACTCATAGTCCAGGGAGAAGGAAGCACATCCGGGTTCAACAATTAGCATAATCTACTCCCAACGGGAGGACGTTTGTTGAATTGCTCCAGCAGTTTTCTACATTAACTACTAAACCATCCAGGTTAGTATCGTTTTTGAATGGATACGTTGGTATAGTTCATGTTAGCAATATCATACTTCAAGTTTTGAAAACTTGTTATTGAATACTAACGGATTTACAGGTTAATTGTGATGTGTCATAACATCATTAGAACAATGCTGCCATTGTTCTTTGTAATGCCGCCCTTTGCCGAAAGGAGAGATGTTTGGCAGGAGCCACTTACATCGTTAGGATTTATTCCTGGGTTTCCTTGAGATTCCCCAAATGTTTTAGGCATACCTCCGAGTTCCATAGTATTTTCTCCAACTTGTTGGCCGCAAAAGGCCACAGGTGGGAGAAGTTTATTTGACAGAGAGTGTGGGAGGCTACCACTAAACTGGTCCCTACCCCTCGTTTGGTTTCGGTTGGTTATCCATCCCGCTTACCTATGACTGACCAATTTAATCACACGCCTGTGTTAAAAACGGTATAAATACAGATTTAACACCACTAGACACGTTTGGTTTAATCATTGATTGTTTGCCAGTGTCATGTTCATCATGAAAGATTCCTAACCTTTTGGTTTTTGGTTTCTTACAGACTCCCAGCTATGGCTATGAAGCGGAGTAAGGCTGATGCACCTCACAAGGTGAGCGAAGATGAAGACCCGTCACTGCCGGTGAGGGAACAAAGGTTGCCAGAATGTAGATATTCTTAGTAGGCAGGGAGCTCGGAGGCAGGCCCAGCTGACCTAGATGACCGAGTGGCACGCTTGGTTCAGCTTAAGATGGAGGAGTTGATGCCCTCCAGGCCGCATGCTGCCAGGAGGAGGCAAATCGTCGAGTCAGTGGACTCCGATCGGAATGACTTTTCAGAGCAAGACTCATCAGAGTAAGAGTCCCAGGAAGTGCAAGCACAAAAAGTAAATAGAGTCGTCCGAAGGGGACGACTTCACCAGGTCATGGAAGAAGAAGCCGCTGGTCAAGAAAAGTAAGAAGAGGAAGTCCAAAATGAGCAAGAAGACCCAAAACACTTCTTCCTCGGACTCCTCGTCTGATTCGTCGTCCACGAACACCGATTCGGAGATCGAAAGGGCGGGTAAATACGCCAGATTAACCAGCAATTTCCTGTCATATAGACGTTTTGAAAACGTTTTTAAGGGTGTCTGCACCGATGCAGGCATGGAGGTGGCGCGTTCCAAGAAGGTTTTGGACAATGAGAGCAAGGAGTACATGCTATTCCTTGCCCCCAAGCCGGTCAAGGGCAAGCCGCTTGATAAGACCAAGATGTTCGCGGGCCAGTTGCAACACTTGTTCAATCAAGGGGAGACTGGCACCAAGTGTGGGAAGCACATGGAGGCCGACAAGAAGAAGGCTGCAGATGGAAATCCCACCTCTTCAAGAAGACGAGGCAGGATTTTCGCAGTCGTCGCACCAGGCAACGGGGAGGCCGGTTCAGTACAAACTATGGTTACCAGGCCAGGGGAAGGGGCCAGAGGCAATCATTAGTCTGGAATGACAGGAACAGACCCTTCAAGAGGGAGTTCACCCTGCAGAAACCATTCCCTCACCCAGGGAAAAAGTAGAATTTGCTACGCAAACCCCACTAAGCGACTTTACCATGGGTAACTGAATTAATTGCTTACCAGAATGGAGTAACATTACGGAAAATGTAACAATCAATAGCCTGGCAGAAGGGGTTAGAATACCACTCACGAGGAGCCGATTCAAAATAGCATACTGTTTTCCTTATCGATATGATGCTTCTTAGCTTGAAGCTTTAAATGTTCAAGTTTTGAAATTTTATGAAAAAGGCATTATAGAGCCAGCACTTCATGTGGCTGGGGAATTTATCTAGAATATTTTCTCTAGACCCAATCCAAATGGGTATATCAGACTAATTTTGGATTTAACAAGGTTAAGCAAAATAGTATAGTATAAACATTTTAAAATGTTTTCACTGGATACAGCTAGAGATTTAGTAACACAAGACTCCTCGCTGGCCAGCATGGATCTTAGAGATGCATACTATACAATACCAATTTATAAACCTGACCGTAAATCTCTCAGGTTTTGTTGGAATGAGGAGATTTACGAGTTCACCTGTATGCCAAATGGCATTTTCACAAGGTTATTAGAACCAATATTCTCCCACATGGCTAGGAAAGGACACCTTAAGTTTCTTTACATTGATGATTTGTTTATTGTTGCACAAACACAACAACATTGTCAAAGAGCAGTAGAAGAGCTTTGTGACACATTTTGAAAGTTAGGTTTCTACATACATGAAACTAAATCAGTATTAACACCTACAAAGAAATTAAAGTTTCTTGGTTTTGTTATTGACACAACAGATATGACTATTTCATTAACGAAACAGAAGGTTGATAAATTTGCAACAACGGCAAACAAATTATACCATTTCCATAAGCCAAAGATAAGACAAGTCGCTATTTTGATAGGGATCAGGATAGCATATGCCCCTGCTATTTTATATGGCAGTAGAAGAGCTTTGTGTCTCATTTAAAAAGTTAGGTTTCTACATTCTTGAAACTGAATCAGTATTAACACCTACACAAAATTTAAGTTTCTGGGTTTTGTTATTGATATAACAGATATGACTATTTCATTAACGAAACAGAATGTTGATGAATTTGCAACAACGGCAAACAAATTATTACATTTGCATAAGCCAAAGATAAGACAAGTCACTATTTTGATAGGGATTATGATAGCATATGCCACTGCTATTTTATATTTCAAGGCCCATATTAAATCGCTAGAAATAGATAAGAACTTAGCATTGGCTCTCACTAAAGGGAACTTTGAAAGGCCCATGACGATTTCGCCTGAAGGTCTACAAGATAGCATGTGGTGGTTGGCACACATTGAGAATTCACCCAAACCCATTAGAATGGGTGAACTCAATACCAAATTTATGACTTATAAAGGATGGCGCTCAAATCTGTGGCTGTGTAGGCAGGCTATAGTGAAATCAATACAAAGGGAAAGGAAGAATAAAAAGTGTAAAGAAGGAGAGCGAGTCAAGCCCTCTGGTTTATTATTTATACGGTTACATGGGTTCATGGTAGAGTATCCCCCCACCCCTTTCCCCCAATGGGAAACAAGCATTATTGGCCCTACCAATAGGGATCCAGCATTCCTGGTCCCCATGGCTACCAGTGGCCAACCTTGACCCTGAGTGTGGTGATCCTACCCAGCAGAGGGGGAGGGGGTAGGCCCTAAGTGCCCTCACATCCAGACCTACCAGCACCACTATGTCTATTTACATCCCACTCAGGCAGCACCAGCCCTTACATATATACATACATGCCCTGTTCATGTACACCGATCAGTAATAGAACATTTGCATTCCCCCTATGCCGTAAATCAGAATATTTTACAGACTGATGCTGCGCAAGAAGGATGGGGGGCTCATAGAGATCAACAAGCAACTGGTAGTCGGTGGATGGAAGATGAAATTTCCGATCACATAAATATACTAGAGCTCAGAGCTATTTTTTTAGGATTACGTAGTCTAGTTCACCTACCTAAAAATCATGTAAGGGTATTAACATATAATGCAACAGCCATGGCTTACATACGTAATGTGGGAGGGAATCGTTCCAAACCATGTAACCAGTTAGCCAAACTAATTTGGGACTTGGCAGAGGAACACAACATATGGCTAACAGAAGCATATATCACAGGCAGTCAAAATACTTTGGCTGACAGGAAAAGTCAACATTTCCATGCCCATCTAGAATGGACATTAAATCACAGTATTTTCAATTACATTTTTGATAAATGGGGCAACCCAGACATTGATTTGTTTGCATCACGAAAGAACAAATAGTTACCCAAATAAGTGTCCTGGCATCCAGAGCCTGAAGCCTGGAGAGTGGATGCATTTTCTCTGATTTGGAATAATAAATTTGATTAAATATTCCCACCATTAAGCATTATCAGCAGAGAGGCACGGAAGATCAAGATGGATCGCTCATGCAGAGTACTGATAGTACTGGAGTGGGACACACAACCATGGCTAGTGGCAGTGAAATTAGAAGCAAAAGACATGCTCAGGTTTCCACGAGAAAGGAACAACCTACAACATCAAGGGCCACTAACAGTCCACGGAGACATGTCAATGACACTCCTTTTGGCATTCCCATTTTAAGGAAACATTTACAACAATATGGATTAGACAAAATTACACAAGAAAGACTTATTTCACATACCTGGAGAAAAGGAACGGTGAAATTATATACAAGCAATTTAAAGAAATGGGAACTTCACTGTTTGCTTAAAGGAGTTAAGCCATTAAAACCTACAATAGCTCAGATTGTAAGATTTCTAAGAATGTTAGAAGATGAAGGCTTAGGATTTGCTGCAATTGGTCATGTTGCATAGGCAACATGGGTAATTCGGGATTAACACGGGACCCCGCTTGTACCCAACCACCACCCCTCTGACATCACTTCCGCCCTCCCGCCTCTCCAGACGGCACCTCACCTCCAGACGCCGACCAAAGACCACCTCCCGCCTTTTCTCACTGCCCCACCCGACCCTACTTTCAGACTGACATGTGGGTTGAGTGCCTGGTTCACGCAGAGACTGAACTTTTACCTATTGTTCTTGACCTCCTATTGACTTTTACCTGTTGTATTCTCCTGTCTAGATTAATAAATTCCCACACTAAGTAGTCCTGTATCGAGTCCTGAATTAATGCAGGGTGATGTGCACTTTCGATCATTCTACCGAGGATAGATGGAAAAACGATTGGAAGGCATCAGGTACTGCACTGGTTTTTAGGTTGGTGTATGAGAGAAATCCACCCAAACCCAAATATAATGGGTTTTGGGATAGGTCAGTAGTATTTAAGTTATTCAAGTCATGGCCTAGTAATAAACATTTAGCAATGAATGAACTAGGATATATGTTAGCAGTGCTGTTACTGCTAGTGATAGGGCATAGATGCCAAACAATTGTGGCATTGTCTCTGGATGGACTAGATAATACAACAATGAGGCAACATTCGATTTGGAGACATTACTAAAGTCAAACCATACAGGGGACCCACTGTCCACGGTACATGTAAATAGTTTTCCAGATGATCGACGTATTTGTGTAGTGTCAGCCATTAGGGCGTATATATCCAAGTCACGGGGAATAAGGAATTACAGACAGCTTTTGATAAGCTTTATTAAACCGCATAAGGCTATCTCGAGAGGCACACTCACAAGATGGACCATCAAGGTGCTTAAAGAGGTGGGCATCAATACTGGACACTATGCATCCCACTCAACGAGGGGGCCCATGGTCTCTAAAGCAAGACAATTAGGAATCTCAGTGAAGAGAATCCTGGCACATGCCGGCTGGAAGATGGTTCGATTGTTTGCAAAACATTCCAACAAACGACTAGAAAAGTCAAGCGGACCGGTGACTCGTTTACTCATCAACTAAAAGACGGGTGAGAAACACACAAATTCTATTTTTGTACTGAAACAGTTTATGTTAAAGAATATTAAAAAAAAGGATAAAAAATGAGATTACATAAAGTTCTCCCTGGACTATGAGTAGCCAGAAGTGTAGTACTGAGGTAAATTAGTATCGTTATACGAGTCTTGCCTAGGTGCAGATGATGGATACCTGTTGTTTTCCCAAGGTACAAGCCTCGGATAGTCATGGGTCAGGGCCCGCCCACCCTACCATACCACAACTATGACATTGGCTTTCTGCCGAAACGAAAACACATTAGTATCCATAGAATTTTAAGATAATTTGTTATCCTATTAAGTATGTAAAAGATGGCTGGACCCGGATGTGCTTCCTTCGCTCTGACCCCCGACTATCCGAGGCTCGTACCTTGGGAAAACAACAGTCATCCATCATCTGTACCTAGGTAAGACTCATATAACTATACTATATATATATATGATGTGTAACGCATTATACAAGTATAAATGCTTAGGGAACATGTATACTTTGCTACTTCCTCCATTGGCGCATTGGTGGAGTGCCCCCCCAGGTGTCGGGGAGTTGTATACAGGTGGCTCCCTTCGCGCCATACACTCTATGTATATCGGGCATCATGGCCTAATCCTTAGAGCGCGAGCCTCGTGTGCGAGAGATCGGGAGTTTCCCGTAGAATCAAACGAATGACTTTGAATACAATTTATACTTGTCGCTTCCTAGCCTGGCGCTCAGCATTACGATGTTGGGTGGTCAACATGGATAAGACCCGGATTACATGACGCTATACGAGATACAGAGAGAGAACCTGGTAAGGAATAGGGAGCTGGCAATGCGGATAGAGGTATTTGGAGAGGGGAATTTCTACTCACCAGATGCCCCGCACCCAGGCCATGCCCCCCATGTCACCCCCAGGCTCGGTGCCTTGTAGAGGCTCGCGGCGCACCTGTCACTTCCCCCCTCTTGGCTGCTGGCATTGTCGCAACATGAGGAGGATATTGCCGAGCTAGCAGAGACATGGGACTGGCCAACGTGCCAACGCTGGTCGGAAAAGGTCTTTACAGCGAGATGTGTGTCCCGCCTCTATTAAACAGTCTCAAGCTGTTTACCACCAGTATACCGCCTACCTTTCCCCTGCAAGGCAGCCCGCCCCGCCCCCAATAGCAGCGCAAGCAGCCCCTGTAGTGCCTTCACATCAAACTCTTGGTCAGCCGATCAACCCTCGTGATCAGGATTGTCTCAAGAAGCGGCGATTTCTTGATAAGAAAGCCCTGCAGTCAACTGCCGTGGCCATGTCAGAAGTGCGTGCTGTTGCAATGATAGAGTCGGTTACCCCGCCAAGTAGTCCGCAGCGGTTGACTGCTCCGACACCTGACAGCCGTTATGTAGACATTAGCGCTGTGCAGCCAAGCATAGATGCCCCTCGACTTGCCCAGCAATTGGACTCAAAACAGCTTAGTTGCCCTGTGGTTCTCCCCTTCCCTCCTCCTCCCACCCAGCTGGGCGGTCTCAGTGGGGCAGCAAGTCATTCTTTCTCGGGCGACTCGTCTCCCCCCAATTCGGCCTCCCACACGGACCTTCCCTCACTCACTGTTAATTCTGTCCTTGGGTTTCTCCCACAGTCTGATATTTCCACATGTAATGCTATTGATAACCATGTTATTGCTGTTCAAGATAGGCTTGATTTGTCACCTGTGAATATTGATCTTGACATCCCTGTTAAATTCTTGTTTGACTGTTTTGATCCAGGTTTTGTTTTTCTAGATAACCCTGCCCTAGGCTCCATGGCAGCAGCCTATTCTCCACTCTCTCCATTTGACTTTTAAGTTTATAATCCTCTCATTCTGGCCGGTAGCGGATAACCAGGCCTGGTCGGGCTTCCAGTACTACTTAGACATATTTAACATTGCTCGAGATTCAGGGCTTCCAAATTACCTTGAGGCAAGAATTCCAGTGCCTTCAGCATTGAATATTCAGAACTGGTGTCTGATGCTTGCTGATTACCCTGATATTTTCCTTGTAGATAATTTTGACTGCGGGGCAGCCCCATCCGTTTGAGTATTTCCTTATTCGTCATCATCATCATGCTGTCGGTCGCGATGCGACAAAGACTGCTTTCATTACTTGATTGCCGCTCTCCATTTAGCTCTCTGCTGTGAGAGTTACGTCCATGAGTCGGTCTTAATGTCTCTCAGCTTCAGGTTTCTCCTGATGGTATCCCTGAACCGGAGATGAGGGCGCCCTCTCTTTCTGTAGCCAGAAGACAGTTGAGAATAGAGGATCTGCTTTGGTAGCCTGTCTGATGACATCCTCATGAGGTGTCCAGTCCACCGGAGATTCTTTTTGATCAGAAGATCTTCCATAGAGGGCAGCCCCATCCGTTCGAGTATTTCCTTATTCGTCACTTTGTCCTTCCAGGTTAGCCTCATGATTGAATGCAGCTGTCGCATCATGAAGGCATGCAGCTTTTTCACCTGTCGTCTGTACACTGTCCAGGCCTCGGCTCCGTATAGTAGGGTGGATAGCACGATTGCACGGTAGATCTTACCTTTGACCCGAATGAACACATGGTGGTTGTTCCAGAGTCTCTGGCGTAGTCGGCCGAAAGATGCGCTAGCCTTGGCCATCCTCCTCTGTATCTTAGCATCAATGCGTCCATCACTTGATATAGTGCTTCCGAGATAGGTGAATTCCGGAACAGAATTCAGCTTGTTTCCATCAACCATGATCTCCTCCTCTCAGGTTCTTGTAGAGTTGGGTTGGTACAGCACCTCCGTCTTCTTGATGTTAATTTTCAGGCCAAACTTCTTTGATGCATCGGAGAAAGCGTCCACTATTTTCTGGGTCTCTTCAGCAGAGTGGGCAACCAGTGCACTGTCATCTGCGAATAGTAGCTCTCTCACCAGTATCTGAGTAGTCTTGGTCTTCGCTCTGAAGTGTGCGACATTGAATAGGTCAGCGCTCTGTCTGGACTGTATATAGATGCCATCCCCCATGTCTCGGAAAGCCTTGTCTAGCATTGCTGATAGGAAGATGGAGAAGAGCGTGGGGGCCAGTACACAACCTTGCTTGACCCCATTGGTAACCCCGAACGATTCCGAGACTTCCCCTCCAGCACTAACGTTTGCAATCATTCCTGTATGTAGACCCTCGATCATAGTTGTGAACTTCTCTGGGCATCCATACATCCTCAGTAGCTGCCATAGCCCGGTCCTCCCGACTGTATCAAATGCCTTAGTGAAATCGACAAATACCATGTACAGCGGTCAGTCCTGCTCAATGCACTTTTCTTGTAGCTGTCGGAGACAAAATATCATATCCACGGTGCTCCGGTTACCTCTGAAGCCGCACTGTGACTCTGGAACTACACCAGGTGTTATGTGAATATAGAGTCTGTTGAGTAGGATCCTGGGGAAGATCTTCCCGGCTATGGAAAGAAGAGAGATTCCTCTATAGTTCCCACAGTCTGTTCGATCACCTTTCTTGTAGATGGTTGGTCACAATGCTGGCATCCTTCCATGCTTGGGGTACAGAACCCTCCTCCCAGGCATTGGTGATTAGTTGGTGCAGTCTGTTGAGCAGATTGTCTCCTCCATGCTTCCATACCTCAGCAGGAATTCCATCACCCCCAGGTGCTTTGCCATCTTTCAGGCTGGCGATTGCTCTAGCCATCTCATCCATGGTTGGAATCTCATCGAGGCATGTTTTGGTAATGCGCTGCTGGATGTTGTCCAGAGCTTTGTGATCTATGTCACCAGGGACGTTGAGTAGCTTCTGGAAGTGTTCACTCCATCTTTCCACAACTCTCTTGCTGTCAGAAAAGGACATTTCATGAAAGCTGCCTGCAAAAGTGTTGAAGTGGTGCTGGCTTTTGCAAGTTACCAGCGGCACTCTCTCGGGGAGCAAATAGAGGTTTCACACCGGCAAGAACATGTCAAGACAGGCGCAAAACTATTTGTCCCTGCAGTGGCTGGTCAGGAGATGTTGGGAGTTCCATAGATCAACCGCCCTTAATGCTGCCACAATGACATGGTTTTCTGTTTAGGGTTTGCTCCCTTAGCCTTCGGTTCTGTCAAAGAACCTGTACCACAAGGCAGTGGTTTACAACTCTGCAAGGCAGGGGCATCAAACTCCCTGAGGTATTGCTATACCTGCAATACCTGCATACCATGATGAGACCATTTTGAATTTGGGTGGCCACTAGATTATACCGTGAGTTTACTGCCTTCTCCTACACTGATATTCCGAATTAGCACATCATGTAGCCCCGTTCATAAAGAAAGAGTGTAATCATGGCGCCATGTTGGGACCGTTCCAGCTGCCCTCATTCCTTTTTTGGATACAAATTAGCCCTATGATGACCAGGACCAAGAAGGATTCCGTAGAAAGTAGAGTGATAATAGACCTCAGCTTCCCGTTAGGGGCAAGCATTAATGCAGGAATTAAGAAAGGTTTTTACCAGGGTAGGCCTTTTGCCTTTTCCCTCCCCTCAATAACCATCCTGTCTGACCGCCTAGTAACCTCCGGTACTTCCTCATTCCTGTGTGCGGCAGATCTAGCACAGGCTTATCGTCAGCTAAGAATTTGTCCCCTTTTGGTTCCACTACTTGGCATCATGCTAGATAATAAACGTTATATCGACATAGCTCCGCCCTTTGGTTGCTGCACCTCTGTCTGGCTAATGAGACAGAGAGGTTTTTTCCACCTCTGTTACCTTGATGATTTTGTAGGGGTCGAAAGGACAAAATTAAGAGCTCTTAAAGCATATCAAGTCTTCCGCGACATTAACACACATTTGGGCCTAGTTCTGGCCCCTAAAAAATACACACCCCCGGCAAACAAACTTGTCTGGCTAGGCTTCCTAATTGATGCTAATAACATGACAGTGACCATCCCAGCCGAAAAGTCATCTGAGGTCCTTGATGAGTGCAGGGCCTGGACAGGAAAATCCACAGCATCAAAGAATCAATTGCAGAGCTTTCCTGAAAAATGCAACATATTGCAAAATGTGTAAAACCTGCTGGACATTTATGAATCGTGTCCTCGCAGCCATAAGACTCTCGCCTAATGCAGGCCTACACCCCTTCTCTGATGAAATTCTGAAAGATATCGAGTGGTTTTTAAAATTTGCTTCCAAATTTAACGAAAGAGTTCTTCTACCTGTAATGGCAGTACTCGACTGGGTGACAGGATGTGATTCGACATTGAAGGCTGAATGTGATTCGACATTGAAGGCTGGAGGCGCTTTTCCCCCGGCAGAGTACTATGCCCAAGAGTACCCACTAGAGATAGTTCAGAGACTTAAGTACATAAATCAATTCGAAGCCTTCAACTTATTCACAGCATTATCATTCTTGCTTCCTAAAGACCCTCGCAATTTCAATATCGTGATCAACACAGCTAATCTTGTGTCATAGCAAATATTACAGTCAGGTGTGGGAAGGGATCTGGTTCTTTGTGCCTTTGCAATACAAATTTGGCTGATAGCAGCGACACACTGTTGTAACATTACTATCCTACATAAAGAAGGGAAAAGCCTTGATACTAGCTGACAATCTAAGTATACTGCCACATAATGTCCAAGGTAAGTATGCTGCCATGCTCGAATGTGATAAGCGCCAACTAAAACAAATCAGTCTCTTTTTCACGAGTGAACATAAATTTGTCCCTCTAAATATGAAATGGTTTCCATATCCTGCAAGATAGTCACTTTTATGCTTCTATCTTCCAGGCTACACCCTGACACAGCACCTTGTGCTAGTTGTGAAAGTACAACGTCTGAACAGTTTGACTTCTGGATACTGAATGGTTTATTCACGGCCTAGGGCTCGCTCAACCCGCCGGCTAAACTTTCCATCATGTCATCTCATTAGCATAATCCTTTGTCTCAAACTCTGCATCTTGTTAACATATATTAGCCACATAGCTATACGTCTATTATGCATATATCACATCCCCCCTCAAAGTATTTCTGAAACATGAAAGGTTTCAAAATAACCATCAACATACCATATAACAGTCAAACGAATGCACAATAACATATATGCGTACTTAACTGAAACACAAGTCCTTGCAAATGTCCAAGCGCCATATGGCACTGAAGTCCTTCACTGTCCGGCTGTAATGCCTCATGTTATAAATTGTCCATCACACATTCAATATCAAAAACACAGCTGAAAATATAACTTAATCCTACCTGCACATGCTATATGTGTAAACACTCAATCTACACTGGGCTACTACAGGTCTAACCTGCTTGCCGGCCTAATCAGCCGACCTGACCTACTTAGATTAGCTGCACTGTTTACATTTGGCAACGACACTGACCTAGTTTGTGTTTGCCTGACCAATTCGGGCCGCCCCCCCCAAAGGCGCCCTAATAATCTGCACTCGGTTTCGATATAACATATTACCTGACTCGTTCAAAATTTGATATTCTCTCCCAGAAATACCAGTCCGACCCAAAATAACCCCTTTTTGCCATTCCCCAGCATGATTCTTGTATTTTACTTTATCTCCGACTTTCATAGGTTTGTGCAGCTTTCCACACTTCTTGTCATGAAATGCTTTCTGACTTTGCTGCCGTTTTGCCGTTTTGTCATCTGGACCTTCTTTGGATTTTGCGTTTCGGGTACCAACATTTCTTGCGCCATTGGCAATCTACCTCTTAGCCTCCTGCTCATGAGCAGCTGAGCCGGAGATGCATTCAAGACGGGCAATGGAGGGAAACATATGGCGAGCATTTCTTTTTCAATAGTGGCATAGCCACACTGTGCTGAGTTAAGCGCACGAGATACGAGTGCGATTGGCTTGTCATCTTGCATCAACACGGCACCTAAACCTGACTGACAAGCATCTACTTGGATAACAATGGGTTTCTTAACATTGTAATATGACAACACAGGAGCAGTTCTTAACTTTTCCTTCAACTTATCAAACGCGCCCTTCTGTTCGGTCTGCCAGTGCCACGCAACGTCCTTAGCCAGGAGCGTGCGCAGTGGTTTGGCTATCTCGCACATGTTGGGTATAAACTTGTGTACATATCCAACCATGCCCAGGAACCTTTGGACGCCTTGTTTGTCACACGGCTCTGGCATGTCGATTATTGCTTGTATTCTGTCTGGATCAGGCTTCACACCCTGCTGGGTAAGTTGATGACCTACATATTTCACTGTAGCCTTACATAGCAAAGATTTTGTTTCGTTTAATTTAAGATTAACCAACCTAGCTCGGTCCGGCACGGCTCTGAGCCGCTCGTTCTATTCCTCAACCGTTGACCCATATAGCAAAATGTTGTCCGTGACTATCCTGATGCCGGGTATATCGCCTATGACACGGTGCATTTCCTGAATAAAAATGTCACCGGCTGTTTTGATGCCAAAAGGCAAGCGGGTGTACCTATACCGGCCCCATGGAGTATTGAACGCGCACAGATGTGAACTTTCTTCATCTAACTCTATCTGCCAATAACTTTGTCATTGCATCCAAAACTGAAAAATATTTCGCATCTGCCGTTTTGGCAATAATTTCATCAATCGTTTTGGTAGGGAAAGGCCCTCTCTTTATCGCCTTGTTCAACTTAGTCGGATCCAGACAAATCCTTATCTTGTTTTGTTTTTTTACGATAGTTATGGAGTTAACCCACTCGGTAGGTTCTATGCACCGGTATGCGCAGTAGCATAGTTCCTTATAAAATCAATCTCCTTACTTTCCACATCTGACTTGGTGTCCTCCAACAGATCAGAACTGAACTCACTCATTTCACAAATACTGACACATTTTTCCAAAGTTAACTCAGTAGTTTGCAGCAGTTTGTTACGCAAATTCACATTTCTCACAACAGCCACTAACCGATCACGCAACAGCGACTCCTCCACCGTACCATACTCACAATCCTTTACCCTGTCTCTCAATGCTGTGATGTACGTAGCCATATTTTCTGTAGCCTGATTATGCATGTTAAACTTATATCTTGTGATGATAAGACTGCATTTGCCTACACAATATGTTCGAAATGCCTCCTTGAGTGGCCCGATCTTGTCTTGATCAGCGAGCGCAATATCCATATTGGTGAACACTTTTTGCGGCTCCTCGCCAGCGACGTGAAGAAAGATGCAGCATTGCACTCGTTCTGTCTTCATTATGACACCTGCAGCTGTGGCGTATATGTCATATAATCTGATCCATGTTTTCCAGTTCGATCTCGCATTGTGGTTGAAGACAAGCTGACGAGGCGGCCACAAACCCGGCAACGTATTAGCTTGCGGCATTCTTCCTCATCTGACACCATGTGAAAGTACAACGTCTGAACACTTTGACTTCTGGATACTGAATGGTTTATTCACGGTCTAGGGCTCACTCAACTTGCCGGCTAAACTTTCCATGACGTCATCTCATTAGCATAATCCTTTGTCTCAAACTATGCATCTCGTCAACATATATTAGCCACATAGCTATACGTCTATTACGCATATATCACACTAGTCACTGCTTTCTCCACTGCTCTATCCAGACTTTATCCAGAGCATCTACACTGTTACAAGAGGTTCTGCTGGCACCACCAGGTCAATCCCTGGAAGTCGACCGTTTATGATGTGCTTTCTTATCTTGTCTACCTCAGATCACAACTTAAGTCACCAGGCTCACTCGCCAACTACTTGAGCGGGGCGAAGACCTGTATTTAGGCCTTGGGAGTGGATGTCAGACCATTCAATGCTTACCCAGTTACGCTTCTTAGGAGAGGTATTAAGACTTCCCTCCCCACTCTGAAGAGAGCTACTCTTGTCTCCACAGGAGCTGAGGTCGATAATTGCATATCTCTTTTCTGTTGGTACTCATGCCCTGGTCTACCTAGCTGCCCGCCGCATAATCTACTTCACCTTTGCCGGTCATAGTAATGTAACTTCTCCCCCACACGCCCTCCTCGGACCTCCCACATTAATCGATTCAGATATTTGTGTTGCCAACCTAGGCTTGTACGTTGCGATAAGTTCATCCAAGACTAGGATTAAGTCTCAGCCTCCTCTCACCTACCTCCTTCCCTTTCCCCCTTCTTCGGTTTGCTGCCCTGTTTCAGCCTGGTCAAAGTATACTCGCTGTTTCAACCCGTCCCCCTCTTCTCCTGCGTTCATGTTACCAGATGGTTCTCCACTAACAGTTGCTCGGCGAACAAGAGTCCTCTCGCTTGCTTCCTCCTTTCTGTTCGGCTCGCTCCGCTCCTTTGCATTTTTGATTACCGATATGACCCTGTTACGTTCTGACATGTTATGAATTGATATACCTATTTTCATGATACGATACACAATACCAATACTGATCTCCAGATACTTGATGCTCGGCCAGCCTGCAGGCTGTGTTCTCCAATACATCTTTTGAAACTCATTACTCTTTTCTTCACTCTGTACACCCAAGAAAATTAATAGGATAGGGCAAGGACTGGTTAGCTCAGTGTCAGGATAATGCGCCTGAGTGGAATATTGGGTCAGGTGCCAGTGGCCTGATTTACCAGTGGGGAAGCACTATGAAGTCGCCATGAGTGCACACTTTCACAAGTCGGGGCCCATCCTGATATGACCTTAGATGTTGCCAGGACAGCTAGAGAAGCCGCCAAAGTCAGATGGACTGTCGGCGAGACCAAGTGATCCTGACCTGTTGCCACAATGGCTGATCTTGATTAACTCATACCATTTTACGAAAGGGGAAGCGATCTCGCCAGATTGTATTGGATGTCAGTCACTACTTACATTTAACTCAATTGTGCGGATTGTATGGCCGTGCACCAACTTTTTTTGTTTAAACTGTATACATAACAATGACCGCTTTACCAACGTGAACATATGAAGAAATGTTAAGTACTTGAGGACAGCTGGCCTGTAAAACTTTTTGTAACTTTTTTAGAAAAGTCCACAGATGTTTGATAACATACATTTCACGATCATTCGAGACATAGTTAACCATTTTTTAAATACAGCTGAATCTATATATTCGTAGTTTTTAAAGCTGTATATGGTCCGATAAAAGCATATTTTCAAAACCAAAACAATTATCTAGATTTGCAACAGACACCAACAAAATCGACTGACTTATTAGCAGGAATATGGCCTCTGTCACCAAACTCAGTGACAGACACCAACAAAATGTATTTACTTTTCACTGGGAATATGGCCTCTATGGCCAAACTCAGTGATTGACACCCAACAAAATCTACCGACTTCTTACAGGGAATATAGCCTCTGCTGTCAAACTCACTGGCAGACATTAACAAAATCTTCTGACTTCTTACTGGGAATATAGTCTTTGCAGCCAAACTCATTGACAGGCACCAATAAAATGTGCCAAACTTCTTACCGGGAATATAGCCTCTGCGGCCAAACTCAATGACATAAATAACAAAATAATAATTCAACTTACTTTTCTACCAGGACTATATATCGCCCAATGAAAGAACATCTAATTCTCCTCCCCTTTTCATCGTGAATATGGGAGCGTTGCTGCTGACGCGGCCTAAAACCACTCTCACTCACTCACCCATTCACCCACTCACCCACTGCAGGGAAGGTGCCTGGGGTCCTGCCCTGCGACAGGCAGACGGTGATTGTGGCTCCAGGTATGTTGGCAGCATCCACCACTGCGGCACTGGTAGCCATCTTCCTGCTGCTCTCCCGCCCCTGGAGTCCCTACCTCGTTTTCATCTTCATCGGGATCAGCCGCATCTTCTTCTACGGCAGTGCACTGGCCTATCTTGTCATAAGGTGGGTATTGGTTTTAATTTATTGATTGCCCCACTCGCCAACTCTTCCTCCCCCTCCTCCTAAATAATTTTCCATAACGCAGTGGTCAAATGGTCTGCTGGCCTTATATAATCTGATAATATCTCCTGGTTACATTTGCGCAAACCGGAAGGCGTTGGCCGAATCGGTAAAGCACAGGCCTCGTGTGCGGGAGATCAGGACTTCGGTTTCCAGGTCGAGTCAAACCAATGACTTATAAAATTTATACTTTTTGCTTCCTAGCCTGGCACTCGGCATTAATAGGATAGGGCAAGGACTGGTTAGCTCAGTGTCAGGATAATATGACAGAGTGGGAGATCGGGTCATGGTGCCAGCAACCTGATTTCCCAGTGGGACAGCCCTATAAAGTGGCCATGAGTCCACACTGTCACAAGTCGGAACCCGTCCTGATGTGACCTTAGATGTTGTCAGGAGGTAAAACTCAAACAAACAACCAACTCATCTCATTTTCATGTGTTCTTTTGGCATTATATGTTTCCAGTTACATTTGCGCAACACACTTGTCCAACTTTTCTAAGTCGTTGGATTCATCTCGGCCGGGGTTTGAACCTGTGACTTCCCATGCGGGAAGTCACCACCGAGTAAGTTGTGGGTTCAAACCGCCAGTGAGTCAAACTAATGCCTTACTCAATTGACTCCATTGTCACTACAGAACTTGGTGTTCAGCATTAATAGGATAGGGAAAGGACTGGTTTGCTCAAATCAGGATAACATGACTGAATGGGATATCGGGTCAAGGTACCAACTCTCCCAGTGAGACAGCCTGTTGAACTCACCATGAGTGCACACTGTTATGAGTTGGTGTCGATCCTGATATGACCTTAGATGAGGATAGGATGTCAAACCTCCCAAATAAACTTGTACTACATAGCGTTTATGAAAGGTGGTTACCTTCTTTGTTTGTTGGGGTTTTATATCCTAGAAATCATGATAACAATGACTAATTAAAGTTGTGTTGGTCATGTCACTGCCACCTGAAGCTAACTGTTCATGGTAAATCCAATTAATGTATCCTTCAACCTGTTGTAACTAATTAGTAAATATGCCATATCATTATTAAACAGTGCCTTACAATGGAGACTGCCAGTGAAGATGCTCTATTAAATGTACATTATTATTGAATTGTATAACGTGTTATGCATATATTATTTAGGCTGGTGGACAGTGGTATGTCTTGTATTGTAAGTGCCTACCACTGTGGAATGGTTGGGGCTCTGCTGTCTGCACTGCCTTGCTTGCTGCCCATGAGCCGCTTGGTTCGGCACGCTTCTACCTTCAAACAGGCGGTCACGACTCCAGGGGTAGCCAAATGCAGCAGCACCTCTGCTAACCGTTCCCCAGTCGGTCATAATTTTGATTTACCTTACTATATCTAATTTTACTTGCTTGATTAAACAGAGGGGCCTTTAGGGGTATCAGCCAGAGGATATTGCTTCCAACAATACTCATCTCTTGCTGCCTGTACGTAAGAATATAAATAATATGACTATGAATTTCCTCTTCGCAGGTTTCCTGCTGAGCACTTTGGCGTTCTTTACGGCATCATATTCGCTGTGACCAGTCTGGCTCTACCACTCAACTACGGCTACACCCTGTCCATAGAGCAATTCGGCTACGCTCCAGTGAGTCTAAACATGTTCAATCAATTCTCGTCAGTACATGTTTGCTTGTTGGGGTTTCACGTCCTGGCAACATCTAAGCTCATATCAGGATGGGTGCCGACTTGATACAGCGCGCACTCATGGCGACTTTTAGTAATGCTCCACTGAGTGGACACTAACTTTAGTACCTCGGATGTGATATATTCGTTTTGTTTTATTGCTGTGATTGATTGATTGATTGTCAGCAGCAATTGACATATTTATTCATGGCGAAAAGTTAATGGTGTGTATTCTGTCAACCTTGTCAGTCACATGTACATTGGTAAACAGGTCTCGCCTGATAGTGTTGTAGTCGTCTCCACTGACCTCTCAGGAATAGACAGGTAGGCGTGGGTATGGGGGGGTGACATCAGTTTGCCTAGGTGGTGTAATGGTTAGCACACGGGCCAATAATGTAAGAGATGTGGGTTCGATTCCTGCTCTAGGTGCAATATTTCCCATTTTAATCAACCCCCATTATGATTTCAGTTCTATTTCTTGTCTTTCAGATCGTGGGCTTCAGTCTCGCAACAATCATCCTTTCGATGTCTCACCCTATCAGCATCATAGTGCGATTTCTACGATGGAACAGGTCAAGCGTTGTACATTGTACAAAACTCTGAATTGTGACAGCGAGTGATTTCTTTTTCGGCAGACACAATGTAGCCATCCTTTCAGAGGAACATTGAAGCTAGAGATATATATTTTTTGTCTAATTCAAGACTTCTCTGATCAACTTCAGACTAAATCAATTCATCATAGGATGTATGGATGCTTTGGCAACATCACATAATAATAATAATATATGATTTCCAGCACCAATCCGCCTTCTGATGGCAGTGGCACAAACTAATGTGGGTGAGAGCTCACTGCGCAGTGTGCTATGTGGAAAAGGTATTCTATGTGATTTCCACCAACCTGACCTCTGATGGCAGTGGCAAGAACTAATGTTGTGGGGCACAGCATAGGCCTAGTCTGTGTTAAAGGTCTATAGATGATTTCCTAACCTCTGACGGCAGTGGCAAGAACTAATGTTGTGGGGCACAGCATAGGCCTAGTCTGTGTTAAAGGTCTATATATATAATTGTCTAACCTCTGACGGCAGTGGCAAGAACTAATGTTGTGGTGCATAGCATAGGCCTAGTCTGTGTTAAAGGTCTATATATAATTTCCTAACCTCTGACTGCAGTGGCAAGAAGTAATGTTGTGGGGCACAGCATAGGCCTAGTCTGTGTTAAAGGTCTATAGATGATTTCCTAAACTCTGACGGCAGTGGCAAGAATTACTGTTGTGATAACAGCATATATCCTCTAAGTTAAAGTGTTAAAGGTCTAATAGTATTTGAGAACTTTGTTTTAGCTTTTATTTGTGCATGGGGTACACTTCGATTCTACATACATTTACTTTGGTGTTGACTATACAGATTTGGGGAAGGCTGCACTTTTGGGTTTCTAGTTAACCAGCCGGTCGTTTACATTTACCATATTTCTCCATTTATGGACATTACTTCTTTCGGCTGTTTTCACCTGTACCAGAATACGTGGCTTTTCTGCCGTGTTATTTCTAGTACGACTGCCCTGTTATCAAAATGGAATAGTTTACCTTGATTTCTTCCTGTTACCTTTCCTTCTTTGCTTAGGATTTTGTATGATTTACAGCTTACATTTATTTTGAATTTCTTTGAATTTAATCATTTTTATTTAGTTTTTGTATATTATAGGTAGGACAGAATACTGGCTGTAGTGTTAGTCTGTTGTTAGCGAGGAGGAATATATTGTGATATATAATATATTATGCCAATTACCTCAACACTGCTTGTGTGCTCTATGTTGTACCTACAGGTATTTGTTGCTAGTTCTCTACCTTTGCTTATAGCCCTGTCACACTATGACGCATCGCACAAGCGTGCGCCGATGTAGGTGACTTTGCGCCAATACGTCAGTGCATGTCCATATGCGTTACTCGAATGTTATGCGTTCGTTATGCATATGTTGGTATACGTCGATGTACTTCAATATTCGTCGTTATGCGGCGTCGCTCGTCAAGGGGTCGTGAAAGTTTTGCGGCTTTTACGTCAGGCATATGTTATGTATACATTAGACATATGTCAATGTACGTAGACATACGTTAGGCAAACGTTGTTCATACGTAGCAGTATGTTGACCTACATCAGTCGGCTGGAGAGCTAGTGGAAATGTACAGTCTGTATATTGACAATGTATTGACAACATATGGATAACGTACGTCTAACGTATTATAACATACATTTTGCATTTCTCCAGGCATACTTCTGGTGATCGAATTACATATAACATTCACCAGCATTCTGCGAGCATACCGTAAGTGTATTGTGAGCGTTTTTTACCAGAAGGCATGTTAGCCATACATTGGCCATACACTCTGCTACGTTATATGATAGGCTCTCATACGCTGACACACACTAGCAATAATTTTGTTTGTTGTTGTTTTACGTCCTAGCAACATCTATTGTCATATCAGGACGGGTACCGACTTGTGATAGTGTGCACTCATGGTGACTTTATAGTGCTGTCCCACTGGGAAACGAGGCCGCCGTCACCATGACCTGGTATCCCACTCAGTCACATTATCCTAACACTGAGCCAACCAGTCCTTGCCCTATCCTAATAATGCCGAGCGCCTGGCTAGGAAGCGACAAGTATCAATTTTTAAGTCATTGGTTTGACTCGACCTGGATTCGAACCCACGACCCCAATATCTACCAGCAATAGGTCGGACATACGTTCTACATACGTTCAGCATGATGTGTATACGGTATGTATATGCTACACATATTATGGCCATATGCTAGCAATAGGTCGGACACACTTTCTGGATATGTTCATTACATTACTGTAAAGGAACGACAAATTCCTGACCTAAAAACATACAAAAAATATCTCGCAAAATAAGGCTAGGAAACCCCCACTAAGCTGCACTGCAAAGCGGCATGTGATATGTCACGGCCCACCAGCGGGACACCCAATGGAAGGTAACCATCCCAAAAGTAGCCAGATAGCACACCACACAGCTTCGTACAAGCGTATGATATGTAAATAGGCGTAGGCTAGTCTAGTAGTAAGAGTAGAAAAAATAAAACCCATATATGCCAAGAAAATCGAAAAAAACTAACTTAGGCTACTAAACATAACACCCAACTATCTATCTGCTACTGAAATGCAGACAATCAAATACCTTATCAGCAGCTACTGTATGATAAGATAACACCAACACTACAGCTGGCCAGCATCGAAAACAAGCCTGAATACTGAGGCTTATATGTTATGGACAGTATAAATACAGCCTCAATAAAAAAAATTAATTAAAAAAATAAAAATTGTGTATACGGTATGTATACATTATACTTTGGCCCCTGTGCCATTTGAAAGTGATCTTAGACATTGGCCTCATGATTGCGCGTTGCGTCGTAATGTGACAGGGCCATTACCATCAGGTTGGAGAGCTTACCTCGTTTGAGCTACGATGGTTAAAGTACCTAATTCGAGCGCCGGTTCAATTTCGAAGGTCGAATTTCATATAAGATTAATCTGCAGGTTCACAAATATGGTTGTGGAACACTGAGTTTTGGGTTGTTTTCATATTAGAATACATCAATAGAAAGCAAAAAATGATATCTAATTTCCTGAATATTCATAGGACATTTAGTTGGGACCGGATCGAGTAAATTAACAGTGAATATTAGGAAATAATTCAGTAGTTACAACACATGTCTACAGGACAGAACTGCCCATGGTAGTACTGTGTTGGTATAGCCATGAATCCTAAACAATAGAGGAAACTCCAGTCAACCATGGGGGTATATGCTGGTCTGTGGCCCACTCATATACTTCCACTTGCCACTGGGGGAGTTCCTGTGGGGACTGTTGTACATCATTTAGATATATTTTTTGCATACCAATGCATAATAAATAATTAACTGTGATTATGCATATGATGCATTACCACCACAAATATGGCTTGTCTTGCTGGTACAACATTAAGAAAAACCTACCTTAAATATTATTGTATTTGATTTATTTTATTGTTGGTTATCACTTTTTATTTCTATTCATATTATTTAAGGGAATACCGGTGCTGGGAGGCCTGGCGCCGGGAGGCCGAGAGTCCCGGCGCCGGGAGGCCGAGAGTCCCGGCGCCGGGAGGCCGAGAGTCCCGGCGCCGGCAGGCCGAGAGTCCCGGCGCCGGCAGGACGAGAGTCCCGGTGCCATCATTATTATTACCGTATTATTTTAATTATTATTGGAATTATTTTTTTATTTTCATATACATGTGTATACATATATAATATATATGTACGTATATATTACATATACATACATACATATACATACATACATATACATACATACATACATATATATATACATATATATATACATCTACATATATATACATATGCAGACATATATGCATGACTCTATATATATATGCATATAAATACATATTGTATTTAGAGATGACTGCATCACATATCTTAGAGTGATACTCCATTTGTCACTGCTAAGTTAATCCATATGTAGTCTGTGTCACTATCACAGTATCAGACTTATTGCAACAATGCAAGAGGCCTAACCTCTGACACTTTCACACTCAGATTTTAACCAAACACTGCCATTACCCTAAATAATATTCCATTTATATTTTATTTATTTTATTTTTGAGTATGCATGTACATGTATACATACACATACTTTTAAAGGTATATGTATATATGCACATATGCACATACATATGTATGTATTATATATAATATACAATATATAAATAATATTGCAATATCAGGTGAAGAATAACTTACCAGTGTTCCTAAATGTAAGGATGACTGTGCCAGATCCTTCACAATGGTAATCCATTTGCAATTAGCAAGTTGACTGTTGTGTAGTGTGTGCCTTCAGAAATATGTGTGTGCAGTGCACTGTGGCACACACCCTTATAAACCAAATCCAATCCACTCTCACACCTATTCAAAGGGCATAAGCTCTGACACATTCACACTCAGTGAGCTCAGCTGTCAGTGGAGGTGCAGCCCAGAGAACCATTAGCAACCTGAGGTGTGAAAGCTTTCCTTGGCAGTTTTTGGTTAACATCTGAGTGTTAAAGTGTCAGAGCTTAGGCCCCTTGCAATAAGTCTGAGAGTGAAACAGACTACACATGGGTTAACTTACCAGTGACAAATGGAGGACCACTCTACAATATATGATGCAGTCATCTCTAAATACAGTATGTATTCACATATATATATATATATATATATATATATAATTATGTAGTCACATATATAGGTCTCCATATGTATATATGTATATATGAATGGATGTATATATAGACATATATATATAGGGGCTCGAATGAAGTATTTAACCACCATAGCCCGATCGAGGTAAGCTCTCCAACTTGATTACCTGCTGGTTGCAATGCTACTCAGTGACCAGGCACCTGTCCAATTGCATGCTCATGCAGGTCTACTTAATTTTGGGTCTGGGAGTGTTCAGTTGCAGACTGTAGACGAGACAACTACTTTGATGTCTGTATAGCAAGTGCCAGTTTATTGGTATGCAATTTACCATTTCACGTGCATGTGTGTCGACCACCGCAGGTACCGGCCTGCGCTGGTATACATATACTACATCTTCACCGTTATAATTTTTTTTTTGTAATATCAAAGAAAAGAAAGAAAAACAAAAAAAACATACAGTTTATCATTCAATGAACTAACATTAATAAATACCTGAATGTTCGCGTTGTAGCTGTGTTCAATGTCATACAATTTCAATAAACTTATTTCTAACTGCATTGCATTCGTCATTATACAATTTTAACGGCATTCTGAAAAGGAGACACAAAACTATTTGTTTTCCCTTTCATTTAAGTCCTTCAGGGTCTACGACGTGTACCCTAAAATAAATTGCATTCATGACGTTGTGTTACTTCCCTTTATACATATATATAGTTGCCTTGACTCAACACCACTTATGTCGTATATGATTGATTGATTGGTGGTTGCTTTATGCAATCAATCATATACAACATAAGTGGTGTTGATATATGTTATATAACTAATTGAACTGGTACACAGTCAACGTGCTACCTGTGTTGCTGCTTACCTTCAGTATGGGAATACCTGTGTGTCGACGATTTGCGTGTCGATTCAACTAGCAACAGAGATGAACGATCGGCAGGCGGTGATGGTATCGTAGAAAATTTGATATATTCGACCGTTGAGATATAGAGTTCACGTGTGTGTCGATTTCATTGTGTGTCGAATATCTCAGTTGACTTTTGCATGTCGGTTATCGACGAGAAGCAAGAAAGTTGATGGAAGGATCGAGGGTCGTATCGATCGACAACAGTATATTTGACAAACTTGTGCAAAAAACCATCATTTGCCATTATTCGACACAGTCGATTATTCGTTAGTCTTCCCAGCTCAATATGCTGCCAGTTAGAGAGTAGATATCGACACTAAGAAGGAAACAACCTTAATATGACCACGATTTCTTATTTTATTCGACAATTCGGTCGATTTAAGACTAACTGATTCAAAATAGTTCACGGTTAAACAGAACTATGTACGGCGATATACGGACCGTAGTACGGTACAATCAAGACCATGGTTCAAGCTAGAACACAACAGCTGTTTTGGCTGCCATAGCCCAGCAGTAAAGCGCATATGCACGCGTCGAGATCGGCAAGGATCGCGGACAGTAGCACGCGATGACTGCAATTTAATTAAAGCTCTTTACTAAATATAAACCGACGTTTTCCCTTGCAATTAATTCACACTTGATGATCAGTCGGGTTTTGAATTAATTGTTCACCGCATCAAAATAGGGCTACGCAAGAGAGCGGATAGGTTGCAGTGGGAGACATGGTCTACTGCACCGAGTGCGGCGAGAGACACGACCAGGGTGACACGGACAGGTGTGAGCAGAATAGAGAAGACAACAAGGCAACTAAAGTGAGGAGCACAAGGAGTTCTACAGCAGCGGCGAGGATGGCAAAGGAAGGGGAGAACACTGCGGGAGCGACATCATTGTCGATGTTGAGTCTATCGCTGAGCGAGAGGGAAAGAACCGTGCAGCAAGAGATAGACATCCTTGAGAGAGAGATACAGGTGGGAGCATTAGAGGAACGTGTCTTACAACTAAGAGAGGAACGCGAGGCCCAAATCAGAAGGGCCAATGTGATGAAGAATGACGGCGGGGAATCGAAGACTCTTCTGGCAAGAACGGACAACCGAATACAACCTTCACGACTGGAGAAAGAGGGACCGAGACAGGATTACTCCGACTTTGGACGTTCACGCAGGAGGTCTAGGGAGCATTCAACGGGACACAGGAGATCTAGGAGTGACAGCAGCGCATCGAGACGCCAAAGAAGTAAGTGGTCGCTAAAGAGGTACACTTTGGGAGGGAAGGAGGTACAGAAATTAAACATCCATGAACTGGTGGCAGCTTCAACACTATGGTGCCTTGATGTCCAAGACCTCACGACATCGGACTACCGGGCCTTCATTAAGCATCTCCACATAATGAGTTGTCAAGCCAGAGACGATTATAATAAAGATTCTGCCCACGTGGAATATGCTCTGGCAGTGCGGAAAATGCGGAGATGGCAGGCTTCGCCACATTCACAAAAAAGAACGACGAGGAGAGCGTATTGCACTACAGAGCTCATAACCAGAGAGGGAAGAAGAACGGAGGGAAGGACACGCAGACGACAGATTGATGGGTAGCCCGGTGTCCAGGGCCTGCTATGCTTGGAATGGGGAGACAGGCTGTTCACACATTGCAGAGGAGTGCCACTTGACCATAATTGCTCCAAGTGTGGGGCGAAATCGCACAAGTGGTTTAAGTGTAAAGACTGACTTGTCACTATTAAGAGCTGCTGTGCACACACGAGTAGGAGAACGACAGCATCGGACGCACCGAGTGCAATGGGCACCGACACCTCGGAGGAGTATCACGGGCCAAGGGAGGGTTCGGTAAGAAGAGTCAACACTGACAGGATTACGACTACGACTGCGTCGGTGACTACGAGTAACCATATTACATGCGAATATGTGGGTTTGGAGGACACTAAGGAGAAGTTCAGCGCAGAAACTGGGGGGGGGGGGTAACAACCCTACTCCCAGGGCTGCAACGGTGTCATGTAGGAGTTGGAGGCTGCCTGAGGGCGCCGACATGGACAAAAGAATAGAGGTGAGATACGGTAGCAATGAGTGCATCAAAGTGAAACTCAGGGAGGTAATCGGATCCAAACCAGTTGGATTCTCTGTGTGTGACGCATGTACTAATGGAAGTTGTGACTGTCTGCACCATTTGGCCGGAGTGAAGGTCCAACTGAAGCCATGCCATGTCTTTGTGGAAGCTTTCATGAAAGGCACTTTAGAATGTGATTATGTTTACATACTCTGGGGAGTCGTGTTCGACTTCCATGTGATAAACAGTGACTGTGCATTGACATATGAGCCTTCGGTACCTAGGCGCGTACCTGCTTGGGACTCAGGGATTTCATGTAAAAAATTTAGGGAAGAACTTGACAGTGGGGTTATCTCCAGGACGGACATTAACCCGATCTGCACTCACCGAGTGTTTGTGGCTAAGGACGATGGCGGGGGCCATACTGTGGTCGATTGTAGCAGACTGCATGGCGAATCTGTTAATAGTTGTACTAGTAACGTTGCAAAACACTTTTCATATAAGGGGATCGATGATGTCACTGATGTAATGGAGCGGGGTGACTATCTATGCACGGTCGATATTAAAGATGCATACCGGGCGGTTTCGATTCACCCGGACGACAGGCCTCGGCAAGGCCTCTTGGGTAGAGTGGACATAGACGGGGACTATGAGCACTTTATCGATAATCGGCTCTGCATGGGCCTCTCGTCCAGCCCGTACATCTTCTCTCGGATATCGGACTTTGTTCTAAGGTGCGCTGCTAGGGAAGGGGTCCTCCGCATGGTAAATTACTTAGACAATTTCTGTGTGGTAGGTTCAGACCAGCTAGGAGCAGCAAGAGATCAATGAGTATTGATAAGTATTCTACGCAGATTAGGTTTTTGTGGAGTGTAATATGTTACGCAAGTATTATTAAAAGCTGAGGCTAGTTTATTCATTGGTGAAACGGTCCGGTGGGCCATTGATGCCGACGTGTTGGGGCAGCACTGCACTGCTTTGATGTGCACTGCGCTGCTTTGATGTGTTGGGCAGCCCGGCGCTGCCTTGATGTTACTGGGCTGTGCCTAGCCGGCTCTCCGGTAGCGCGCCGGGGCCTCGGGCGCCTGCAGCTCGGTGCCGCTTTGATGTTACTGGGCAGCGCCTAGCTGGCTCCGGTAGCGCTCTGGGGCTTCATGCGCCTGCGCGACTCTGTATCTGCATTCATTCGGCAGGAAAATTTGCTTTGGTCGGACGTGTGTTACGCCCAAGGGAAAGCGCGTGCAGCCTATCAACATGGGTGTCGACCTGTGTCAAGCGTGCGGGGACGAACATGAACTGCCACGCAGAGCAAAATGCAAGGTTATCAAAGCAAAGACGTCAAGGCGTACTGTTTAGGCTGAACAATTGGAGGACGAGGATGAATCAGTGCCAAGTACGGCCCTGGACGACGCGACTGACAGACTACATGGAATGTCGATCGGTGAGTTGCCTAAACGGAAGGAGGCTACGGGTAACTGGTCTAAAGTGGTCGATGTGGAAGCCGCAAATTGGCGCAATGAGTGTTGGAATGTCGCAAGGCAAAATTGCGAGCGGAACTGGAAAAGGACCTAAGCTCCGAGGACGAAAACGTGGCGGTGCGCAAAACGCGCAGTAAACACAAGGAAAAGAAATACAAAAAGAAGAAGCAGAAGGTGGACCGTCGTCGGAAGGAAAATTCGGCCTCGAGATACAGTGACTCAAGCCCAAGCAGTGATTCGTCGAGCTCGTCGTCCGACAGCTCGTCATCCGACACCGACAGCAGCACGGAACGCAGCAGAGAATGCAGGAGGCGCCGTCGGAAAAAACGCAGTAAGTTCACCCTGGATAAATATACAAAGGGGAGGAAAAATGTGAACAATGTCAACTATAATGAACTAATGTATGCAGCTTGTTTGTGGGGATCGAAGAGGGCGAAGAAAGGTGGTATGTATATCGATGCGCTAATGGGCTATCTCGGCCATCTTGCTTATATGTGCATGCATGCGATGACGAACAACTATGCAGATGAAGCGTACAGAGGGTATGATAGGGCGATACGGGAGAAGGCGAAGGAGAAGGGTTTGCGAGCGTTCAAGATGGGGGACAACGGCCTATCTTTGCTACACTTCAACATAGACAACTCAAAATGGTACAAAGATGGCAGAAAACATAAGGTAGTCTACAGCAAGGAAGGTGATAACAAGGGAAATGCCGCCCACAAGGTGAAGGGTGCGTGTTTCGCGCACAACTATAATAAGGATGGTTGTACCCGCGAGAAATGCGCATGGGACCACCACTTTCTGACGTGCCGCAGTAAAAGTCATGTGGCGGAGGCATGCCCTCAGAAAAAATACTGACTATCAAAACACGGTTATGCGGGAAACATTGAGCGGGAAGTTGGCACTAGTGAAGCTGCCAGTAGTGACCAGGCGGCATCGGCCGTTGGCGATTACGCCGGTAATCGCGGAGGTGATGCAGCCATCGGGCGGCCTTATGACTGTTTACACGGGGAAGGCGGGACGGACGCGAAGGCTAATCCAAGAGCTGAGCTAAGTGAAGGAAGCGAAAACGCACAGCAAAGGAAATCGAGTCTGAGGGGAAGACACAAAAAGGAGGAGACGACGGCTGTCTACACACACCCGGGCAGGGATCTTGTGGTTGAGACTGCTACCGGGCGTAACCTCAACTACAAAGGGCTCGGCCCGAACAATGGGGACATAGGGGGTGGTCGCACTTCCTATACCACCGGCGTGTCGCATAGGGAAGTGCCTAATCGGAACGAGGACTGGTGCAGTGTGATTAGCCCAGAACCAGCCCGGGGCAGGGAGGGTGAGCTGATATGCACCCTATGGGTCGCCGACAGGGAAAGTCGCCACACATGGTCTGAACAATACATAGACATACTCCCTGAGTGCACTATGGGTTATTGTAACTGTGTCTGCAATATTGATGGGGCGTTGGCCCAAATAAAACCTTGTCGTGTTTTTTCTGAATGCTTCTGTAGGGGCGATCTGGACCCAGATTGGGAATATGTATTGCGAGGCGCATGCTTCGGATTTAGGGTTATTGACGAGTCATGTGACAGTAGCTATAATAAGGCAAACTACGATCAATAACAAAAGGTCAGGTCGGTGTTGAAATGTGTGGTAGGCTGCAAGCAGAAATTGATGAACAAATACTAACTGTTGTTGATAATCCTTGTGTATGTATTCACGGCCTAGGAGCTGTACCTAAGGGTCATGATGATTTCAGGGCTATCGTGGACTGCTCGAGTCCCGATGGCGTCTGTGTAAACGAACACACAAGTAGCTGTCGAGCGAACTTCTCTTCTAATTCAGTAGAGTCGGTCACTGAAATGCTGCAGGAGGGGGACTACCTAGCAACAGTCGACATAAGTAACGCGTATAGAGCTGTGAGCATCGACCCTACATCTAGGGACAAACAGGGCTTGGCATGTGACTTTGGGGAAGGCACAGTCTACTTACGAGATAATCGCTTGTGCATGGGACTGAGTAGCAGTCCGTATGTTTTCTCCAAAGTGAGTGACATGATAGTTCGGTGCATGGTTAGGGAGGGATACGCGAAATGCGTAAACTACCTAGATGACTTCTGCATGGTAGCACACACAGAGCGGGGATGCGAGGAGGAGCAATATGCGCTGGTGAGAATATTGCGCAGGCTAGGGTTCTATGTAAGCTACAAAACACTTCTATGCCCAGGACAAATCGTACGTTTTCTGGGAATCGATGTAGACTCGGTGGTTATGGAGTTAAGACTACCATTAGATAAATTAGAAAAGTTACTCATAATCCTTAACAGTTTCCTACGCAGACGGAAGGCTTCTAAGAAGGAGCTGGAGAGCCTAGCGGGAGTGCTCGCTCACTGTTGTAAGGTCATCCACGGGGGTCAAGCCTTTTCGCGTCGTGTCTATGATTTGGTAGCATCCGTAACTAAAAGCACACACCGGGCACGGCTCAATGAGGAGTTCAGGTTGGACTTAAAGTGGTGGGTGGAGTTTGCCAGCACCTTCAACGGGAAGGCCAAGATAATCAAATCAATGGAACCTTGCATCTCGGTGTACAGTGACGCGTCACTCTCAGGGTTCGGGGCCACACACGGTGAGGACTGGCTAATGGGTGCTTTCAAATTAACTAATGCAAGGGAGTTAGAAAAGTGGCTAGGACACCACTATGCCGACGCGAAAGATGGGGGTTGCAAGACAGATAACATTAACGTGTTAGAGTTATGGCCTATCCTGGCAGGGGTGCGGAGGTGGGGCCATCTATGGGAAAACAGAACTGTGGTATTTGTGACTGACAACACACAGGTAATAGCGGCTCTCAATACAGGTAGAAGTAAAAACAAAACCACGATGACCTGGTTAAGGCTAATATTCTGGTTATCGATCAAACACAACTTCGATGTGCAAGCAGTTTACATAAACACCCGAAACAATATCATCTGTGACAGCCTAAGCAGGTTGGAAGCATACAAAAACATTGCGTGCATACGAGATGCAGACGTCGGGAAAACAATGTGCTGCCATGAACTCTTTTTCTGTTAATTCCAGACTGGGAACGCTTACACCGGGAGTGTGCTCAATATGAATAGGCTCACCAAGCGCAATCGACGAAGATTACTAGATCTGTACAAATTAAGGCGTACCATGAGGACACCGGTAAGGAGGCGGTGTAGCAGACCTCGATTTTTGTCGTTCCGCATTTTCGTGCGGTTCATTGATACATGCATTAATACCAGGTTTGATATCGTCAATGAGGTTTTTTACTGCAGCCAGAAGCCACAGTTAATCCTACATCCGGAGGCTTCTTTATCGCCTCGATTCGGGGTGTTCAGCTCAAACGACCGCCTGCGTAGCGATCCGTTCGAGCATGCTGTCATGGCCGCCTCCATGTGGCATGACGTCAGCACTCCAGTGGTGAAGCGCAACGGAGCCGAATTTCCGTCGATCTGCATTTTTCCGACAGTTCATGAATATATGCATGTATGCCAAGGTTGACCTCAGCGACGTGGTTCTTTATTGTAGCCAGAGCCACGATTAATCCTACCTCCACAGGGTTCTTTATCGAGCGTCCACTTTTTGGTGATAGTAGGTTTCAGCGGATTGTACCGCGGAGGAGGAGCGATGGTTTGTGGGTTTAAATGATCGCCTTCGTGGCGATCCGTCGAGCATGCTGTCATGGCCGCCTCCAAGTGGTTATGGACGTCAGCACGCCACTGGCTGGCAGAAACTGCATCATAGATAATACGTCCTCCCTTGCCAGCACACGTCCGACACTCCGCGCTATCGGCTGAAAAAAGATTTGAACCCATGACTCCCACAAGTCCGTCATTCATGCTGGCATCCAGGATCAGAGGAGAGTTCAGCCGATCGTACAAAAGAGGAGCAATGACGTGTCGACTCAAGCGATCTCCCCTGTAGCGATCCGTTGAGCATGCTGTCATGGCCGCCTCCAGGCTTCTCTGCCAGATCCATTTGTTTGTATTGCTTCGTCTGCGTGCCTTAAGCCAAAGTTGTCTGACTTGAACAAGACTAGCTATTCAGGATATTGTAGGGTATAGCCACTGACTCCGACCTGATGTTCTTGTTTTCTTTCAACTTCCATGCTCGCTCCAGTTATAGTCCAAATCTGGGCGGCAGAAGTACGTCCTCTCGGTTTGAAAAGTCTGGTCGAAGTGAATATCTCCAGTGCCACGTCATCGGCTTTGACTGGAAATCACTATAGGTGGCGCATCAATCGGTGACCATTTTAGTTCTAAAAGCGAATATAGATGTCGCCAACAGTCTGATTTTAATCTAACTTCGTAGTTCAAGAAGTATCATGTAGATGGCGTGTCGATCAGCGGCCAAAGTTATTAGTTCTAAGAATAGAATATAGTCGGCGCCATGGTGCCCTAATCTACTGAAATTCACAGTCTCGTTCATTCAATTACCCATGTTGCGCACATCATGGACAATTCGGTAGAGTCGGTCACTGAAATGCTGCAGGAGGGGGACTACCTAGCAACAGTCGTCATAAGTAACGCGTATAGAGCTGTGAGCATCCACCCTACATCTAGGGACAAACAGGGCTTGGCATGTGACTTTGGGGAAGGCACAGTCTACTTACGAGATAATCGCTTGTGCATGGGACTGAGTAGCAGTCCGTATGTTTTCTCCAAAGTGAGTGACATGATAGTTCGGTGCATGGTTAGGGAGGGATACGCGAAATGCGTAAACTACCTAGATGACTTCTGCATGGTAGCACACACAGAGCGGTGATGCGAGGAGGCGCAATATGCGCTGGTGAGAATATTGCACAGGCTAGGGTTCTATGTAAGCTACAAAAAACTTGTATGCCCTGGACAAATCGTACGTTTTCTGGGAATCAACGTAGACTCGGTGGTTATGGAGTTAAGACTACCATTGGATAAATTAGAAAAGTTACTCATAATCCTTAACAGTTTCCTACGCAGACGGAAGGTTTCTAAGAAGGAGCTGGAGAGCCTAGCGGGAGTGCTCGCTCACTGTTGTAAGGTCATCCACGGGGGTCGAGCCTTTTCGCGTCGTGTCTATGATTTGGTAGCATCCGTGACTAAAAGCACACACCGGGCACGGCTCAATGAGGATTTCAGGTTGGACTTAAAGTGGTGGGTGGAGTTTGCCAGCACCTTCAAGGCCAAGATAATCAAATCGATGGAACCTTGCATCTCGGTGTACAGTGACGCGTCACTCTCAGGGTTCGGGGCCACACACGGTGAGGACTGGCTAGCGGGTGCTTTCAAATTAACTAATGCAAGGGAGTTAGAAAAGTGGCTAGTACACCACTACGCCGACGCAAAAGATGGGGGCTCCAAGAGAGATAACATTAACGTGTTAGAGTTATGGCCTATCCTGGTAGGGGTGCGTAGGTGGGGCCATCTATGGGAAAACAGAACTGTGGTATTTGTGACCGACAACACACAGGTAAGAGCGGCTCTCAATACAGGTAGAAGTAAAAACAAAACCATGATGACCTGGTTAAGGCTAATATTCTGGTTATCGATCAAACACAACTTCGATGTGCAAGCAGTTTACATAAACACCCGAAACAATATCATCTGTGACAGCCTAAGCAGGTTGGAAGCATACAAAAACATTGCGTGCATACGAGATGCAGACGTCGGGAAAACAATGTGCTGCCATGAACTCTTAATTCCAGACTGGGAACGCTTACACCGGGAGTGTGCTCAATATGAATAGGCTCACCAAGCGCAATCGACGAAGATTACTAGATCTGTACAAATTAAGGCGTACCATGAATTTTGTGAAATATTTGTCGAACAATTATCACCATATCCTTGTTCTTCATCTCAAGCATGTCTGTATGTCTCCTTTCTTGCGAGGCGCATGTGCTACAACTCAGTTAGGCAGTACCTTAGCGCGCTAAGCAACCATCTGAAGGACCGAGGCATGAGTCCGATCGACTACTCAAGCCACAGGTTGAAAAAGTGCTTGGTGGGAATTTGTAGGATCCTAGGTGATATGCCGAAGCAAGCTGCCCCGCTACTCCCAAATAATCTAAGGTCAATATTTAATGTAATGTTAGACACCAGGCGTCATGTAGCTGTGAGGGCGGCCATGCTAGTCTCTTTTAGGGCACTCCTACGAAAATGTCACGTATCCGAGTCTAACGCAGCACTAACAAGAGCAGATTTCGTTTTTTATGAGTGGAGCATGATGGTGAGAATAAGAAAGTCGAAGACAATACACTACAAGGAACGGGTACACCTGATACTGGTAGCAAAACTAGCCGAGGAGGGGTTATGCGCCGTGCACTGGGTACGAGACACTTCCGGGACATGGCAGCCGGTGGGGACGCACACGCATTTAGGCTACCCAGGGGGGGCTACATCGGTATCGATGCCATACTCCTTATCATCAATAAGGCTCATATGCGCGCGGGCAGGCATGAACCCGTCAGAATTCTCGACGCACAGCCTAAGGAGAGGGGGAGCCACCTTCCTACGACTATGCGGTGCGTCGATCCTTGAAATAAAAGAAAGAGGTGACTGGAAATCAGATGCAGTATTTGAGTACCTGAAGGCGCCCCTTCAGGAGAGATTAGCAAGGGACCTTAGAGTGGCCGCGTTATTGGCAGCGGTAGATATTCGCTAGCTGGTTTTTGGTGGGTTTGGGCCTTTAGAGGTACCAGCCAGAGGAATGACTCATCCAAGTATATATTATACTATGTTTGTTGCCTTTCTGTTTTCCGTCGCGTACTAATAATGCCGACGTGTTATATAAGTTTTAAGAAGGTGAGCCCCGTAGATACTACAGTTAGATTCCTCGGGATAAATATTAACTCGGTGACTCTAGAACTAACTCTGCCCCAGGACAAGTTAGATAAGACGTTAACGGTTCTATATCATCTCCAGGGCCGTGGGAAGGCGACAGAGAGGGAGCTAGAGCAGGTGGGAGGTCTCCTAGCGCATTGAGCCAAGGTTATATGGGGAGCCAGAACCTTCACGAGGCGGATATATGACTTGATGGGAACACTTAGAGAACCTTTTCATCGGGCACGCTTGGACAGTGGGATCAGGGAGGACCTAGAGTGGTGGCTATCTTTTGCCCGCAGGTTTAACGGGAAAGCCAGGATACTAGGGAAATTTGCACCTGTCATAAGTGTAGTATATGGTATATACACAGCGTGGGCCGGTACCAGCGCCGGTGACACGCATGCGCGTGAGTTGAATTGGTAAAGCTTGATACAATAAACTGGCACTTGCCACTTGGTCAGCAGAGCAGTCACCTCGTCTTCTCGTCTCTTCACTACATGGTGTCAGATGTTCGTAGACGAACAACATGGCCCTACAAGGTTTGAAACCACCGGCACCTCTCAAGGTAGATGGAAATTTGGCACTGAATTGGTGAGTGTGGCATGACTCATACGAATTGTTTGCGGGCGCAACTGGGTTAGCGTCAAAACCCGAGAAAGTGCAGTGTTGCGCGTTCTTACATATTGCTGGGTTGCCGGCACAGAAGCTTGTGTCTAACATAGCAGAGATGTGTAGTGAGTCTGATACGATGAGCGCTCCTACTATCTCAGCTTGGGGTTGGGGTAGCAGCGTGAGCTACGACGCCACCTGCATTGGCCAGTACCACTTTTACACTGCCCTAGGGGGGGGGCGTGGGGATGGCGGCATGGGTCCGACCACAGTCAGGTACCCCAACTGGGGTTGACCTCTGCATGCGTTGTGGTTGAACCCACTCCCCCCACACACACCTAGAGAGGGTCGATAATGGGATCTGGCAGTCAGGGGGTGGGCGGCATCAGCAGCATAAATTGACACTACTGACGCCGCGGAGTAGCAGAAGTGGTTGTCAATAAACCAAGAGTGAAGCGTACAACTGAAATTGGAATCGTGGTGTTTTCTTCCCGTGTGACTGCGTGTGAGTGGGAGTAGTCGGATAGAGGGCCGTGGGCCATATACATTGGTGGCCGCGTGTAACCATCTTGCCTTCTGCGTTAAGGGGGGTGAAGTATTGGACCTGGGCCTTGGACCCGCAGACGGTAGGTTTCTACTTCGTAAATTCTGTAATTATGGTTAGGGGCGGCTGACGGTCCGGCCGATACTTCGCGTAGATGAGCGGCCAGTGACCAAAATGATGGCTTACAGGGAAAAAGAGTGCCCGCCGCCGGTGGGGTTGCGCCGGTCGTGGGCGTGGACGCTTACTGCCGGTGAGAGTACACTGGCACTCGCTGCGGCGGTCAAAGTTCACCTGTTTGTGGATGTTGAATGATTGTAAAGCCGTTGCATTGTCCTAACTTAACAGGTGCGCGGCGTCCGCTGCGTGGGACGGGCCGCAGGCGTGTGTTTAGTGTGGGGTGGGGGGGGGCTTAGCTCTACTCCCGCCGCTGTGGGCCAGGTTGGGTGATCGCCTAGGGGTTCTGTGAGATGGTGCTGGTGATAGCTATGTGACGTCAGCTTAGACCGACTGAGTGGCAGGTCCGCCTCACATCGGGTATTTGGCGCGGGTTGTTTACACACGGCGCGGCTGATACAGGGTTGTGGGCGGGAACGCAGCGGGTGTGGAGCACTCATTCCGGATGAGTGGATGCGCTGCGGCATTGAGAAAAATGTTCGCGCTCGTATATCAATAGCAGTGGCGAGAGTGCTACTTCTTCAGTTGATACGACTACTGGGCGAGGGCGAGGCTGGACAGGGGGGCATGGCGGCAAGGAGGGCGGGGGAGAGGGCGGGGCATAGAGGAGGGCGGGGAGGCATGGGGCAGGAAGGGGGGGCGAGATGGGGTGAGGGCATAGGTGAATTGAGGGCGGCATTAAGGGGCATTGGGGCATTATGGGGGGCATGAGGGGGGGGGTGGCATGTTGCGAAGAGGGGGGGCGGGAGAGGAATGGAGGGGAGGGGGTGGGGGCATATTACGTGGAGGGGGGGGGTGGGATGGGCGGGGGGGGGCATCAGGGAGAGGGGGGCTTTGGGTATGGGGGGTTGGCGGCCCAGTGGGGGGTGTGGGAGGGAGGGGGGTGGGGCGGTTCAGGCAAGTTGATGGGCATAGTGGGCTGGGCCAAGTGGGGTGTGGGCATGGCATCGTTTTGGAGTTAGTGATTCACCTTGTTGGCGTGGTCATTGGTTGTGGAGGTGTGAGTGCAATTTTGGTGTGAGGGGAGAGATGGTGGCATTGCATTACTGGGCGTGTTGCGATGTAAAGTGTGGGACTTCGCTCTCTGGGTGTATGCACTCGCGCTCTCTCTGTCACTCAGTAGTTGAGTAGCATGTTCCGAATCAGTTTTGTGTCGTGATGGATTATTAGGATTCTGGCTTTGTAGCTGGGGATGGTCTGTGGGAGGGTATCTTATGCGCGCTGGAGTATTGCGCCATGGGGGTAGTCGCTCTGCGCCGTCGTTACTGTTGGCGGTCGGGAGCTGAGCGTGGCAGGGCCCCGAGCAGGTCCTGTTTTCGTTCGGGATGCTTGCCCGGGCTTCTGGAGACCGTGGATCGCGATAGCTGATGACTCGTCTCACGTCTTAGCGTAGAGCATTGATTTCGTTTATGGTGAGGTGCGATACGTGGCTATGGTCGCTGAGTCCGGAGGTGTGGTAGCGTACTGGAGGAAGATGCGGAAGTCGCCGCCTGCTGCGCGGCTCGCTTGGAAGCGCGGTGGTCCAGTTTGATCCGGAGATGGTGCGCGGAGGAGAGGGCGATCGTTGGATGATTTAAGAGTCTCCAATGCTGCCTCCTTCGCGCGCGAGTTAGCAGAGCTAAGACGCGGCGGCGAGCGTGTTGTCCGCAGAGTAGGCAAGATCTAATCAGATGTTGGAGGATGAGCAGCAAAACTGCGTTCACCTGAAGCGAGACGGAGGATTTGTTCGTATGGGGAGGCGCTGAGTGAGCACTTGCCAGAATGAGTATATGAGGTTGTGAACGGTTTGCTAGCTGCCGAAAGGTGTAGCATCGATTCTGCGTCTGCAGATTCGTTTGTGAGTGGAGAGCGCAGCTTTTCTGAGCTGATGAATACTGCGTGTTTCAGCGCGGTTTGAGGCTTGGGGAGTGTAATGCGAGGGTTGCTGAGTCTACGCGGTTGGGTATTAGGCTGCGAGAACGCAGGATCCAGTGCATAGTGCTGCGCCTTGGCTTCCGTGGGTAACTCACCGCGTTCACCGGCGCCTTCTAAGGTGGGGCGTGCGGGGGAGGGTGGGGGTCCTATAGGGAGCCGGAGCCCTCCTTTGGGGATGATAGCTCTAAGGGTGGGGGCCTGCTGGGCAACATCGGCAGGGTGTTGTGCGGGATTTCCGTATACGTGGGTAAGACTCATGAAGAGTGTTGGAAGGAGAGGATTCCTGACCTCGGTAAGTGTTGGCGGGGGATGACGCAGTTCCTACTGCGTTCATTACCTGGGCTGACCGGTGGGTCGTCAGTACTCAGTGGAAGCAGATGTGGTTGTTCCGGAATCATCCTGCAATAATGGGATGTGTATTCGGGAGCCTGCTTCGATTGGGTGTGTAATCGGGATACGTTGGAACTGGAGTGATGAATGTTCTGATGGTATCCTGTGGCAGGTTCTGCACGTATTTCCAACGCTATTGTCCAATCGCCATTTACCGGTATTTAAACAGGAGTGGATACTTGGTTGGCAGGATTTTACGTTGGATATGCTAGGTCGGTAACATGTGGGATGAGAGGTGTGAGCTCTTATTCAGCTGTTGCCTCTGTGAGGAATGGGCCGGCGCGTGGAGGCGCCATGGCGTTGACGAGCGATGGAGGCGAATGTGCTTCACTATCATCTCGTTACGAAGTTTCGTTCCAGTGGACCCCATGGCGCGTTGGTACCAGTGGAAGAAAACGCGTCCAACACTGCCCGTGATGGATTCGTACCCGCGCGTACGGTCTTACAGCAGCAGGTTGATGGGCGGGAGAGGCTTGCTAGAGATAACTGGGATGAGTGAGCGTTGCGATCGAGACTAAGATAGTCGAGCGTGCGTTTCGGTGCTCACTCATGGATCCGGGGGGAGCAGCGTGCCGCCTATGACCGGTGGCAGCCGGGCAAGTCGTCTCTGGAGGAGATGTTTGAGGTGGTCGACGTATTACTGCGGCCAAGGCACTGTGTGCTGGGTCGGTCGACTGCGGTGGAGGCTATTCGACTGGTCAGATGAGTCGTGATATGTGAGTTTGAGGTTTGAGGTGGGCTGCGTATAACGCGCCCACGTTGATCCTCGGCGGCAATGGCGGCGGTAGTTACTCTCGGGGTGAGTTCTGGGGGGAGCTATCGTGGTTGGTAATTCCTATCGGGGTTTCGTACTGGGGGTTGGCTATCGGGATGGTTGGCGGCAATTCTCTGGCCGAGCTGCTGGGGAGGGTTATCAGTCGCCGCCTATCACTGTAGAGCGTTGTGGTCCAAGGTGTGGATGCGTGATGTGATGGGGGGAGCAGAAATCTGCTGCGCAGGGTTAGCAACGGGTGGGCCTAGTTCATTCTGGGTTATCTGCGCACAAGCGCGGTAGTTAAGAAAGGATACGCTGTTGCTCGGGATCACGAATGTGGTCGTTGCTTTGCTTTCGAGTCATTGGCCTATACAATGTACTGGAGTAAAACGTACTCTCGAGGAGGCTGTAATAGCCGGTGATCGCGAGGGTAGGGACAACTCGGGTGTTGATCGGGCGAGGTTGGCGCGTCTCCGTAGGGACAGGGACGTGAAGGCTAAGCCTAATTTAAACGCCAAGGTTTGGACCGTTTGGGCTTAGGCCCAACCCAATTGGCAAGCCCGGATACCGCCAAAGCGGATGCGGTGTTGACTATCAAGGAAGCCGGTGTGCAGTCTGATGCTAGCACCGGGACCGCCGGTGATCGCCCCATGTGATAAGATCGCCAGTTGGAGTCGGTATTGTGGGATGGCATGGAGCAGATAGCGCGTTGCGTTTCTGCTTTGGCTCCAGCACCTTTGGACGACTGTATGCAATTTTATAATACAGCGTCAGGGGTGTGACCTGTCTCACCCTTGTGGTAAACGCTTATTCGTGGATTCCACTTTCTGGACTTTGGACGGAAAATGGTGGTATGTGAGAGTGTGTGTTAGAGGGACTATCGGGTATTTTTTAGTAGACAGTGGGGTTTGCTCCTTTAATTATTTTATTTTATTTGAAGTAAATAATTTCTGTGTCTTATGTGAAACCCTCCCCGATTACTAGACAATTGAGTGAAAGCCGCTTCATCTCTCACTCAAGAACCCAAAGCGGGAACAAAGCAAGTGTCGGAAGGATGTAGGAAACATTGAGAGGGTTTGCATATTATTATTATTATTACCACTATTAATTTATTCAATGAAGGAATGAAATACACAGAGAACATATGCTTTCACTCTAGGTTTGTATTTGCTTCAGTTTCACTAAACTCTACACATAGTATCATCATAGCAACTACATCATCGTTAACAATCATCGTAAAACATTTGTAATATCACTCACACAAGAACATATAGGATTTATTTGCTTCAGTTTCACTAACTTTACACAAAGCAGCACTCCTAAACTACATCATCGTTAACATCATCATAAATCGGTTGTAATATCACTCTGTAATATCAATACAAGACAATACAATGTGTTACAATACATTTCATCATGCATCCGCATATACTATAGCTATTTCATACACACACTCACACACAAGCGTACACACTACCTTTACTACTTCAAAACTTAGTTCAAATATATGTAGATGACTATGTGTGCGCGTGTGTGTGAGTGTGTGTAAACTCTCTCAGGTAAAACGTTTTCAATTTCTCTTTTCCCACTTCTCTGTTCCCACTTCTCTCTCTTTCTCTCTCTCTCTCTCTTTCTTTCTCTCACTCAGTGGCTCACTGGTTTACTGTTACAAGGCTCGATTTACTGATAGTGAAATCAGCAATAACTTGCGCCAAAATAATTACTACCATGGAGGTGATCAAAGGTTATTTAAATGAGATGCTTGGTAGATCCTCGCTTCAGAATAGGATAAACACCTTCCATATCAGATCCATAGGTTGATTCTTCCACATTGAAACAGAATACGCTCCTTCCTTTTTGAAACTCTACAGGAGTTAATGTGCATAATTCCGGATGTCTATAAGTTTTAGCCATAGCATGAAAAGCTTCAATCACTTTCTCCTGTTGCAAAATAGGTGTTTAAAGGTTTATCTGGAACACTCCACCCATCAATTTCAAAGGAAGTATACTCTACTTTACAATTCTCCTAGATTTAAAGGATTTTTACTGTAACTTCCCGAATAAGCTACATCATTCACCAGGGGTTAAAGCGAGTTGATATGGGATTTTATCACCTAAGCCTCCCATGACTTAACACCAGCAGGAATTGTAAATAACCTCATCATGGTTTGCGGATAAGTGAACTGAGCAGCATTAAGCCCAGAATTCTGAGCAAACTTCTCTGAATGACGTAGCAATATTTCTGGTGTAATGCAAATATAGTTTAGTCAGATACATTTTTAATAAAAATAAGTTTATAGTTCTCTCCTTCTGTAGGCGATAAAAGTGTGAAGGCGTCACTTTGTTGTTTGAACTCAAAGACTATTTCACAACCATTGACTAAAATCTTATCTAAGTCATCAATGAAATCCAATCCTAGAGGTCCTTTAAATTCCGCCACTTGTCCTTGGTGTGTGAGTTTATGACAAGAAAGCACTCCGTCATTGAACATAGATTCTTCACTTGAGGGAATTGCTCTCACCACCGCAAGATTATCTTCATCATCCGGGAAATATCACCTCATTCTATCGTAACTAGAATTGCTCCCCTTAGTGTTTCCAAAAAGAGCTTTATAATAGTTTGTATGCGCATACAACCCACCGACATCAGAGTTGATGTGTGAGTTATTGATTGTGGCGTTGACTTGGTTGAAAATGCTATACAACGGTTGGTTTGTTAGACTCACATCATCACTTATTTTCAGTGGAGAATTATCTGCTTTAATAATTTTCATAGCCACCATCATCTGAAGATTCCTTGTATTGAGATATCCTCCATTTGTTCCATCTACTTTGAATAGAATCGCTCCCTCATTGGAAAGGGTGGAGGTTGGGTGAATTTGAACATAATCCGAATAGAGTACAGCCGCATCCATGCAAGGTTTGGAAAAGATCATGAATCTCTCGGTATATCCTTCCACAGTATCTTGTAGAAGATATTCCTGCTGCACTTTGTGATGATGTTGTAGTTGATGACCTCACCTACTTTCACTCACTCGCTCACCTACTTTCACTCACTCACTCACTCACTCACTCACTCACTCGCTGACTCACTCACTCACTTTCTCATTTCCTTCTTTTTCGCTTAGTGAGAGGAGAAGGAGAGGTTTTAGATTTATGATCCTCATGCTTCTTCTTCTTTTTCTTCTTCTTCTTCCTCTTCTCTTCACTATTTTTAACTCTCCCCCCTTTTGTTCTTCTGTACGACTGACGCATGCGCTCTTGCATCAATCTACTTATAGTGGACTGCTGGTTTTTCCTCTTTCTCCTTACCTTCCCTAACTGATGGCCCTGCCACACTACGACGTAATGACGTCAGCGTAGGGAGAACGTGAAGAACATTGAACTTCTCGGCGTAGTATGCAAATTTGGGCACAAGTTGAATGTGGATGCAGCGTAGTGGACGAGAGCGTAACGTCGGTAAAGCGTAGTGATACCGTCATTCAACGAGAGAGGACAACGTCACTACGCTCACGGAACGTTATGAACGTTATTCCATCGCCAGAAGAACGTAACGTGACGTTAGCTACGTCATGAGACGTTGAACGTACGTTGAATGCACGTTCTCCTGACGTTCTCCTGACGTTCCCATTACGCCACGTGGCCATTTGCACTCGGTTTAATGTGGGTCAACGTGGTGGAACGTAGTTGAACGTAGTTAGCAGCGTTGGAATAACGTCCATTTAACGTCATTGACGTTCACTGAACGTGAACAGAACATACAGCGAACGTAAACCCTTACATTTGAGCTATGTCGAAAGTTTTGAACATGTCCAAAACCTTGACGTAACTCGACGTAACACGACGTAATGTGATGTAGCTTGACGTCATTCTAACGTCATTCTGACGTCATCATGACGTAACCCAACGTAATGACGAAAAATGACCACGTTAGGCTCACGTTGGCTCGTTACGTCGTAGTGTGACAGGGGTATGAGATGGAAGAGTGTTGAGTTCAATTTCTCCCAGCACGCTTTCTGATGTTAGGTTTAGTCTCTCCTGCTTCTCTTTGGTCTGATCTAAGACATGACTAACTGGTGAAATCATCTCTATTTTGGGAGCGACTTCCTTTACACGCTTCAAGCTGGAGATGGTTTTAAACGCGTTTCTTTTTGGGGGTTTTCTGAATGCTGTGATACACTTATCATTGGTCGTAATGCTCGCATTGCATTTGATTCGTGGCGAGGGAGGAGGACCCCCCCCCTTCTCTCCCTCCGCCTGACCGCGACCATTGGGTCGCTGACGTAACACCCCCCCCATCCCTCGGCCCTTATAACCGGCCGCCCTTGCTGCTCCTAGCCACTCGCCTCCACTCATCCTCCTGGTACTGACACATTTTCTTTTGGCTCCACCTCGCTACCGCTGCCACCTCACTACCGCGCTGCCCCCACAACTCCACGCCTCTGCACTCTCGCCCCCGGGACCTACACGCAGCCATGCCCGCAGCCGCACGTGGACGGGGCCAACCCGCCGGCCGCCGAGGAGCCCGCCGGGGGACGAGCGCCTCCGCCGCCTCAGCCGATGCCGCCTCCGCGACCTCCTCCACCCCGAGCCTCCAGTCGGAGGCCACCTCATGGGCCACCTCAGTCGACGCCAGGATGGATGCCCAAACCCAGGCCACGGAGTGCCTCACCGCGCTCGTGGAGACCATCACACTCGCGCTCCCGGGAGCGCCCGCCCCGGCCGCCTCCAACATCAGCCTACGACCGCCTCGCAGACATCATCCATGAGTTGGCCCAGGGAGGCCCGGCCCACCCATCAGCCCGCCCCCTCGCCGCCCACGTGACTACACCTCACAACGTCCACCCGCTCTACCGGCGCTTCATCAGACACGGCATCTACCCCACACAGCAGGCAGCCTCCGCCGTTCGCCCCACGCCTGCCCTCCACGCCGCTCTCGACCGCACCTCGGCTTGCGATGCCGAGGCCGTTCAGGATATCCTCGACTCCGCCGAGGCGCAAAACACCACCAGGAAAAAAGGTATTCCAGCAGGCTACATATTTCCCCACGACCTCATCGAGAGGGGGCCGGAGGGCAAGGCACTAAAAAGGGGCGAGGCTTCCATGGAGGAATACAACCTCGCCCTCCGGATGCTGGAATCACATCCCGCCTTCCCCTCCGACTCCATCCCGGGCCTCCTCCACCACAATCTAATGGTGCAACGGGACTGTGTCACACATCCGTGGCCCACCGTCCGACGATACTCGGAAGCCATATTTGCATGGATCGCGGACGGCCGGCTCCGGGACGGCTGGCACGACCCAGTCGCTATAAACTCACTACGCATGGACGTGATAACCGCCCCCGCGAATGCACCTCTAAGCTCCCGAGCTGCTGCAACCCGCGCCCCAACCTCCCGCCCTGCCGCCCCCCAGACCCGACCAGCCTCCTCCGACCCCCGCACCCCATATACCCGAGAGGCATACGGCATCCCCTGCCCTGCCTGGAACAGGGATCCCGCCTCATGTGACCTCGCCCCCGCCGGCGAGGTGCACGGGGACCACGGCGCCAGGCAGAGGCACGCCTGCGCACACTGCGCCAAGGTGCGCCGTATCCTCACCATCCACAGTGAGGCGGTATGCTTCACCAAGCGCACCCGGGAGCGCGCCTCAGCCGCCTCAGCCGAGCCCGCCATCACCTCGCTGGATTTTTAGTCCAGCGGCAGCCACACACGGCTCGCCTCCAGCCCTGCCAACACCCCCCCCCCCCAGCCCTGGCCTCGCCACCCCCCCGCCCCCACGCCCGCCGCCGCCCAGAACGCCCAGCTCCCACCCTCCCTAGCCCAGCGGAAGTCCCCCCCCAATGCTGACATGAAAGTTTACTTGTCTCAAAAACACCCACCCACCAAAAAACGACGTCGGAATCAGTGGCACAGTCAGTGCTGGGCTCTTCTTTGCCGCCGCCGCCATGTTGACATCCAGTTGGGAACCGACGGAAATAAACTAAATTACTCAGTTCAAAACTAACAATATTCTTGGAAAGCACTGCTGTTGCTATTACTAATTAGTCAAGTACAAGGATGACCATTTTTCACCGCGTTAACCCTAACTGTTTGACCATACTAAGCAACGATTTGTGTCATTGTTGTTGTAGTCCGTTCGAGATGTAGCTATGCTGGGGGCTTGTTGACATTGGCAACGGCTGTGGTTGCCAAGCGATCACCATTTGTTGGTAGTAGCCTCGCAGCTTTTCAATGTCGCTTCAATAGTTCCCTCCCAAATCTCTTCATTTTGCATTATCCAAATGGTAGGGAGGGACCTGTGAAACAAAAGTGCTCCTGGAATATCGGTAGCCATTAAGGGAAACAGGTGGTGCTGGATGGAAGTAGCATTCTCTGGTAGTGCTGCCCTGTCTTGGAGGCTATTTGTTTGCTGACGTCATCCATAGTTTCCTCACAGTTGGTTGGTGCATCGGTTTTCCGAGGATTAAGATTTGGAAAACATATATATATATCACTCCTTACTCTTCCTACTGTGTATGGGTAATGCAAACTAAGGACAACTAATCGTTTATTAAGCTACGTTCCTTGATGAATTTGCATTGCATCTGGACTGTTGGTATGTATAGATAGATGGAATAGTCGTTGCATGTTGCTTGTTTAATTGTATTATCACTCCTTGAGTCCAGGAGATGGGGACGATTTTGTACACTTTCGGGTAGAAAAGTGGCACAATATCAGCTCTGGTGACTAGGGCTACGTCCTGAATTTGCCGATTGTTACATGCGCACAAACGATCGAGAGGTTAGAACAGCAACAGGATAACCATTTCCGATGTCCCGGCTGCACGCATCTTGTGCAGAGTCATTGACAGTGTGTATCACATGTGGACACTGTCACTGTGTCAGTGTCTCTGGCCGTTTTTCTTTCTTTCTTCGTCTGTCTGCATGCGTAATTGCTTGATCACGCCGATATAAGTGATCAATTTAACTTACTCTCATTGAGTTGAAAAATAGACTCCTACCTGACTTTCTGCTGGTGGCTATCTAAGCAGTTGAAAAATCAGTACTGATGTCTATGGCCATATCACGTTGAAATCACCGGTTCTCCTCCGATCACCGAAGTTAAGCAACATTGAGCCTCATCAGTACTTGGATGGGTGAGCACCTGGGAATACGGGGTGTCGTAGGTTGTTTTTAATTATAGAATTACGACAGGGCAATTATCTTTGCTGCTTTCTTTTGTTCCTTTTGTTCTTCTTACTTTTGCCATTCCAAAATTCATCTCGCCGGCTACAACCGTCACTGCACAGTCACCGGCTGATGGTGATCCCGACTGCTGTCCCGTCACCCAGATGAGCTGGCTAGGTCCACCGTGTCCAAGGGAACCAAGGCCGTCAGCAAAGTACACTAGACTACCTCCAATTAAACCTGAAGGAAAAGAATGGCAAAAGAAGTACTCACATGTAAACTGCCACATATGCTTGATCACGCCGATATAAAAGTACTCAATTTATCTTTAGGCCTGTCCAGTTGGAAAATAGACTCCTAGCTGACTTTCTGCTGGTGGCTATCTTTGAAGCAGCTTAAACATCAGCACCCATGTCTACGGCCATATCCCGTTGAATTCACCGGTTCTTGTCCGATGACCACAGCTAAGCACCGTTGAGCCTCGTCAGTATTTGGATGGGTGACCACCTGGGAATATGGGTGTTGTAGGTTAGTATTAATTTCTAAAATTGTGTCATTGTACTTAGCTTTGCCACATTTTTCCCCCCTTTTCTTTTTCTTTCTTTTGCCCTTTAGCCTTACTTACCATCCAACCAACCCACCAATCCACCGATCAAGCACCCAAACACAAAGGCCCTCCTCAGGGCCCAATGCTGACATGAAAGTTTACTTGTCTCAAAAACACCCACCCACCAAAAAACGACGACGGAATCAGTGGGACAGACAGTGCTGGGCTCTTCTTTGCCACAGTCACCGCCGCCGCCACCTTATTGACATCCAGTGGGAGCTGACGGAAATAAACTAAATTACCCAGTTCATAACGAACCAACACATTGGTAAGCACTTCTGTTTTTGTTTTTTGGGGTAAATATTTTATTCATCTGAATACATATTTTGTCAGTGCCGGGGCACTGGTCTTCCAGCCGTTGGAGTGATCGCATTTGATCTGTACATAGTGGAAGTGGAATGTCTTGCATTGTGTGCAGCACAACCCATTCTGAACATAAAAAGAAACTGGGGGAGCAGCCTATGCTGCATAGTGTACAGCATACGTACTCAACATAGTGCAAGATATGTGCATCAAGATAGAGTGCGCAGTAATGTACACTAGTGGTTAAATCATATGCTGTGCTTGTATATCAGTTAGATTTGGTTTGAATAACGGTTAGTCTTTTAATAGTGCCATGTTGTGCATGTATAGTGGTTTATATTGGGTGCATTGTTGGTTGAAGATGTAGTTATTCAGTGGTGGTAATGGGTCTCGAGTAGTGGTAGTGGGTCTCGAGTCATTGAGTTATAATAGTTGTTTGTCAAATGTGGATGGGGGGGGGGGGGGGGGGGGGGGGAAGGGGTCCATGGGCAGGGGGGTGGACATGCAGGGAGAGAGCAGGCATGAGAGAGAGTGAAGTCAATGGGTCGTTCAGCATGTCGTATTATATATTTGCAGTGCCAGGTTTTGGGCCTGAATAACCAGGTGAGCTCTCTGTATGCATTTTTAAAGGCAAGGATCAAACCCACTTCTCTGGTTTTGGTTGGGAGTTCATTCCACATAGCACTTCCTTTGTAAATCGGAGCTCTGATTAACTTATTTGTATTAGGGTTGGGCACCCAGAGCAGAGTCGATGTCCCCCTTCTCGTTACCCTGGTTGTGCGATCTATGCATTTGTCATCACTTGCACGTTTATACATCAACGTCATTAGGTGTAGGTTCCTACATACATCCAGAGTATCCAGCCCTGCTCTGCTATGCATTTCAACCACACTTAGTATCTTGCCTTGGAATACTGTTCTGAGGGCTCTGTTTTGCGTTCTTTTAATTTGGTCTCTTGCCTCTTCGTTAGTAATCCATAGATGATATCATTGTAGTCTATAATTGGTAATATTGTTGACTTGTACAGCTGCAGTGCAGTATTCTCACTTAAATAGGTCCTTATTTTTCCGAATGTGTTCATTTTTAGTGCCAGTGTTTGGTTAAGTCTTGCCAGCTGTTGGCTACCACTTAGAGTCGCATCGAGAGTTGTGCCTAGGTACTTATAGGAGTTCACTTCACGGAGCACTAATCCACCCATCTGCAGTTGTATTGGCTTGGCCCTCACATTCCTAGCTTTGGTTCCATAGATTATGTACTCAGTTTTAGTGTCATTTAGTGTTAGTTTATTCTCATGGCACCATGTGTTCACTCCATTCTAGCCTCGGTTGCGGATATGGCGAGGTCATTGTTATGTATTGTTAGTGCTGCATCATCGGCAAATAATGTGAAAGATGCTTTGTTGGAAACTAGAGGTAGGTCATTTATAAATATTAGAAACAGTAGGGGTCCCAGAGTGGAACCCTCTGGAACTCCTGTTTTTATTTCTCGAGTGGTCGAGTTGGTATCACTTAGTTTTGTGTATTGCTTTCTATTGCTGAGGTAATTTGTGAGGAAGCTATATGCTTTATTGCCTAGCCCAGCTCGTTCTATTTCATGTATGAGGATTTTGTGGTCGATCATATCAAATGCCTTCTTGCAATCAAGGAAGACTGCGATAGTAAGATCACCCTTGTCTATGTTTGACAGAAGTTCATCCAGTAGAGAGGCCAGTGCCCCGGTGGTGGACCTATTTTTTTCCTGAAGCCATTTTACTGGGAGGTCGAATAGTTAGAGGACTCAAGGAATGCCTTAATTTGGTCATGTATTATTTGTTCTATGATCTTACCAGGCAGTGGGAGGATTGATATTGGGCATAGTTCACTACCGGTTTGTGGGATGTTGACTTTGGGTATGGGCCTCACTGTGGCTACTTTCCAGTCATCAGGGAAGATGCCTGTGCTGATTGTTAGGTTATATAAATGTGTAAATTATACACTCAGTGTTGTGATCGCGGTTTTTATCAAAGTGGAACTGATGTCTTTCATACCTGATGATTTGTAGATCGATATTTTGTTAGTTCTATCAAGGATTTCCTCCTGGGTGGTTCCAGGAGGTCATACTTTTCTTTATTTAGTTTGGCATGGAAGGTTTTGTGTTGATCATCCTTCTGTTTGAATTTATTGTCTAGTTTCTCACCTATATCTATAAAATAGTTATTGATTTCCTCTGCTAATAATTCGTCTGGAATTTTAATACCAGTCTCTTCACTTGCAAGGCCACTGATTCTTGTCTCGTTTTTAGGTTCGATTTTGTTATTTCATACCAACATTTTCTGGCATTCTGTTTATATTTGTCTATCTGGACTTGATAATACCTTGCTTTGGCTTTCCTTACTTCATTCACTCCTAGCCTTTCTGACCATACATTTAGCTATGAAATCATCTCCTGGATCTTTTGTTTTCTCAAACTTTTGGATAAAGCAATCTCTATCCTTTTGAAGCTCTAGTAGTTTGTCATTAAGGTAACCTCCCATGGTGATTCTGGTGGTGATCTTTGTTAGGGGACAGTGCCTGTCAGCTGCAATAGTGATTGTTGTGTTTAGCATATCTCAACATAGGTTGGGGTCCCTCATATCCAGAAATGTGGCACTGTTTATTTCTTTGAGTGTGCACAACAGTGTCTCCAGGACAGGTTCCTAAATAACCCATTAGAAAAAGTGTTGGGAAGCTGGGCTGATATATCCACATCATTTTGCAATCTAATATAATAAATAATAATAAGATGATAATTATGAATGTTCATCTATCATGGCTCCTAATTTGAACATATGTGTGCAGTCCTAAAAACGTTGTGTTTGAATCATTTTGAACACTACCAAAGACCCTATAACACTATAGGGTCTTTGACACTATTCTGTTTACAAAAGTATTAGTTCAAAGATTTGCCACTAGGTCCCGCCAGCGACCTCTGCGCACAACCCATGTGGAAGCACACAGACGGCCCCTAGCGGAAAACATGGGAACTGGAAGCCGACTACACAGACGGCACCTAGTGGGAAACATGGGAACTGGAACCCAATTATTTTTCATGTGGATGTACTCAGCCTGTACCTAGCGGAAAACATAGGTACTGAAACCCGACTCCCAGGAACTGCACGATTTTATTTTACTCATATTCATACTCATCCGCTTCTGATTTTGTTAGGCTTATAGCCTGTATCAGGTCGATGCATGTCAAAATTTGATTTACTAGGATTAAATGCATCGAGTACTGGATGTGTGCAATATTGCAGCCCCCTCCAATGCTTATCCAGTCTGCCTTTGAAGGCGTTGACGGAAGGCGCTTCTATGACATGTTCAGGCAATGCGTTCCAGGCATTTACTATCCTGTTACTGAAGAATAGCTGTCTGACAGGTTTTATTGCTCTTTCCTTCTTCAGCTTGTATCGATGACCTCTAGTTTTACAGTTGGCCAGCTTCAGGTATCTAGCATCAACCGCATATCTTCCAGTGACGTGTTTGAATGCTTCTATTATGTCTCCCCTGGCCCTTCGGTAGTATAAGCTGGGTAGGTTGAGAATCCTGAGACGTTCTTCGTATGGTAGTTCTCTTATGGTTGGTGATAACTTTGTAGCACGTCTCTGTACACTCTCGATCATTGACATGTCCTTCTTGAACTTCGGTGTCCAAGCCGTGTTGCCATACTCAAGGTGCGGCCGGATCAGTGACGTGTACAGTGTCTTCACCGTGTCATTGTCTAGATACGTGTACGAGTGGCGTATCATGCCTAGAAGCTTGTTCGCTTTGGTCACCTTTTGTTCACTGTGATATGAGAAGGTGAGTCCGATGTCCATGTATATGCCAAGATCTTTCTCTAGTTCTGTCACTTGGAGCTGGACTTCTTCTCCATCTTGGTGCATGTAGTAACTGAGATTTTCATTTCTGTTACCCAGGTGCATGACCTTGCACTTCTGTTCATTGAAACGTAGTTGCCACAGGTTGGCCCAGTCTTCAAGTGCAGTTAGGTCTTTTTGTAGCACCTGTTGATCTTCAGGGCTGTTAACCTCCATATACAGCTTTGTATCATCCGCAAACATCTGGACGAATGCATGGATGACCTCGGGCATGTCGTTAATGAAACATATGAACAGTAGGGGTCCTAGAACACTTCCTTGCGGAATACCACTCAACACTAACGCTGCCAGGGATTTCACACCATTGATAACTACGTGCTGTATTCTTGCATGAAGGAAATCCTCGATCCAGGTCCATAGTTTTCCAGTAATACCGAAGCTCTTCATCTTCATGAGTAGGCGTTTGTGGGGCACACTGTCAAACGCTTTGGCAAAATCTAAGTACACTGAATCTACGTTGCTGTCATTGTCCAGTGCTTCTGTCCATCTGTCTAGAACTGCCAGTATCTGGGTTACACAAGATCTCCCCTTGACAAAACCATGCTGGAACTTTGTCAATAGTTGGTTCTGGACGAGATGGTGCATGATCTTATCATGTATTATAGACTCCAGTGTTTTACATATGACCGAGGTTAAACTAACGGGTCGGTAATTTTATTTATTTTTGTTCAAGTGTTTTTATTCCTCTGTATAACATGTCAGTGCTAATGTACTAGTTTGATTGATTGATTAGTGGTTTCTTTACGCCGTGTCGGCAGCATAGGCCATATTCACTAGTCGTCCAGCCCTAATTGCCTCTACACAGTAAACAAATCTACAACAATATATAGATAGACAATTACAGGGAATTAAGCAAAACATTGGTACATGAATGATAGGCATAGAACAAGATAAGAGAAAAAAGACTATAACTCTGACTTAAAAGAACCGCAACACCTTACGGCTAGCCACTATAAACTCTAATTTTCAGACATACAAAGAAAATTTAGCACATTTTTTGTTAAGTAGAAGTTGAATATACATACATGTACATTGTTCAGGTTCAAATTTAGAATTCTTTTACTGTTCACTTGTTTATTCTGATAATGATCTAATGATGTCCTGTACTATTATATTATTCCTTATCTGGTTTACCACTTATGCAGGGTCTTTAAAGAGGAACACACAGCTTGTGGTTTGTGATCACCAACCTGGGGCTTCAGCTGTAAGCAAATGGCTTACTGGTGCCCGGTGTGGCGGTTTCAGCGCCCGGTCAGTTTCAGCGGCCTGTCATGGCTTCTGCGTATGCGCGGATTTACGCATGTTGCGGCGAGCACTGCTATTTGTTTTGTTTACACTCGGCGATTCGACGCTGATCTAGCTGCTACGTTAATATCGCTTGGAATTTAAGGTTAATTTAATTAAATTTCATTATTTGAGTATGTAATTCTGTTAAATATGATCGCATTCAATAGATTTCGGCCTAATCGGTCCCGAACACTGCCGGGCACCAGCTGAGCTTGTAGCCGGCGAGGCCACGGGTGTTTAGACCACGGCAGGGCGCTGAAACTGACCGGGCGCTGAAACCGCCACACCGGGTCAGGAATGGCAGACATGCAAAAACGTGAGAAAAAAGAGAGGAGGGCTCAGCAAAGGCTTTCCAGGAGGACCATCAACCTCAGGCAGATTAATATTAAAACAAGAGATTAAACATTTTCTTTGAAATGACTCATAATATATTATGTTCTCTGCACTAGTTACACATTAAGTGGATTCTTTATTTCTGTATTCCCCTTATGTCATGTACTTTTACTTGGAATTAAGTATAACTGTGGCACTTAAATTTCTATTGTCACAGCAACAGGCAGCAATGTCTAGTATTATTGTATTGTATCCATTGAGCGACCATGTACCTTTTAAAATCATATATACCCCTTTCAATGTTTATAAACATCAAGTATGCGTGTGCACCTTGGCTGCAGAACGAAGGCACACTGCCATTGAGTTTGCCGATGTGCGCAGTGCAACACGCCAATTTTATTCAAAATTAATAGAAATACAGGACCCTAACCCTATGAATTTAATATAATCTTTTCGTTGAATATGTTTTCTGTATGTGTGCCAAGCGCTTTGATTCTAGGTGGTGTGGTTTTAAAGATATTTCATCTTTTCTCTATGAAGATTGCTCATAGCCATCGAGTTTGCAGTATGACCGTGTGTCGTCCTGCAGCAAAGCTGCACGTGCATTGACCTAAATACCTATGATGATGTCATATGAAATAGGTCTATTAGTCAGGTCCCTATTGCTATCTTTGTTATTTTATTTCTGATCCATTGAGAGACCATATCAACAGGCAGAAATGTATTGCATAATTTTAATTTTGTATATTGTATGTGCATATGTACCTAACCTATCACATGTTTGATGTTTCAATTAAATCATTAAATTGACCTGCTGTTTTGACTTTTTTGTCACTAAAGTATGAAATTTCCCTGAGAGGTAATCCGTGCAGAAAATTTGTAATCACAGTGACCAAATTTTCTCTCCTACTATGTAACCTGGCTTTTCTTTGAAATGACTCGTGATATATCATATTCTCTGCACTGGTTACAAAGAAGGGATTTCTGTGTTCTCACTATGCCATTTACTTTTACTTGGAATTAAGTATAACTGTGGCACTTAAATTTCTATTTTCACATTAACATGCAGAAATGTATTAGGATTAAGTCCCCAAAGTAAGTCAGTGCTAGTGCCAGTGAACATTGAGTGTTTAAGTTACTTCCTTTAAAATAATTGGCTAATATAGCAGTTCAAAATGAAGATATTTTCTTTCTTTTTTAAATTGTTTGTCCTGAAGAAAAATATGAAGGAGTTAAAAAGAAAGATGTCCAAGTAAAACCCATTTAATCAGATGTGGGTCCCAAGAAGGGTCAATACAGAGCCCTTTAGAGGCCCATCAAGGGTAGCCCACCTGGAGCCTGTGGTCAAATTTAACCTGGCCCTAGATGGGCTGGCCAAGTGAGGCCCACCTGAGGCCCATCTCAGGCCCACCAGGGCTGGCCCACTTGGAGCCTGTGGCCAAATTTAACTGGGCCCCAGGTGGGACCTATATCACTACCCATGTGGGGCCCAGCTGGGAATGCTGGCTGGGTATATACTGGAGGTAACTATGTTAGACTAGTATGGTAAGCATTAGTAGGGGGTGGGGCATAACTGCTTATCTTTCTAGTAGTGACATACTCGTTCAAAGGGTGATGGTGGGGTGTAGGGTGGGCCTTTGTGATTGAACTGGTATTCATGGTAATCTCAGGTGGGGCCTATTGAGTTAGTAAGTAGGTTAATATTGTTTAATCATGTACCTCAGTAGGATCCAACTAGAATCATTTCCAGGCTTGTTCCGTTGTAAATGGGTTTTTTGGTCTAGTTGGCCACTACTGGTTGTGCTTACACTTACAGTGCATGTTTGTTTATGGGGGAGAGTGGGGGGACATGGAAAGGAATGGCAACACCAACCCCAGTGTGGCCTAGGCTGGTTGATTTAAATGTACATGGAGGTTTATCTTGAAAGTTTTGTAACAATCACTGTTCCTGACACATGCTGGTAGTTGGCTCCAGAGTGGTCCCCCCAGAACAACTGGTGACTTTTTCATTTTACTAGTTTTAACATGTGGCACTTTCAGGAGGGTGGCTTGTGCTGCATGTGTGGCTTGTGTAGGTGTGTCTATGTAATATGGGTCTTTCGTGCGGTGGTACATTAAGCCTAATAGGTGCTTGTCTCTGCGAATAGTTAGAGCATCTAGTTCAGCTTTATTTTACATCTCAATGGTATGTAGTGTTTTTCCTTTAAATATTGTGTGCAACCCTCTATTTTGTATAGTTTGGAGCTTTGTTTGCTGCTATTTAGTTAGTATATATATATTATGTCATTAGAATCAATGATGGGCACTGTAAAAGTACAACATCTGAACACTTTGACGTCTGGATACTGAATGCTTTATTCACCGTCCAGGGCACTGAACCACCGGCACGCTTTGTCTATGACGTAATCTCATTAGCATACCCTTTGTTCTCCACATGTGCCTGGATACCTTTATGCATATATTATATCCCCCCCTCAAAGTATTTCTGAGAGATGAAATGCTTCAAAATCGTCATCGTCACACCAAGTCTACATGTTCAAAATACAGTGCAATACAATAATACAAGAAAATATCATGGGTACTTAGCTTTAACCACAAGTTTAGCAAATGTCCGAGTGCACAATGTCACTGATGTCTTTTGAAATGTCCAGCTGCTTAGCCTCCTATACGACATAATGTCTGGCTTGTCACAATAACAATACAATATGACTCAATAGTAACAACAATCTTAACCTAACATGCACATACTTTATACGTGTCTACAGTTCCCGACTGACTAACTCACAGGTCTAACCTGTCTGCTGGTCTAATCACCCGGCCTGACCTAGTTAGATTAGCCACATTTTTTACCTTCGACTGCGCCGCTGACACACTTTGTGCCTGCCTGACTAGCTCGGGCTGCCTCCCTTCTGGCGCCCTTATAAATTATATATATTAGTTTACTCATAGCTAAGATTTGTCATCACGCTCTTGTCAAGTTAACATAACATATTTGTAAAAGAAAATTGTGAAATCCCTATGATTAGTTTAGCTGACCTCCCAACGAACAGTCGCCTTTGTAAAAATAATTTAATTCATTGAATACCCTAGGCATTTCTGTTGCCTCCCCGGGTATCTTCTCCACTTGATAAGTAATAGAAAGCAAATCATGTCTCGCTCAGCAAACAATAGGAAAAAGAAGGAGGAATCTTGCAGATCACATTGACATAAATGAAAAAGATCTTCACGTCAGACATTACTTAAAATTTCCCGACGTTCAACTAATGTTTTTTGCTTAGCGGAATATTTTTGAAGAGTTTAATATAGAATAGAACTTCCACAACAGTACCTATACGTTTGACCTCACAATTGAAAATAAATGCAACGATCTGTCCTGAACCTGGGATCCGAAAATCCCATGACTACCATAGTTACTTCCCTTCACTGTGCAGTTATGCAGTTACTTCCCTTCACTGTAAAGGTTTCTGCCTGGAAAATACGGATCAGAAAGTCATTTATATCAAACTGTAGTCTACAAGTATCAACTCTCTGCTTAGGCTTTTCATGACAGGTTACACGACATGTTGAAACCGCCTGATAGGTACTGACTAGGTGACAGAGATTTTATGGTAAGGTTTCAGTAGCATTTTGATATATACTGTAATTTATTAGTATGACTGGTACGTTATTTGACTTTATTTAATATATTGGTTGACAGAGTTAAATTAACACATGGGTGTAATTTTGAGAGACTTCGACTATATGTAGGTAGTGTTATTATTTTTCTACTGTCGAATTGTCTTTCTTTTCATCGTTTTAGAGGTATAAAATGATGTGGAATTACTTGTCGATGGGTTTTCCGACAAGGAAGTGTCAATTCTTAAAGAAACATTAAACTTTGGCATTGGTATTACTGTAATTGGCCATGTCTGAAGCCTCGTGTCGCTGGTAGATTGTTTTGCCATTCAGACTACTTTTGGTATTTTTCTTTAACCTTGAGGTGAATGGAACCGTAGCAATACGCACCGGGAGAGACTTTTCACATTTCTGCTACATTACAGGTCAAATTTCTCGGTTCGATGTGATTCTTTGCATGTATTTCTACCGCGCTTTAAAATGCACATTGAAAATTCCTATATTACCCGCTACATGGAGGATATCAATAGCGTGAACATATTTGACTGTGTGTTAAGTCATATATATACTGTATTAGGTACATTTTCAATGCTTAGTGTCTTACATATTGAATTGTTTTTCGCAGGATTTTAATATTATAATATGAGAGCGTAGAATGTATTATCATTGGTAGCATTTAGAAAGATTCATTCATTGCATGAAAGTTTTTTGTATAGATATTAGTCTTTGCAAGAAATTTTTGAAAGATTAAATAGTCTATTTGAATATAGTTTGGGATTAATAAGTTCTGATATTGTTCTTTGGAAGTAGTAATTCTATTTAAAAATGCTCTTGGAGGTAATACTATGTATTAAAAAACTAGTAATGTTGTTACTATGAGTTAGTCAGTGTAGACGTATTCATACTGTGATAAAAGTCTTTACGAAGTGCGTAGAACGCTTAACGATTGGTATTGGAAATTCGAGAATGTTCGGAATTTTCATTAGGTAAACGTTGCGTCACCGTATGGTGCCGGTTCTTGGGCGCTGGGCATAACTCTTGAGTCGCTGCGTAAGAATGTGGAACTGCCGGTGGGTAGACACTGCATCTAATGTTTACGTGTTTACACGGGCCATTTAAAACGCCTCATATGAATCCATTTGCCTAGATCGATTCACATTTCCCGTGTAGACGCGAGGCTGTGGCGTTTTAGGGCTTAATCGCTTCATATGAAACGCCTCATCTATACCACCTAGGGAGGTGGTTTATTTGAAGCGATTCAGCTGGTTCCCGGGCGGCGATAGTATAAAATAGTATGGCTTGCCAGCAACAGGAGGGGCAGTAACTAATCGCTTGTACCCGGCAGTGTTAGGGCCCAATTAGGCCGAAATCTATTAAATGCGATCATATTTAACAGAATTACATCCTCAAATAATGAAATTTAATTAAATTAACCTTAAATTCCAAGCGATATTAAGGTAGCAGCTCCATCGGAGTCGAATCGACGTGTGTAAACTAAACAAATAAGCAGTGCTTTCCGGCTACAGGCGCCTGCTGATTCCCGGCGCCGACACACTTTCCAACTGGCTCGTGTAAACGCACCACTACATCGCTTCATATGAATCGATTGGTCTAGATCGTTTCACAATTCCCCGTGTAAACACGGCTTAAACGTGGTTCAGTCATGTATGCGCTGTCAACGCAACAACACTGAGACAATGGAAAGGGACACAATTGCGCACGCGCAGACATATTTAAAATTGCGTAAGGCCATTGACTTTCTAAATTGTTTTGACGAAATCTAGAAACGTATATGCGTATACTCTGAAACCAATGCTGAGCAGAGCGAGTTGAACAAATTGAATTGTTTCTGTCGTACTGATTCGCATTGTTTGATATTGTCCATAGCTGTGTTTACACGGGGAATTGTGAAGCGAATTAGACAAAGCGAATCATATGAAGCGAAGTAGTGGCTCGTTTACACGAAGCGAGTTTGAAAGTGTTTCGGCGCCGGGAATCAGCAGCCTTAGTTCTGGCATGTAGCCGCAAGCAAGTTATATTTGTTGAGTTTTACACTCGGCGATTCGACGCAGATGTAGCTGCTACGTTAATATCGGTGGAATTAGGGTTAATTTAATTAATTTCATTATTTGCGTATGTATTCTGTTAAATATGATCGCATTTAATAGATTCGGCCTATCGGGCCCTAACACTGCCGGGTACCAGCGATTAGTTAATGCATTCCCCCTGTTTCCGGCACGCTACTACTATTTTATAGTACCGCCGCCCGGGAACCAGCTGAAATCGCTTCATATAAACCACCTCTCCAGGCGATTCTACAAAAAGGGCATCATATGAAGCGAATCAGCCCTAATCCGCTTAAGCGGTGCGTTTACACGGCGAATGTGAGGCGAACTAGGCAAGGCGAGTCATATGAAGCGAATTAACTCGCCCGTGTAAACAGGGCTCATATGAATTATATTGGCATGAAAGTTACTATACTTTGTAAAACTAAATAGCATATTGAAGATAAATGCTACAATTAATCTGAAATTAATGGAGTTTAGATTGTTGCTTTAGTAACTCGACTTTGACTATAGGTTTGAATACATTTGCATTGGCACTTTCAATTTCATGGAGATTTTGTTTTAGCAAATAGACAATTGTATACTAGTGACGATGTGTTACAGGGTGAAGTAGAGACTTTACAAAATGGTATATAAGTAATTAACTTTTATATTGCTTTTGGTTCTGAAATTAATGGAAATTTATCACATTGGCTAGTTGTAATGCATATAGAAACAGATAAATGCATTCTTCTATGTAACGGAGCTATACAATACGCAGATTAATGAGATTATGATATAGTTATATTCTTTTCTTCATTAAGTGGTAATATATAAATATTTATATTCTATCAGGGATGTAGAGTATTTTTGTAAAGTGCGACGGCCGGCAGCTGTGGTTGTGTAGGCAGGTTAAATAGGAAATCACTACAGGCAAGTATAGAGAAGGAAGGCAAGAGATAGAGTGTGCAGAAGGAACCAGAAGGAGCTTGCTTAGTTTATTATATATATAGCTTTTAGAATCCAAGATGGTGGTGGTCACACGGGTTGATCTACCAATCAGAGTTCAATCTGTTGTATCCAAGGCCTGGTCATGCTGGCTACAGTGCCTTGTGGTGGCCAGTGATCCATAAATAACACCATTGGTGAAATCAAAGATTTTGGTCTAGATTTGCAAGAAAATAGTTCCTAAAACTAGGTCATCGATTCAAACCGCTTAAGCCTTGTTTTCTCATTGGATTGAGTTCCTTAATGTTAATCCTATGAAGACCTGTTGAGCAACCACGCGTCTACCATCGACGTCCCCAGGTTTCTTCTATTTGACAGTCGGTAAAACAAAAACCTTGTACAAGCGCGTCGATGTTGGAATATTTGACAGCAGATACCAAATCCGATTAAGCACTAATGTAAGATCGATGCTTTGAGACTGGAATAAACTTTTAGAACGTCGCAAAACAACGTCTAAATCATCACAAAGTCGAAAAATGGTCGGATTAAGCTAAAAATGATGGCAAATGAATCAGATGCCTCTTAAGACATCATATTAGATACTAGAATGATGATATAGTATTCGAAACATATTGGAAATTGACTTTATAAAAATAATTTCTTTATTTCGAGTCAGATATACCTTATCCATTAACGCGACTACTGAGACTCAATTTATTATTTTGGTTGATAGAAGATATTTAAAGGTGATATAACTACAACGTAGTACTGTGCACTTCTTTCTACGCTGCTGGGTAGGTGGTAAGAAGTGGAGGGGCGAAGTACGTTATAAAATTTTCCGATCTAATGGTATGAGGATATATGTGAAACTACTATAATAAATTGCAACTTGTCTATATAATGGTAAATGGTGATATATAAAATCCAAAGGCATATGAGGGATATGTGGAATTGGTATAGAAATTGTATAGTAAAATAGTAGAGAGGAGGAGTGTCACTTCTTAGATAGTCTTTGGAGGAGTCACCTCACATACCCCCTCCCATGGTGTTATTTATGGATCACTGGCCACCACAAGCACCTGTAGCCAGCAATGACCTGGGGCGTATCGATTAACGCACCTGGCGACTCGGGTCACCGAGTTGTCAGAATTTCAAATCGAACACGCGAGTGGAGTCGACCAAAAACACGTGCCGTGTGCAAAACGACCCGACGCAGTAACCACCTCTATTGGCTGGTGGTATGCTAGGAACGATGGACCGCCACCTGTGGCTGTGGACGTGTAGCTAACAGATAGCCAGTTTATACTATTGGAGTTTTAATGTTTTACAGAAAATAACCCAGATGGTCATATACGACATGTAAAATTACTTTAAACGCATATTTTTGTGTATTTAAATTGGTTTGTAACAAGTAATTAGGGTTTGGTGTGAAGCCCCATTGTTTACACCGAGCCGGGGACGCGATTCGTTTTGAACCCTAGTCTGTAGGATGTGCGCATGCGCCAAATAGTGGCTCGGGGACCCGAGGTGATTAACGATTACGCCCTTGGTACAGACAGATTGAACTTGAGTGGTGGATCAACTCATGGTGAGCCACCGCCATCGTTGGGATTCTAAAAGCTATATTTAAAAACTAAGCAAGCTCCTTCTGGTCCCTTCTGCACACTCTATCTCTTGCCTTCCTTCTCTATACTTGCCTGTAGTGATTTCCTATTTAACCTGCCTACACAACCACAGCTGCCGGCCGTCGCACTTTACACAATGTTCTGTTAATCCTATTTAATTGACTGGTTCCTGACAGTGTAGGGTCAAGTGTAGTACGTAAATATGTTTAACTTAGAGGCTCCTTACGTATACTCAGAGAGCGTGTATATAAACAGATTTATATACACGCTCTCTGGTATACTCTCCTATTTTTATACTGACAACTGGAGCGTTTAGTTTCAGTTGCAAATATTACATATTTAGTTTTAATAATATTTATTGAGATCTGTTCATACTAAAGCAATTTTTGCTTGTAGACCCATTTAGAATAGGTTGTGGATCATGTGGAAATAAATATTTTGTTATTATTACATATCTGGGTTGTCATTCGTTCCTACTTTGGGTAGTCCATCTTTTATCTAAATACATATAGCCGTGTTTACACGGGCGAGTTAAGCCTCATCTTATAAATCGCCTTGTCTAGTTCGGTTTACATTCGCCGTGTAAACGCGACTCTGAGGCGGATTAGGGCTGATTCGATTCATATTATTCACTTTATGTAAAACGCCTCGCGAGGTAGTTTATATTAAGCGCTTTATGAAAGTCTGTTTATAAATGATAGTGTAAATGGTAGCGGTTTACTTGAGGCGGTTTAATGACGTCACAGTCGAGACCTGAGTTTGTTGACTTTCCGGTAAATTTGCTGTATGAACCTGCTAGCTGTGCACAGATATTTTTTTTCATCATTTATTTTTAGGTTTTTCACTGCCCAGCAGAAGTTTTTGACCATTCCAAACCAATACGATTCAGTCCATACATATCTAGGTCGAACCCACACTCTCTCGTGGCGACGCGACTAACGAAACTAGCCGACCGGCAACTCAAGCTTGCAATGTCGTGTGCAGATCTTCCACAGACATGAAACTCACTCCGAGTAGATAAACGTTGCACACTGACGTTACAAAAGATTCATATTAAATCGATGTTGCTTCTAATTCGCTTATATAAACAAGTTTGCCTACACGTTGGCATAACAAGCGTGTCAAATAACGCAGGCGACTGAGCCTGTGTTGCGCGAGTGCCTAACTACACGCAGAGAAAGCGTGTATAGATGAGAGGGACAACTCCCGCAAAAATCGGTAACACAGGCTACAGTGACGCCTCTCGCGGTCATTGTATACACGCTCTCTGCTACAGCAGTCCATAAGCCACTGCTGGTGTCACTTCCCACACGGCGCGCGGCCGCTCTTTGCCGTGGTCACGTGTGGTTGTTGTGAAATGAATTCCAGCCATCAGCCTCTTGTCCCTCAAACATCCAGGAGCAAGTGTTGTCTCTACATCAGCTGCGGAATGGCCATTGCCGGTGTGACAGTGTTGTTGGCGATCGTCGTGGCCGTCTTTGCCGTGACTGGAGTTAATGGTTACCCGTTCCACGCCTCGTGCAAGGTGGAATGGTGAGTACCCTGAGTGACTGTCAATACTTTGTGTGCTGAGTCAGAGTGACAGTGACATTTTGTTTGTGTACAAGTTTCTGTTCTAGTACTTCTACGTCGGCGTTGCTGTTGCGTGTTGGCACTTGAAGTTGAAGTTGAGTGACTGACTGAGTAGTGGAGGTGCCCTTCAAACAATCCAAACTGAGTTCAAAAGTGGTCCCCTTCCTTTCAAATTGTCTAAATGGCCACGCGTGGGTTATTTCAGTTTTAATCAATATGAAGTAGGATTATCAAATACTTGAAATATGCCTACAGTAACATGAGTGATGAGAACTAATTTGAACTACCAGTACTAAGTTAGTAAGTAGACAGGGTAAATCTGCGAACTAAGTAGACAGGGTAAATCTGCGAACTAGTTACTACTGCACTGGGGTCTAGGCCTGTTCGCAGATTAGTAGCCTAAAGGCTAAATCAAATCAAGAAGTCTGAGAAGAGTATTTAACTATAAGTATGATGCTGTAAACACATATTTAGATTATTACTCTACTCACTAGACACTAGCTGACTAGGCCTACTTACTGTGTCTGTGTACTGTTGTCTAAAGTCTTAAGCCGTGTTCACACCCACAACTTTAGGCCGAACTAGATGAGGCGAACTAGTGTCGTGTCCACACACGGAGCGGATAAAGGCGGAAATCGATATCTGCGCATGAGCAAGTCCAAACTAACCAGCTCCAGTTTCGGTTAGTCGACGTCTGCACGAGAGAGTGTGGGTTCGACCTAGATCTGTTTCGACTGAATCGTATTGTTTTGGAACGGTCAAAACTTCTGCTGGGCAGTGAAACTCTAAAAATAAATTATGAAAAAAATATCTGTGCACCTCTAGCTGGTTCATAGACCAAATTATATTATATAGTGTGACATGCTTAATCCGCTTCAAGTAAACCGCTACCGTCCACACAAGCAAGATGGGCCGACTCAAGCTAGTTCGCTTAATTTAAACCACCTCGCGAGGCGAACTAGATGAGGCGACTCAGCCCTAATCCGCCTCAGCATCGGGTTCACACTGCCAATGTGAGCCGACTTAGATAAGGTGCACTAGATGAGGCGACTTAACGCCCAGGTGTGAACACGGCTTATGTCACTCACATAGCTTTTCCTATGACATGATGAGCCACCGTCGGGCCACCATCGGGCCGACGGTGGTGTTCCGACATTAGGTTTCAATCCCTTTCCACTTTTGAGCCACTGTCGGGCCTACGGCGGTAGCCCACCGCTGGTTTGCATTGATTTTCCACATTCGAGCCACCGTCGGGGCGCTGTCGGCCCACCACGTCGGGCCGACGGTGTTGATACGCGCATGCGCAGTTCGTTAAATATGTTTTCCAGCTCGAGTCGCCATCGGCACATGTGCGATCGTTGAGCAACGTTCTTTTTCAACAAATAACTCCAGAAATCGGAGGAATTTTAAGGAATTATTTAACAGGTTTGTTTATTAATATGTTTAGATTACACTGTCACTATAGAAGACACTGTCACTATAGTGTCACTGTCACTATAGTGTCAATACGTACAGGTGCAAAATATTACTTTTATTCAAAATTAATAGATATCAAGAACCCTAACCGTATAAATTTAATATAATCTTTTTGGTAACGATGTTGTCTATATGTGTACCAAGCGATTTGCTTCTACGTGGTGTGGTTGTAGAGATATTTCACTTTTTCTGATTATATTAAATTTATAAGGTTTTCTATTAATTTGGAATAAATATATTGTGTCGGGTCTACGGCGGCAGCCGCCGTCGAGGCGACGGCGGGAGGTTGGACAAAACAACGTCGGCCCAACGGAGAGGCCGCCGTTGGGCCGACGGCTGTGTGCTATCTGGGTAATGATGAGGTGAATCACTGAATCAGTGAATGATGTATCAAGTAAACACCCCTTCCCCCACACACAGTAACACACGTACTAGTTAGTATTACTAAATAGTAGTCATAATGTCTACCCCGCCCCCCCCCCCCCACAAACACACATCACCCATCCAGTTATGATTTAGGCTACTTTGTAATTAATAAGTGTTGCCTTTATTTGATTTAATATCCCGAAACCAATCGGCCTGTTAGTCTTAATTATAATTATCAATCTTTTAAAACTAAATTCATCATTTTCGGGATTAAATTCCTAAATTGTGTTGATAGCGCATGATTATATTGTTTCACTGTAACGTGTATAAGTACATGCAAAATATTTCTAGAAGAGTTATATATATGTTTTTTCTATCCTAAATCTTTTATAACGTGCACTTTTTAAATGTTGTGCTTACAATATTTCAATTTCCTGAACGCATGTGCAAACAATTTTATCCTTGCAATTATACTTTTTCTTTTTCTTTCTGGCTACGCCACTGACTATGATAGCAGCCATGCATGTCCAGCTAAAATGAAAGTTGGTACTAGGTATCGAATTGGCCAGTCCTATAATCACTGTTTGGTATTTTCCTTCAAATTTTAACTTGTTATTAAATCATTTTAATTTAGGTTTTTACTGATAAAAATAGCTCAATTTCGAGTACTCAATAAACACAGGCACAAAGCATAACTGCGTAGCAGCGGTTATTACATTTATACTATTTGCTACATGCTCACACTTGTGTATAGTGTCCATGAAGCTTACCCATCCCTTATCTTCATTGTGAACTGGCATAAATAATGAAAACATGAATAAAACTGGCCATCAGTGTGGCAGTGGCTTTGCAACAAAGGTTCCAACTATATTAGTAACTCTTAGACATATCTGTATTTACACATGGTCTGAACCTAGTACTATAGGTGCAAGTGCAAAAATGTCAACTGTATCGACACAAATTTGATACAGTGACTTCTGGACCCTGCCGTTCTCCATGGTATGTACTGGTCCTTAATAACCTACAAAGTACTTAGATTGATAATTTAATAAATGAATAACTGGGAAAATCCTAGATAAAAGATCACCCCGTACTTGTAGTAGGGGTAAACGTTAACGATGTCTAAATATGGGCGAAAATACCGTTAGTATGGAACAGATAGTACAATCTCTGGGTCCAGTATCAAATGGTTACTTATAACTTATCGATACAGGGTTGGTGAAATGAGAGCGAATGCACAAAAACAAGATGGCGGCGATAAAACTCCGTCGATTCCACTTATAAAGTGCGTTAAAGTATATGTTTTATTATAATTTTCAAATCAGAATTAGCGGGTAAATATGAAGACACATGTGAAGAATATATGTTGCTTTTTAAATTAAGAATTTATCAGCTCAGTTCATTTCCCCAGCATGTCGAAATTCTTCGCCAGCTTTGAATATTAGGTTGTTTTTCAGCCCTACTGTATGTACGGGGCGAATCTTTTTATCTAGGAAAGTCCTTACAATTTGTGGTTATGGGCCAAATGTCATGAGAAGTCATGAAAATATAGTTGTCTGACAATTTGATAATGATGTTTTAATATCAATAAACATGTATATATCGTTGTGTGTTTTATTAGACCATCAATGGCGAAGTTTAATAACTGGATTTTTTTTTGTGACCCATTGTTGCCGAATTCTCCATGGTGCGTTAACTTTTGGATGGTCAGTAGATGGTTCCAACCTCCTCGCATGGTTGCAACTAAATCAAATACGAGTACGGGGTGAATCTTCTATCTAGGTTGCAACATGTCATAAGGATGGCGGTGTGATTTTTGTATTTGATCCTTAAAAGAGCAGTGTCGAGTCATGAAAAGACAGCTCATAAATAGTAGGAACCATGTTTTCTATTCGGGTTGCAAGCGAACATAAATTATGAATTTAAAAAAAGAAAAGAAAACCCTGCCTACTCAAATTTGACATGTTTGTTTCATGAACAGGACATAGCATATGCGTCCTAGCTATCCACAAACTCTTCTAGACTTATCCACATCTAAATGCTAAAATTGTCAAATGTGTCGACAAGAATAGATGGTACAGAGTTACTGATCCTTCATCTGATACCTTGTGAAAGACTGTCATTTACCAATGAAGCATTTCAAAACTAGTATTATACTTGCTATTTCCTATCTAGTCATTTTTTGTCTGCAAGATGAATAGTGCACAACGTCATAGAACATAAGTTGTACAGGGCCTGGAAAATCTTGAACTTCATTTGCCCCATTTCAACTTTCATGGCCTTGAAAAGTCTTGAATTTAACTTATTTGGGGTACTTAGTCTTGATAAGCCTTGAATTTCATTAAACTGTCCCCATTGATGTAAATTAGTCCGAAATCGCCATTTGCCATTGTTGGTCCCCCCCCCCCCCCTGAAATCCAAATGAAAATAGTCTTAAATTCCTATCAAAACAGCCTTGAAAAGCCTTGAATTCCATATCTTCACATGTGTATGGACCCTGCTTGTGGTAGTATGGTACTGCTGGTATATTAGTTGTGTATTTTTATTTTTTCAGGGACTTTGGCGTGTCTTGTGAGGCTGCAACCCAGGCGATCCAGAGGCAGATCGGAGAGTGGAATGGCCTGGCTGGCTGCGCGAACGGCGGCGAAATGTGCCTCTACACCGTCAGTCACATTCAAATAATTCCTAAGACTGAAGCCCTTTATTCCTCATTACTGGTTATTGTATCATGTGTAAATTCATGGAGAAGATCTGGGCCGTGTTCAGGGTCTGTCGGAGATGGCCGTGACGTCACACTAGTCTGAAATGCAAAAGCAGTTTGTTGTCTCAAAGATGGCCACCCCCATAGGCAGTTTCCATTTGCAATGGAAAAGCTGCACTGTGATTGGCTGAAACCACTGAATGCGCCGCCCATGTTCGAGGCGCTTTTCATCTCCAGTCTGAAAAGTCTCCGAGACATCGCCGAGGCGCACTCTGAATGGAAATAAGGCAAAAAGCATCGCCGAGGCGCCTCCGAGACGGACCCTGAATGCGGCCCTGATTTCACCCGCCCCGCAAAATAAAAGCCCATAAATTCCTCTTTCTGATCCCTCCCTCCCCTAAACTCCCAAAACAAAAGCCATTAGTTTTCTCACTACTGATTATTATGTCATGTGTAATTAATTCATGGATAAGATCTGCCCCCCCTCCTAAACCTGCAAAATATAAGCCAATAAATTCCTCTTTCTGAATCACCCACCCCCCAGAGCCCCAAAGCGAAATCCAAGATTTTTTTGATATCTTTTTATCCCAAAAAGCATCTTGTTCTTTAAAAGGCTTGTAAATTTGAGAGGGTGATAAAGATCTTAGATAAGTTGGGGAGTCCAAAGTGTTGAATACTGTCAGAATCTATTGTGTTAGTTAAGTTAGCGGTGTTGGTATGCTTAACTATTGTGACACACTGAGCGTTGTTTTGTTACCGGTATTGTTGCAAATTCTATTGACAAGAGGTTTTTTTGTTCAATGACCAAGTGTGTTGCTTATTAACTAGTCTAGAATAAGTACTTTGTCTGTCCAAAAAAATTATATTTTGGGAAGAGCCTTACAAATGGAATTTCTGACATCAAAATGCCATAAAATCGCTTAACTTTGTTGTTGTAGCTGTGCATGAACCATGTAATTGTGGTATAACCAAGCAGCCCGTTATGTTTTGAGTTTCTGTCATTTTCTAACATAATTATAATAGGTTGATTGTTGTAACCTATAATACTTTAATTTGAAGTAACTATGATTTAAACTGACTACCTTCGAAGATATTTGAAGTGTATTGTAAACATGCAAAATAATTTTGGTGTGCTTGTCAAAACTGTGATCCTATAAGCTTCAATTGTGACAGGTTCTATTAAATTGACATAGTATTCCCTTCTATGTAGCAATACATACTTAATAAGTGTATCAGTATCTAAGTTAGATATGTAGGCATTACATCTAGAAGCATGTTTTGCTTTACCAAATGCAATATTTTTATCAGACTGCAACTCTAGCGCCAGCTTTTCTGAAGCAGCTTTTCTGGGTTTCAGCTTACGTCTGTCACTAATGACGGGTCAGTGATCAGAGCGAAGCACGAGACTCCGGTCAAGCGGTACGTGGACGACATGACCTTCAGGTTCACAGACGCGCACCTCAAGGATGGCCAGACAGCAGCCTGCAGATGCGAAGTGAGTGAATAATGGATCGCTCCGACACCCCGTCTCCCAGGTCCAGCCGCAAACCCACACTCGGATAGCAAACTTCCAACTGGTTGAGCTGAGTGTGTAAATGCTGCAATGGCAACACATTTAAAAGCACTAGTTAGAACCAACAGGGAAAGGTCTATTTTCTTGAAGATTTATACTGCCTATTATGGATAAGCATGAATAGACTTGTTTTCACCATTAGACAGTATGTCGATAGAAAGCCCGGCCTACACTTTTACCAACCCAAGGGATTTTTAACCTCCCACACCACATAGACATGGTATGAGAGCAACTGGCCTTTGATGACGCTGTAAGTTATCCACAGCGGTGGTGAGCATCGGGGGGGGCACTCTCGAAAACTTGTAGTGCACTGTGACATTTTGCATCCCGATATTATATATATAATATATCTATATTATATATATATATATATATAACTGGTTGCAGTGGCCACATCAGTAGGAAGGCTTCCCATGTGGAAGGTCGGGAGTTCGAAACCCAGTCGAGTAAATTAATGGCTTACACGATTGATAGTTGTTGCTACCTAGCCTGGCGCTCAGCATTAATAGGATAGCTCAAGGACTGGTTAACTCAGTGTCAGGATAATGTGATTGAGTGGAGTATTTAATCTGTGTGCTCAAAAGATTGATCACCAACGTAAAGTGAAAACCAAGTATATGATGCCCACATTCAGAGGACGACCCATGTGTGATGTATAAGGATTATGCAAGTATAATGGTGCGTAAAGGAAATGCTTCGATTATTGTAATCAGTTGTTATTGTGTTTCCAACTCTTATTGGGACTGGTGGCGCCACCACCCGCCCAAACCCTAACCTGTGGTGCGAAACACTATCAGTGTCAATCGCGCACTGGAAATGTTAAAATATATTAAATAAATATGCATTAAATAAATATACATTAAATAAATATATGTACTATAAAATTTATTATGGGGATATAAATAACTGCTCATAGCAGCATGTTCTGCTCTCCTGACACCCCGCTCATACCAAACCTGAATTGCCACTGACTCCGGTCATTCGCTGCCCCTACTGCCCTCCTCCCCCCCCCCCCCATCCGCCCTTGGGTGACCTACATCCAACTGGTAGATGTTGACTGTGATGTCCGTGGTGGTGTTGTTGTCGGGACTGCCTCCGCCCCCCCACCCCACCCCACACCCAACCAGTCGAGAGCCTATCCCTGCTCAGGAGTCGTAGGTGCCTGGAAAAGACTGGAAAATTAAAGTAATGTACCTACATCCAACTGTTATATAGATGTTAACCGTGATGTCCGTGGTGGTGTTGTCCTGACTGCCTCCGCCCCCACCCCACCCCACCCCACCCCACACCCAACCAGTCGAGAGCCTATCCCTGCTCAGGAGTCGTAGGTGCCTGGAAAAGACTGGAAAATTAAAGTAATGTACCTACATCCAACTGTTATATAGATGTTAACTGTGATGTCCGTGGTGGTGTTGTTGTCCTGACTGCCTCCGCCCCCCCCCCACCCACCCCCACCCCACACCCAACCAGTCGAGAGCCTATCCATGCTCAGGAGTCTTAGGTGCCTGGAAAAGACTGGAAAATTAAAGTAATGTACCTACATCCAACTGGTAGATGTTAACCGTGATGTCCGTGGTGGTGTTGTTGTCGGGACTGCCTCCGCCCCCCCCCACCCCACCCCACCCCACCCAACCAGTCGTGAGCCTATCCCTGCTCAGGAGTCGTAGGTGCCTGGAAAAGACTGGAAAATTAAAGTAATGTACCTACATCCAACTGTTTATATAGATGTTAACCGGATGTCGGGGTGGTGTTGTTGTCCTGACTGCCTCGCCCCCCCCCCCACCCCACCCCACCCAACCAGTCGAGAGCCTATCCCTGCTCAGGAGTCGTAGGTGCCTGGAAAAGACTGGAAAAATTAAACTAATGTACCTACATCCAACTGCTATATAGATGTTAACTGTGATGTCCGTGGTGGTGTTGTTGTCCTGACTGCCTCCGCCCCCCCACCCCACCCCACCCCACACCCAACCAGTCGAGAGCCTATCCCTGCTCAGGAGTCGTAGGTGCCTGGAAAAGACTGGAAAATTAAAGTAATGTACCTACATCCAACTGTTATATAGATGTTAACCGTGATGTCCGTGGTGGTGTTGTTGTCCTGACTGCCTCCGCCCCCCCCCCCCCCCCCCCACCCCACCCAACCAGTCGAGAGCCTATCCCTGCTCAGGAGTCGTAGGTGCCTGGAAAAGACTGGAAAATTAAAGTAATGTACCTACATCCAACTGTTATATAGATGTTAACCGTGATGTCCGTGGTGGTGTTGTTGTCCTGACTGCCTCCGCCCCCCCACCCCACCCCACACCCAACCAGTCGAGAGCCTATCCCTGCTCAGGAGCATAGAGGTCATTTTAAGCTAAAGCCGTACTGCAAATACTGTCAATTTCTTTCTTTCTGAAGAAGTAATCTCTTTTTATTCCCCGTTTTATTTTTTGGGGGGTGTGAGATAGATCAATTTCATAGGTCATGAAAAAAAGGATACTGTCACGGGGGTGACCATTAGACTATCTGGGCTCCCTTATGTCATCACCCTATCCACGCATACCTGTATATGTGGCTACCCTCTCTTGATATTACCTTAGAGTTAGATGTTGCTAGGACGTAAAACAACAACAAACAAACATGTGGCTCCTTGCCTGAGAGGTCAGTGCAAACTACTACACTCGTCCTCGTGGAATTGTAAATCCTTTAAATGGTTTATGTCCATAAGTTAGTTTAATGATGATAATTACTTAGATCTACCTACATCATAGTAGGCTACATGACCGTTCAACAACCATGCAGCGCGTCGCTTGTTCATGGTCCAGGTCATGGCAACCAGTGTCATGTGTGGAAGTAGAGCGTCTGAACACTGACTTTATTACCGCGTCCAGGGTACTACAGCCGGTTCCCACGCTCTCTTCACATGATCGATGACGTATCCCTTAGTTCTTACACGTGCATGGAAATCTACTACGCACATATATTACGTGGTGGTGATGAAAATGGGAAATATTGTGCCTAGAGCAGGATTGAACCCGATTTAGCGTGCTAACCATTACACTACCTAGGCTCCCTGATGCAATCACCCTATCCATGCCTACCTGTCTATGTGGCTCCTTGTCTGAGAGGTCACTGGGGAGTACTACAATAGGCCTACTTAATGATATCTAACTACCTGGGCAGTTGCAGTCAGTATGAAGCAGTTACTAACAGTAACACTAACTGCATCTGTATTACTTACGGAAAGACTTACTATGCGGGTAGTTTTATGGTAAATGGGGCCATGGTGTGACGTGAGGGTCAAAAATGAATATTGTGTATTTTCCTAATTTGTTCGCTGAGTAGCCAACTCGTTGTCCATATATATACTGGTAATGTGAAATAAAAGATAGTTGAGGTTACCGTTTTGTCAGAAAAACAAGAACTAATTGAGTAGCCAGCCCCAAGTGTGGACTTATTAATCGCCACGTGTGGATTTATTAATCAAAACAATTATTTAATCAAATTTATTGCATGAAACAATAAATTTTCATATTGTGATCCCCTGAGTATAGAAATGCACTGTAAAGAAATCTGCATATGATGATTATAGTCTTTCCAATTTTTTATTTGTGCATGTAACACAATATAAGGGGAAACAAAAAATAATATGGAACTTCAACTTCAATTTTTTTTCATAAAGCTTTGGAGAAAAATCATATTACCAGCCATGGTACTAGAAAATAGCCTTACACATGCAACAATAGCAACTGGTCTTTTTTTACTGAAGCTCTTGTATTCCCAGGATAACATATTTCCTAATTTAATATGCAGGGGACACAACAATTACTTCCAGAACCAGTTTAATCACCATGGAATATTAGATATAAAAAATATATATATGCATGCAAAATGAATATTTATTTCAAGTAATAGTCTTCTTATATTATTTCATTCACTAACAGGTAATATTCTATGCAAAATACAGCTATATTAGGCGATAGAAATTTCCACATTCTCCATGTAACAAATGTGTGCCTTTAAAACACCATATTTTTTTAATGAAAATGTTGGTTTGTCACATTATGCCTGGTACACACCTACCGTTTGTGTGCGCACACCTCCCGATTACGATCGAAAACTGCCCGTTTCGCCCACAAAAATTGCTTGGTGTGCGCTCCCCGCGCACACCTAGCGATTGCGATTCGCGCATAAAACTCAGTTTTTAGTGCTAAAAGCGGCCGTTTACGATTGCGATTCGCGATTCGAAAAACGAATCGGCCCGTTTTCAGTTTTAAGCTGGTCGGGTCGAGTCGCCAGTTTTAGTGCGCGAATCCTATACGGTAGGTGTGTACCTAGCATTAGGCCTTAATTGTTTCAAGTGAGAATCTAGAATGGGTCAGCGCATATTGGCATACATGTCCAAATTGTGGTATGGGGTCTGAAATTATAGCCAATACATGGACAAATGATGTTATTTTGATTATATGTACCTTATTTCTATTCCATGGCTCTGAAATTGAAGGAGAATTAATATGCCAGAATTATAGGCACGTTGCCAATGCGTATGATTGTAATTTTACATCCAGCCTCTGTGATATATATATACACACATGTGTGTATACAGTGATAGAAATAAGCGACACTTGCACTTCTCCGTCTGAATTTTCACTTGTCCCTTATAAGAGGACAAACTCTTATTTCGAACACTGAGATAGGTTATATGAATTGATGTATAATCTATTTGTATTCCATTGCTAATATGTCGGTCGCGATGCGACAAAGACTGCTAATGAAAGCAGTCTTTGTCTCAACGCGACCGATAGCATGATGATGATTCCATTGCTAGTATAAATTAGAGAATACATATGTGCCCTTTTTGTTCTTTCAGGGTTTTTCGACCTCAGAAACCTGGTATGCGGTCCTGGACTATGGAACTAACTATTGCAACCTGCACAATCTTGTCACTGGTAAGAAACATTTAACAGGAAAGAAGCATAATTAAATCACTGTAAACACCCAGTGCTAGTCTCCAAGGTATTAAAATAGTAATTTATCTTTAAAAACCCCACAGAGGTGCTAGAATGGATCCATGAAAAAAGTTGTAAGAGCATACCACTCAATGCTTTACGCACGCCCACTCGCAACACGATTCAATCCTTTGATTACTTTTATTCCGAAAACTGGAACCTAATTTAAACTATAAGTATGTAGTAGTCTGCACTGACCTCTCAGGCAAGGAGCCACATGGACAGGTCGGCGTGCATATGGTTCTGACAGCAGGGAGTCTAGGTGGTGTAATGGTTAGCACACTAGCCCGGAATGCAAGTGGTGTGAATTCGAATCCTTCTCTAGGCGCAATATTTCCCATTTCCACCGTCTCTCTCTCTCTCTCTCTCTCTCTCTCTCTCCCCCCCCCCCCGCCTCTCCCCCCCCCCCCGCCTCTCCCCCCCCCCCCCGCCTCCCCCACGACAAGTATGTAGCATATATCTCGAGTGATTAGACAATGGATTTGCTTTGAACAACCTATATTTCACGGATTCAGTACATATTTAACATTTTTGACTCAATGCATTACACTGAGACTATATTATTTTAAGTTGTATGCTGCCCAGCCATATCACCATCATCATGATAACATGTCCAAACTATATTTACAAATGTGGGGAATAGTTCATCATTCAACACAAGGTTTGGGATGTGATTATCCTTGAACCTTTTGCAGAAGAATATCACAATATTTCTTTTGATACTGTTGTTGTTATTGATTGTTGGAGTTTTAAGTCCTGGAAACATGTACGGTCATATGGGTACCGACTTGTGGCAGTGCGCACTCATGGCGACTTTATAGTGCTGCCCCACTGGGAGACCAGGTCGTCAGTATCATGACCTGATATCCCAGTCAGTCACATTATCCTGACACTGAGCTAACCAGTCCTTGCCCTATCCTATTAATGCCGAGTGCCAGGCTTGGAAGTGACAAGTATAAACCTGTACGTCATTGGTTTGACTCGACCGGGGTTCGAACCCGTGGGTTCGAACATGTTTATTATGTTCTGCACGAGTCTGAACATGCTGACAACACTTATTAGTAGCATAGATAAACCTATCGCTGAGGTCATCGGTCACAGTCAGGTCAAGACTGAGGCATGCTGGGAGAAGGTTCTAAATAAACAGTTACAACTTACATCACACACTGATGCGGTGGCCGAATCGGTAGAGCACAGGCCTCGCGTGCGGAAGATCGGGATTTCCCGGTCGAGTCAAACCAATGACTTAAAAATTTATGCTTGCCGCTTTCTAGCCTAGTGCCCAGCATTATTTGGATAGGGCAAGGACTGGTTAGCTCAGTGTCAGGATAATGTGACTGAGTGGGATATCGGGTCATGGTGCTGGCAGCCTGATTTCCCAGTAGGACAGCACTATAAAATCGCCATGAGAGCATACTACTGTCACAAGTCGGTACCCATCCTGATATGACCTTAGATGTTGCTAGGACGTAAAACAACAAACTTACATCACACAGATCACGGTGCCAACACGTCAGTTTACTGTGATGTTTCTTTGTGTTTTTTTTATATTGAGGCTGTATTTATACTGTCCATAGCATATGACCAGCTGTAGTGTTGGTGTTATCTCATCACACAGTAGCTGCTGATAAGGTATTTGATTGCCTGCATTTCAGTAGCAGATAGATGGTTGGTATGGTTAGTAGCCTATGTTAGTTTTTTAAAATTTTCTTGGCATATATGTGTTTGATTTTTTCTACTCTTACTACTAGACTACCCTACTCATATTTACAAATCATAGGCTTATAAGCTGTGTGGTGTGGTGTGCTATCTGGCTACTTTTGGCATGGTTACCTTCCATTGGGCGTCCCGCTGGTGGGCCATGGCATATCACATGCCCCTTTGCACAGCAGCTTAGTGGGGGTTTCCTCGCCTTATTTTGCACAGATTTTTTTGGTATGTTTTTAGGTCAGGAATTTGTCGTTCCTTTACCGTTTGGGCATTCCACACCTTGGCAGCCATTTCCAGTGTGCTGCTCTCGTGAGCTTTTATTTGGCTTCTGGTCTGCTTTAGTAGTGGTGCATTGTTTGCTCTAGTAGCCCTTTGTGGTTTTGTTAGGAGTTTATTGTTTTGACTATAGCTATATGCTAATGTTTTCAAATGAATTATTCTCCTATTTTCTAGTAATTTTACTTTGGTTCTTTTGTGTATGTCATAGGTAGGGTGCAGCTTGTCTACTCTGAGGCAGATTTTTAGGGCTCTGTTCTGCAGTATTTGCGTTTTTTTTATAAGTTCTTTACATCTCCATAGTCAAAATAGGGGAGCACCATGCCTTTGAAGATTTTTATTGACATTTCTTGTGTCATGTAGTCTCTTAGCTTTGCAAATAGCCACAGTTTGTGGTTTACCTTTTGGATAATTTTGTTTATACATAGGTTGTAGTTTAGTTGGCTGGTCTAAATTTTCTAATGTTTGGTTTCCTAGCTTACAGTGTAGTTTTCTTTCTGGCATTTGTTTATGCGAGAAGAGAACTGTTCTTGATTTCCTTGTGTTGATGGTTTTAGTAGGAGCTTATTTAGTTTAGTTATTACCTCCTCTTCTGTGGTGCCCTTTGCATATATATATATATGACTGTGTCATCTGCATATAGCTGGAGGCATTCGGTTTGCAACCATTTTTCAAGATCGTTTATGTAGATTATAAAGAGCAGTGGCCCTAATACTGACCTTTGGGGTATACCACATGTGACAGGTTGGTTGTCTGATAGTGTATTGTTTATTTTTGTTTTCTCTTGCCTGTTGTTCAGGTAGCATTTTATCCAGTCCATAGTTTTGGATGTTATGCCCATGGTTTTTAGTTTTTCCAGTAGTATGTTATGGTCTACTGTATCGAATGCTCAATGAAGGCTGCTCCAACTAATTGTTTTTGGTTCATTGATGCCAGTATGTCATTTGTTTGGTTAGCTATTGTTTTTGATGTGGAGTGCAGTTTCCTGAAGCCCCCATGTCTTTCGTTTAGTATATCATTTTTTTCCAGGTTTTCATTTATGTGTCTATGTAACACTTTTTCAATGAGCTTGCCTGGGGTTTGAAGAATTGATATTGGCAATATGTAATATGATGTTACAAAATCAACCATGTATCCAGTCCTACACATGATTCAATTATATCATGTCGAAAAGCACCGCAAGCCTCGTTACGAACAACACAGGTACAGATAACAGATGTATAGCTATTGTTAAAGAACAGCGTTGATAAGAATATCGGTAAATATTTACCAGTTGTGCTGGAAGCCACGGGGACATGCGTCCCAGATAGTCGTAATCATCAACCCGCACTTAAGGTTGACGCGTAGACATCATTGTTTGAGTTGCGGAGTCGACTCAAGGGTGAAGTTGAGAAGGCACAGCGATTCCAATCATAGGAAAATCTGATTCACCTTAAGTATGTCAAGATCAGGGACGATAAAGGGTGCTCAGAAAGTGAACCTTGAGTCGTCAGTCATCGGCAGCATGGTACCTGGTAAGCTGTTGGTTGTTGGGAGTTTTACATCCTGGCAACATCTAAGGTCATATCAGGATGGGTAACAACTTGTGACAGTGCACACTCATGGTGGCTTTATAGTGCTGCCCCACTGGGAAATCAGGCTGCTGGCAGCATGACCCGATATACCACTCAGTCACATTATCCTGACACTGAGCTCACCACTCGTTGCCCTATCCTATTAATGCTGAGCACCAGGCTAGGAAGGGACAAGTATCAATTTTATAAGTCATTGGTTTGACTCGACTGGGAACCAAACTCTCACTCTCCCACACGCGAGGCCTGCGTTCTACCGATTTGGCCACTGCACCCGGTAGCCTGGTAAGGCATCGGTGCTGGGAGTGAACTAAACACTGATGCTGCTATGGTGTTGACTGAGTGGTACCTGAGGCCGCCCGCTTATCCCGGTAGTGGGATCAATCTCTGGCCGAGTCAAATCAGAAACTTACAAAATCACATGAGCTCAGATTTACTAGGATATGGCAAGGGCTAGTTGCTTCAGTGTCAGGATAATGTGCCTGACTGGGATATCGGATCCTAGAGGCAAAGACATCATATACCAGTTGGGCAGCATTATAAAGTGAGTATGAGAACGCATTGTCACATTTCAATACCTATCCTGATAAGGCTTACTCAGGTCTTTGCTGAATGAAGGTCATTGTCTGATGGATCTGGAGAGATGTCACTTTTTAGTCTGGTCTGAATGTACTTGCTGAACTAAAGCGGTGGTATGTATGAACCCCTGGTGTGTCCTTTTTGAAGTACATTATTATGTATGGACCCTTGGGCCGTAATCGATTAATACGACCCGGGCGACTCGGGTCACCCGAGTTGTCAGAATTTCAAATCGAACACCGCGAGTGGAGTTGATAAATACATGTGCCGTGTGCAAAATGACCCGACCCCAGTAACCCACCTCTTGGCTGGGGTTTGCTAGGAGCAATGACGTCGTATTTGTGCTGGTACCATCCTGCAGGATAACAGCAACCAGTACCAGTCACAGATCTTTCTTTGTGGTAATAACCTAGATTCCTGAAATGGAAATATAACTAAATGATGGCATCATAAAATACTTTAAATCCTATTTTGTTGTAGTTATATCGGTTATTAAAAAAAATAAGTGTTGGATTAAGCCACCATTTTTTCCACCCCCGAGCATGGAGACGCGATTTGGATTATTCAACCAGAGTCTGTAGGATGTGCGCATGCACCAAAAAGTGGCTCGGGTTACCCGAGTTGATTAATCGATTACGCCCACGTTGTGTACTTGTTGAACTACATTGGTATGTGGTGTTCTTCAGGTGCTGGCCTGAACGCGACTGTTGGATACGGCGAGTACACGGCTGACTCACGCTGCACACAGTACAGCAGTGCCGACTGTTCCAAGTACTAACCAGCCACGTCTGTAGAACCTGCGCACAACGCATTCTGCAGAGAAGCCAAGCCATCTCTGCAGAAAGCAGGTATCTCTTCGGGCTTTCTGCAACTGCCAATGTAAGAACCAAACAGGAGATTCTCCTGTTCTCCGCAGTATGTCTAACTAACACCCGCAGTAACACTTACGGTGTGGGGAGTTAACCTTAGGCAAGATATTAGAGCTCACTGCCTAACAGTTAAAAGACTTACTTTCGCTGCAATCATATCCGCTCTGCACCTCTCTCTGTCCACAGGGACTTGTCTATTCCAGGAGCCGCAACATGTGCATGTTTACAGTCGTTGCTGATTTTGGGAAGGGCATCCCTGCCACAATACAGTTTTGTTTCATAATTAAAACAATTCTGGAATATCAACTGTTATTTGTAAGTTATGATGAGAACTCAATTATGCAGTAATAAATTTAACTCCAGAAATGGTGCGACTTGATTCAATTAAACAGTAGGACAAGGTGCGACTTCTGGGAGTTGTTGAAATGTGTGATTATAGTTGATTAACTTTGTTTGCATGGGTGGAAACTAAAGGTTTCCTGTACAGCATATTAAATTATCTAGTAGGAGATTGACACAGAACTGCTACACTGGCCAGTAGCACCTTTTCCGGTTTTTCATATTTGATCATTCACCGTTGATTATTGATTACTTTCCGTTTACTTACAAAAGGTATTCAAGTTGCATAATGTTCCGTCATATTTATTTTTTAGATTAATTGATTATTGTAATCTACAATACTTTATTTGGAAGTAACTTGTATTTTAAATGGCTAACTATGGAGATAACTGAAGTCAAAATATATGCAAACTAATTTTGAGATGGACGTCAAAATACTGATGCCATGGTCTTCAGCGGTGGCGTGCTTGCGGTGACCATACCTCGCCGCATCGGCTAGACCGTACGGCGACCGTGCGGTGGGTTACAGTGATCATACGGTTTTTTGCTTGCCGCAAGTGGTCGCGGTTATTTAAAGTTGAAGTTATCTTAACTTTGCAAATTCGCAATGGCGCAGGATGCTGCAAGGACTCCACAACAACGTACATTCACCTTTTTTTTACATCAACGAAATGAGCTTAAAATGAATATCAATACAGTACAATATTCATGTTTGTGTGATCAATATTAAGAAAGTTACAACGTTTTTATATATTAAATACGTGTATAGAGTTAAACACAAACCCCAAGGTGCCTTGCGGTGAATAGATAAACCGCAGACCGTAGCACCGTAACATTTGCATAAACTGCAAGCCAGACCGTAGCACCGTATGGCGACCGCAGCATTTGTGACCTAGGCATAAGTTGACTTAATGTTCTATTTTATCCAGCAACAAATACTTCATAAGGCAAAAGTATCTAAGTTTGAGATGTAAAATCAAATCTAAATAGGTCTTTTGTTTTTAGAAAATTTGATGATTTCATCGGACTATGCAGCTTTAACCATTCACTGGTGGCAGTTAATATACGTCACTAAATGCATGTGTTACTACACATAGATAAGAAATAATGTAATGTAAATCACGTTAATGTCTTGAATTTATTATTTCTGTGCACATTTTTTATCCCTCTATTATCTGTCCAGCTTACGAAACTAACTCCTTCCAATGTGAGTTCCGTTCTTGAACCCTCAGATATGGTTTGATTGTAATTGTTCAATTTGTGTCAAACTTTGATCTTATTTTACAATTAAGTTGCGGTTGGATGGTGTATGTTATATAGAACAGACAATTTTTGCTCAGTTGCTTCTTAGTCAGTAAATGGGTCAGTCTCTTGAAACTGGGCACTAAAGCGTGCCATGGAAACCAAAAGTGAAAACCTTCTGAATAATAGTAAAAACCATTCAAAATAAATCAGTGTTCCTACAAAAGTTTACATGTTATAAATATGTCAGAGTTGAAAAAAATATATTTCACTTTTTGATTTAGAACAAATTTAGCAATATGTTAATATCACTTGTGTAACATGGAAATCAAAGATACATCCAGAACATCATTGTAACATGCACAACTAAGTAAAACAAGATTTTATTGATTACAGTTAAGCAAACAAGGTTATGTTTTACAAGGAAAAGGTTGAAAAAACTTTGGCTAAATACATAATTTTCACTCTAGCACAGAATTATACCGGCATATTTTGTATATCTTTTGTGGGATAGATTCAATGCATGTAGAACTGGTAACATACCTAATAGTCAGAGGCTACAATAATTATTTGACTTGCTATCAATAAAAGAAAGAATTAATTATCATCATCGTAACGTCGAGACCAAATATGTGGTGCCCAGTTTTAGAGAATAACCCAAATACCACTTTCTCCGAATAAATACCGTATTTCTTCTATTCACGCCCCTAGCGGTCGTCTGTGATTATTTGTGGCCGTGCCTGCTGGTCTAAGAATGAAAATAAGAATGCTCCCTGTGAGATGAATGCTTTCGTTATTTTTATTTACGGATGAAATTGTCCATGTTATATATTAATTAACATGGGTAATTTACAGGCCGAGACTGAGCGTCCGATAACATTACGAACGAACTGTGGCGCCACCTATCGGTTATGTCTAAATATGTAAATAAATCAAATACACCACACATTCTTAATTAGATGAATGAACTAACAATATTGTATTATCTTAAGATTGTTCTTGTAATTAAACAGTGTAAATGACTTAAGTTAAGCCTGGCCGGAAGACCTGTGTCTCGGCGCTGAAAAGAGATGTATTCTGATGAATAAAAATGTTTACAAAAAAAAGATTATACGCCACAAAGTGCTGCTTATGATTGATTGATTGATTGATTGATTGATTGGTGGTTGCTTTACGCCGTGTCGGCAGCATAGGCCATATTCACGGCGAGCTACTTAGGATGTTGGCCTACACTTGTGGCACGAGCTCCCCCCCCCCCCCCCCACACACACACACACCTGCAAACTGAAGTCCAGTGCTAGTCCTACTTACCGTACAAACTGGGCCGCGTTCAGGGTCCGTCTCGGAGGCGGCCGTGACGTCACGCTAGTCTGAACGGGAAAGGCAGTTTCTTGTCTCGAAAATGGCCGCCCCCATAGGTGGTGGCCATTTGCAATCGAAATGCTGTGCTCTGATTGGATGAAACCACTGCATGCGGTGGCCATTTTTGAGGCGCTTTTTGTCTCCTGCCTGAAAAGGGAGGCGTCGCCAAGACGGACCCTGAACGCAAATAGAGCAAAAATCATCGCCGAGACGTCGCCGAGGCACCTCCGAGATGGACCCTGAACGCGGCCCTGGCGTATCATATCAGGCGAACCGGCAGATAAATCAAGGTCAAAGGTTGAGTATATATAGTTTACTGGCGAACAAGGAGCAAACATGATGTGTGTATGTCGAGGTACGTCTGAAAGCTTCCTTTATTAAAAACATTCAAAATTGACTCAACGACGAGTTTTTATGGTAGTGTAGTAGTCTGCACTCACCCTCTCAGGCAAGGAGCCACATAGACAGGTGGGGGTGACATCAGGGAGTCTAGGTGGTGTAATGGTTAGCACGCTGGCCCGGAGTACAACATATCTGGCTCGATTCCCGCTCTAAGCACAATATTTCGCATTTTCATTACCCCCGCGATAGTATTAAAGGGATGTGGTATTGGGCCTTTCCGAATTCAAACCATCATGGTGCGTGGTAGATAAAGGATTCACCTGGTACTCGCAGTCGCAGTACACGGGTGAATACCAACCCTATATAAAAATGGTAGAAAAAGCGGGTTACTGAATTGAGAGCCTAATTTCACAATCTAAGAAGCAATATTTATTCTTTACATGTCTTATTGATAGACAGCTACCTTTGAGTTGAAAAATATAATATAATATCTAGTTTAATAAGACTTAAAAGTGAAATCGATGGCGTTCTGTGGCCGCCATCTTGTCTTTCTGCATTCTCTCCCATTCCACCAACTCTGTGCCTATATTAGTAGCCATTTGATCATGGAGCCACAGTTTCTAGGTCATGTTCCATACTAAACCTATTTTTGCCCGTATTTACACTACGTTGTCCTTCACCCGTGTACTACAAGAACCGGGTGAATCTTTTATCTAGGTGCGTGGTAAACTTGATCGAAGTGGAGATGGGTCTACGTGGAAATGGTTGTACTTTACTGAATTACAATCATGTAACTAAGTAGGCAATTACTGGTTTACAAATTACATACATGTCTATCACATTCATGTGGAAAGCCATAACAGGTTGTTTTTTTAAATGTCATTTATATGTCTCATAATTTGTTTTGTTTTGTTTAGATGTCATTGTGGGTTTTATCAAACCGCCAAGTTGTAGTAAACGACAGCTACAACTTACAAGTTGCACCCATTTGCAGCCCAACCTCAATAGTCTAGTGATGCGGTTATGCTCATGTTTGTGTAAATGTCAACAGTTGAAAAGGGTTTATGAATAATATCATGTCCTGTTGCTCTTTACATCGGGATGTTTTACACATATCTATTTGGTCCCAAAGCCAAAAACTTGTAGATAATTCCAACAAATGTAACTGTTGTTTTGGCATTATTAGAAGACCCGGTGTGGCGGTTTCAGCGACCGGTCAGTTTCAGCGGCCTGTCGTGGCTTCTGCGCATTCGCGGATTTTCGCACGTTGCGGCGAGCACTGCTATTTGTTTTGTTTACACTCGGCGATTCGACGCTGATCTAGCTGCTACGTTAATATCGCTTGGAATTTAAGGTTAATTTAATTCAATTTCATTATTTGAGTATGTAATTCTGTTAAATATGATCGCATTCAATAGATTTCGGCCTAATCGGTCCCTAACACAGCCGGGCACCAGCTGAGCTTGTAGCCGGCGATGCCACGGGTGTTTTGACCATGGCAGGGCGCTGAAACTGACCGGGCGCTGAAACCGCCACACGGTATTGTTCTTTGGCGGTTTGGAGAGCTTCCACAGAAACCAACTTCGCCTGTTGAATTCGGTTTGGTAAAACTTAAGTAGAATAATGTAGCTCAATTTAAAACTGAAATAAATAAACAATAGCCTTGAACCGGTTTCAAATTGTTTCGTTCGGTCCCTGATAAACAGGCATGTGATTTCTCCAGTTTTAACTGGAATTCTGCAGGTTTTTTAATTCCGTTTTTTTCCCCCCTGGCCGCCGAAACACGTGAAATACACTGGGCGTGAATATGGTGATTGCATCACGGGGGGGGGCTAGGTAGTGTAATCCTTAGCACACTAGCCCCGGAGTGGCAAGATGTATGGGTTCGAATCCTGCTCTAGGCACAATATTTCCCTTTTTTCACCAACACGACAGTTATTTCTGAGCTGTTGGACAGCAGTAATATGTCTGCCATGTTTTGAACCACATTGCTAGAATTATTGTGGCTGTATCACACATCACCGGATTGGGGGAAACGGACAGAAAGCGAAAAAAGCCCGGTTTGTGTCCGTTCAAGTTTTGAACATGCACAAAACTAGGAACGGATGCCGCCGGATTGAAGTCAACGGTTTGAGTTTGTTTCGTCCCTTGGCTGTCGGTTTCATTCTGTTTGTAGACACGATGTTGCAACACTTTGACACATTTTGATACTTATCACCACCGGACTAGACAATTCTGTCCGTTGCTCAATCCGGTGATGTGTGACAGCCGCTTATCTGATTGATTTGATTAAGCTGTGTAGATTGTATGGCCGTGTGCCAACAATTTTACAATGTAAAAGCATGCATGATCTTTTAACTAACATAAAACAAGAAGTGGTCCTAGCCTTCTTGAGGACAGCAGGTCTATGCCGCCTCATATAGCTTATTATTAAATATTGAACCAATTTTCACCAATTCGGAAAGAATGATATCTGTAACTATTAAGTGGAATTTTACCTAACCTGGAGGAAAGTTTGTATAATTGTGAACCTCAAAAGTGTCTTTCAGCACATAATTGATTGTGTGCTTTTACAGTCTGTGTAAAGGTGATGGCCTGTTAATACGACAATAAATTTGGCACACTTCTCACCATAATTATGGCCTTTGCTGCTAATGGTGCTCTCACATTATGACTCATCACACAAATGTATGCCAATGTATGTGATTTTTGGCTGCTACGTCGGGATACATCATAATGCAATACATGTTTGTTATGTGTAAGTCGATATACAGCATCACTGGTTAGGGGGTCACGAAAGTTTTGTACATGCACAAAACTTTTGATGTATGAGAACGCATGGGTGTTACGTTGGCCGTACGTCATACAAACGTTCACTACGTTGACATATGTTAAAGGCAGTGGAAACATACAGTCCGCATACTGACAACGTATGGATAATGTATGTCTAATTTACGTTTTACCTTTCTCCACCATGTCTTAATGTATGTAAATTATGAGGCGTAGTTCTGGCGATCGAATAACGTTCACTGGCATTCTGCGAACATACTGTGAGCGTAATTCGAGCATTTTTCGCTGGCTGGCACATTGGCCATATGGTATGTATACGTCCAACTTTGCGCCATGCGCCGAAAAGTTTTACCTCTACGAAGTAAAAAAGTGATTTTACGCGTGAGCCACACACTTGCGAGACACGTTGTAATGTGACAGGGCCATAAGCAATTACTACTAACTAAGCCTATTATATAAGGTGGTGTCATAGTAGCATTGTCTGTTGTTAATTTGTAGTTGAAGAATCTCCGAAGTGATCATATTTTAACCTTGTGATGGGTATATTTTAAATCCAGTGTGCCCAGAAACATTATTAATTTCAATTAACCTAGGTTGTATAAATAAGAACATATCAAATTTGGGTTGAACACAAATGCTTATTAAATGCACCAGTATCTAAGTTAGATATGAAGAATAAAATCCAGATAATTGTTTGGGTTTTGACAATTTGATGCTTCATAGCTGTGCACCTTTGAACATGTAAACAATAACTATTTATTGTCAGGGTCTGCACAACGTAGGTTGTCACCTGGTGGGTTAACTTAGCACTAATCACCAGGTAGTTGTGAGGTGACGGGGAGTTGGCTGCTGGTTACCTGTCTGTTTCACCGGTTGGCGTACACGTGTCCAGGCCCGGACTCAGGCACCACTGGGCGTAATCGATTAATCGACTCGGGTCACCCGAGCCACTTTTTGGCGCATGCGCACATCCTGCAGACTCAGGTCGAATAATCGAATAAGCTTCTCCGTGCTCGGGTGACAAAAATGGTCGCCGTTTTATTAGTTTTTTTAGTAGCCGATATATTTACAGCAAAATATGATTGAACGATTTTTATGATGGCATAGTTTAGTGATATTATCATTTCATTAATCTATGTTATTACCCAAAAAAAAATATGTATGACTGGTACCGGTGGCTGTTATCCTCCAGGATGGTACCAGCGCAAATATGATGTCATCGCTCATTGCAAACCCCAGCCAAGAGGTGGGTTACTGGGGTCGGGTTATTTTGCACACGGCACGTGCATTTGTCGACTCCACTCGCGGTGTTCTATTTGAAATTATGACGACTCGGGTGACCAGAGTCGCCCGGGTCATGTTAATCGATTACGGCCTCTGAGTGTTGATTCTTAATGGTACACGTAACATTGGTAATTCTCGGGGCGGGAGAACGACGACTTTCTCATAAGGCGGGAGAACGACGACTTTCTCATAAGGCTAAGCACTGACACCACCTGTCGCATTACGAAAACACTACGGTGGAGCCACCTAGCGGGTACTGGCCGAACAAGAATTGACACAGACTCAGTAACCTTTTTCTATAGCGATATAGCGAATGGTAGACAGGAAGTGTGAATAATTATTTGTCTCTCTTTTTTGTTGTTGGTACATTAGTTGTCCCAAGCAGGGGAACTCCCAGTCACAGACGACTGGTCTTCCCCACTCTACTGCTGGTCGATAGAAAGCCCGAGCCTACACTTTTACTGACCCAAGGGATTTTTAACCTCCCTCACCACATAGACATGGTATGAGAGCAACCGGCCTTTGATGACGCTGTAAGTTATACACAGCGGTGGAAATCCAAATTGGCAGAGCTGGGGGCACGGGGAATCGAACCGCCGACCCTCAGATTAGGAATCTGACCTAGAAAAAGTCAGACACTCTAACCACTCCACCACAGAGAACGCCACTGTTTGAAGATTGCTCACGGCCATTGACAATGCATTGAGTTTGCCGGTATGCGCAGTGCAAGACGTTTATTTTATTCAACATTAATAGAAATCTAGAACCCTAACCTTATAAATTGAATATAATCTATTCGTTGAATATGTTTTCTATATGTGTACCAAGCGGTTTGTCTTTAGGTGGTGTGGTTTTAGAGATATTTCACTTCTTCTGTATGAAGATTGCTCATAGCCATTGTTACAGTGTGCCGTTTAGGCCCACTAGTTCAGTGGCGACGCGAACGGCAGGAATCAGTAGCAGTAAGTTTGAGGGTTCGGGTCCAACACACCTCGCCTGGCATTGATCCCAGGGGCACCTGGGGCAAAACAACTGGCTCGGGGGAGGCGGGGGAGGAAGGTCAGGTACCCGCTGACTAGAACACTAAAAAGCTTAACATTGAACTCTCTGAACCACTAACTACTAATAACGAAAGCTTAATGAAATAGAAGAAAATAAAAATAAAATTCCACACTATAATGCTCGGTCTCCCGACTAGTGAATTATAATTTAGATCATCTTTGCTAAAAGCCAAACCATTGGAAATGTTACACCTCAATCAGACTAGTCTTGCGACCTAAAATAGAAACCCACATCAGTTATTAACCCCCTTGTGACTAAAGTACACACAAAAAAAGCGGGGTGGGGGAAGTTGGTGACTGCCACCGAAAACCAGTAAAGAAAGGTTGGCGATTGGTCGGTGACTGGTTTGTGACCAATTGACATTTGATTGCAGGTCAATCGCAAAGCAGGCCATGACTGATCACTGAGTGGTCACATGTGGTTGGCACCAGTGCCACGGTCAACGATCAGTTGGTTCCCGACTGATCGCCAACCTATATACAAAAAACAAAAACATCGTTATTTGTCACACTGCATTCATTTACACAATATATCATTTGAAATTAACTTTTTTGTTAATTCACATTTAAGATAAGCTTAAATAACGATTCTCACATTTACTAAGGTGATGAGAGCGAAACAAATCACGTGATCATCGTGAGAACAACCCCAACACTAACGGGATGTACAGCACAAAAGATCATACAAGATTCCTAACAAAGTTAGATCGGTTTTTTTTTTTAAAGGTATAAAAATAGCAAAAAAATACTACCCTTACAGCTGATATTTCTAGAGGTAAAAGGCGGGGGGGGGGGGGTTATCGCTGAAAAATTGGTTAAATTGTTAACTGCGCATACCAGGCACGAGTCTCCTGTAAAACACCATTTTATACATTAACTTAATTTAGCCGTATGTAATTAGTGTCGTAAAGCATAATCAGGGAAAGATGTGCAGTAATAGACTACATCGCGGTGCATTGTGGGATGCATCAGAGCAAAACAAAGCCACGAGAAGCACATGGCACATGCTAATACACTGGGTGCAGCTATGAAATGTGCTAGTTTCAGCTCATCTCAGCTCTTGTTTGAAACATAGAATACCAACTAAAAAAAATATATATAATAAATTAAGATATTAATCTTTTATCCAGCATTGCATTTATATCAATATAACCAGCACATCTTATGCCATGTGCATTTAGATTTAGACAAATCTAGGCACTCAGACTAGTGTTAGAGCCATAGCCAGTTTTATTTATGTTTTTATTTATATTCTATGGTTTATGGAGAGTTGTGTCTTAAACATATGCATTATATTATTATATTGCATCCTTCCATCCATGTTTATGCCAAATTGTTATGTATTTCTAGTTAATTTGAATAAAATGCCAGTTTTGCTCTACGCGTATCGGCAAACTCAATGAGCATATGCCTTTGCTTTGCTCCCAACGCCGTTTTCAGCGCATGCGCAGTCGGAACCGTGATGTAGTCAATTAACAAAAAGAAACATTAAAAAGTGAAGCAAAGGCGAGTTTCTTCATAAAATGCTTTAATTGCAATCAACTGGAACCACAAAGCGGCCACCACCAAACACATGCACCATTTGTACAAAGTGTAATAGTTGTGTATAATATAAACCCATCATCTTCTAAAAAATACCAATCTGCTAGAATAATTGTCATACATATATTGATTCTTTTTTTTTTCTTTTTTTTTTTTAACCATTGGCATACCATATGATCATGGAAAATACAGATAAATATATCCAAGCGATTTTAAAGATTTTTTGGGGGATTTTTTTTTTTAACCATTGGCATACCATATAATCACGGATAATGCAGATACATATATCCAATGATGCTTTTTTTCCCCCGCCTTTTCTATTTTAATTAATTAATTTTTAAATGTTCCATTCACACAAACAGAAAGAGGGAGATATCCGTATCGATGTTTCAGTACATGTCACAACTCCCAACACCGTGCGCAGGTGATGGGTTGGAGGGTAGGGGGAGGCTGTAGGACATCAGTGTTCAGCCAGAAGTCTTTAAAGCTGCGTAGTCTGATGAAGGATCAAATTTTCAAAACCAAAACAATTATCTCAATTTGATTCTACATATCTAACTTAAATACTGGTGCACTTGTTAACCATGTGTCACCACATAGAAGGGAATACTGAGGCAATTTAATAGAACCTATTACTGCAGAAACCTATGATGTCAGAGTTTTGGCAGGCTTGCCAAAACTAATTTTGCTTGTTTGCGCTTCAAATATCTCAAAAGTTAGATATTTAAAATAAAAGTTACTTCAAATGAAAGTAGAGCTTAGATAAAAGATTCACCCCGTACTTACAGTACAGGGGTGAACGACAACATATTCTAAATATGGGCGAAAGTAGCTTTAGTGTGGAACAGGAAGTAGAATGCCTGGCACCAGTGTCAAATGGTTACTTATATCAACACAGAGTTGGTGAAATGGGAGACAATGCAAACAGACAAGATGGCGGCCAGAGAACCCCATCAATTTCACTTTTAAATTGCATTAAAGTATGTTTTATTATATTTTCCAACTGAAAAGTAACGGGTAAATATGAGGACGTACATAAAGAATATATTGTGCTTCTTAAATTAAGAATTTACCAACTCAGTTAATTAACCCAGCATGTCGAAATTCTTCGCCAGCTTTTCTAATGGGTTGTTTTTCACCCCTGTACTGGAAGTACGGAGTGAATCTTTTATCTAGGTGCAGCTATGAAATGTGCTAGCTTCAGCTCATCTCAGCTCTGGTTTGAAACATAGAATACCAACTAACAAAATATATATAATAAATTCAGATGTTAATCTTTTATCTAGCATTGCATTTACATCAATATAATCAGCACATCTAATGCCATGTGCATTTAGATTTAGACAAAGCTGGGCACTCAGACTAGTGTTTAGAGACATAGCAAGAGTCACTTTGACTTATTTTATTCGTTTTTATTTATATCTTATGGTTAATGACATGTAGAACTAACAAATAAGTAGTGTTAATCAGATAGTGGTTATATATTTCTCTGAAACAAGTGTCTGTTGACACATTTGGCATTTTAATATTTAGAACAAGAATTAATAATAGTGATGTGGATAAAGTGACTGATTGTTTTGTGTGGAATTGTAAGTTTCTAAGCTCAAAATGTTTATCTATGGCTAGTTTTGTGTTAGTTATATTCATCAGATCATTATATTGCATGTATGTATACATGTTTATGCCAAATTATGTATTTCTATTAATTTTGAATAAAAATCGAAGTTTTTCCCTACGCATATTGGCAAACTCAATGGCCATACACATTTTCTTTGCTGCCAACGCCGTTTTCAGCGCATGCGCAGTCAGAACGGTGATCTCGTCTATTCCACCCTGGAGGACTCAGGCACCTGAGCTCACAGGTAGCTAATCGCGGCCACCAGGTGTAGACACTGGTGGCAGGATGGCGGAATGTCACAGGGAGGTGGGGGGTGGGGGGTGATGCTGGCAGTGCAGCATCAGCATCCACGACATTCGCCACTGCAGACACTACAATCGGTAGACACCGCTTTACACATGTAATTGTAAATAGTCCATGTGGGCCATGTGCGGAGTGATTTCAGCCGCGTCAAACCCGAAGCCCCATTTGAAATCATTCCACCGACACACGACACAATTATGACACCTATAAGTACGTACAATTGTGTTGCTCGGTTTTTTATTCTGGCGACTTCACGTGGTACTAGTGTCATTTGGCGAAGCAGAAAACGCCCTGTATCAAAGTAACGCTTGCGCAATAAACTGCTGACCGAACACCATCCATTCTTTCCATCTGCTTTGATCACTGGTTATGCGAACGAATAATGCTGACTGCTAGAGTCAGATCTAAATTTTTTTTAAATTTAAATATTTAAATAAAAATGGACATGGTAGTCTGCTTGGCTTCATTTGGCAACGTCAGCAGAATGCAGATTTAAAATCCAGTGTGTTTTGATATTTTGCAGATGTATATTGTTGATATGTTAAAGAAAAATATAACAGAATGGTCACAACCGGTTTGGCAGATATTCACAGCTCGTGATGCTGAACACTATTGTTAGAAACCGCATAATGTTTGATCTCAGAACTTTGCAGGTGCCATTAAAACATAAAAAGACTATCGGTATTTTTTTTACCGTTTTCCATGTCACCAATGACACTTTCGCAAATAAAATGATGATGTAGTGAATCGTTCTGATGTTGTTTTATAAAAGATATTTTATTTTTATATTCAGCAATGGTAGAACAATGGGCGGAACCTGCTTGTGCATTTTCATTGATTAAAGTCACTGTTGACTTTGTGTCCCAGAATAACTACATGGCACAACCTACATGTCAGTGACCCCGAAACCGGTGTCGTATTTTCAGCGCCTGGTCATTCTCAGCGGCCCGTCGTGGTCAAAAGACCCGTGGCATCGCCGGCTCCAAGCTCAGCTGGTGCCCGGCAGTGTTAGGGACCGATTACGCCGAAATCTATTGAATGCGATCATATTTAACAGAATTACATACTCAAATAATGAAATTTAATTAAATTAACCTTAAATTCCAAGCGATATTAACGTAGCAGCTCGATCAGCGTCGAATCGCCGAGTGTAAACAAAACAAATAGCAGTGCTCGCGGCAACGTTCGAAAATCCGCGCATGCGCAGAAGCCACGACAGGCCGCTGAGAATGACCGGGCGCTGAGAATACGACACCGGGTCAGTTTGTGACATCTGTATGTCAGGGAGTGACCTGATCAGTTTGTGAGTCTGTATGTATGTCAGGGAGTGACCTAATCAGTTTGTATGTATGTCAGGGAGTGACCTGATCAGTTTGTGAGGGAGTGACCAGATCAGTTTGTGATGGTTGTCAGGGAGTGACCGGATCAGTGTGTGACAGTCTGTATGTATGTCAGGGAGTGACCTGATCGGTGTGTGATGTATGTCAGGGAGTGAGCTGATCAATTTGTGAAAGTCTGTATGTATGTCAGGGAGTGACCTGATCAGTTTGTGAGTCTGTATGTATGTCAGGTAGTGGCCTGATCAGTTTGTATGTATGTCAGGGAGTGACCTGATCAGTGTGTGATGTATGTCAGGGAGTGAGCTGATCAATTTGTGACAGTCTAGATGTATGTCAGGGAGTGACCGGATCAGTGAGTCACAGTCTGTATGTATGTCAGGGAGTACCTGATCAGTTTGTGAGTCTGTAAGTATGTCAGGGAGTGACCTGATCGGTTTGTGATGTATGTCAGGGAGTGAGCTGATCAATTTGTGACAGTCTGTATGTATGTCAGGGAGTGACCGGATCAGTGTGTGACAGTCTGTATGTATGTCAGGGAGTGACCGGATCAGTGTGTGACAGTCTGTATGTATGTCAGGGAGTGACCTGATCAGTGTGTGACAGTCTGTATGTATGTCAGGGAGTGACCTGATCAATTCGCGTCACTGTGCACCAAATGGGTTGTAACAGCCGAATTTGAAGTACTATTCTGGAAAGGCGAGCCTTGTCTACCAAACTCCGTACCAACCACCATTACATTAATCGAAATGGTCGCTTCACACCCAAAAACACGCAATACCAGTCCGCAAGAGCAACCCCTGCTATTCATAGCTATCCATAATGAGATGAAGCACAGATTATGAATATATGAATAGATATATATTAAGATTATTGTGTTTGCTTAGCGTCACAAGACATAATTATACGCATGAAATCCGGAGTGTTATTACTAATAGTCAAAATATGAAACTTGGCACCCGCTGAGTAATTATTAAACGATAACTTCCCACACTGACCTGGCACACATCACCAGACATCACCATGGTAACGGCTAGCCGGTGTGGCAGCATTCCTGATGAATACTGTTGAAAGGTGTTTGTGAGCATTCATCGCGTGTCGAGAGAAGGCCTCCGACAGACGGGATGAACCATGAGTAGAGCAGACAGAATGCTCAGTGGAAACACATCACCAGGCATTACCATGGTAACGGCTAGCTGGGCGGGGCAGCGTTCCTGGCGGACGCTGCTGAAAGGTGTTCACTGAGCAGTCATCACGTGCCAAGAGAAGACCTTCGATAAATGATGAGCTGAACCACAGATAGAACGGATCAGGGATGAAAGTGCTCTCTGGGAAAAAAAGCGGAAATGCTGATATTCTCCCATAAGTTTAGCATTGTCAGGGAATTGCGGAAAATTCCCGGAAGTCGGGTTTCATATATATTGGCATATGCTGATTGATAGTGCTGTGCCGTTTGAAGCATGTATTAGTAGTGTACGCTGATAGTGCTGTGGCGCTTGGAGCATTTATTAATATTAGTAGTGTACACTGATAGTGCTGCAGCCTCAGCACCACATATTAGTATACGCTTATGGTGCTGCAGGATTGAAAAAATCCTGGAAATCCGCTGAATCGCGGAGATCTTTCATCCCTGACGGATAGACTGCTCAGTAGGACACAGGACCCACCTTACAGTTAGTGCAGGCGGTGAAAATAAACAAATTACTTGTAAACCACGCCACCCACATGCGTTCTGATAAACACGGGTCAGCTCTGGACACCAGCGAGCACAGTTACACCATAACTAGGTCAATGTACACCGTAACTTGGTCAAAACTCCCACACACCTGGGCCGCGTTCAGGGTATGCCTCAGAGTCGACTCCGAGTCACATCTTTTTCGCCAATTTGCATTCAGGGTACGCCCAGGAGAAGTCTCGCTTTTGAGATAGGAGGCAAAAAGTGACTAAAAAATGGCCACTGAATTCAGTGGTTTCAGCCAATCAGAGCTGTTCTTTTCAATTTCAATTGGCTGCCCCCTATGGAGGCCACCATTTTCGAGGTACCCGACGGCTAAAGTTGTTCAGACTAGCGCGACGTCCGGAATTTCTCCGAGGCATACCTTGAATGCGGCCCAGACCCTCCACGAACGCCCCCCCCCCCGGCCGACAGAAAGTAGTTCCGGCATTGCATAGACTGCTGAGGCACTGTTCCACCAAAGTGAGATTGAAAGACTAAATAACTACTTTGATGTATTCAACAGCCTTCTAAACGGACCATTCCGTCCCAACACTATCAGTCCTCCTGGCACAACCACTACTACAATCGCCACCGCCTCATCTAAGGGTCATTACTGAAGTCTCCATTAGGTCATCTAAAGGTCATCACGAGGGTCATTTCGAGGTCACCGTGCGTTCATCTAAAGGTCACCATGGAGAGCATCTAACTTTCACCGTGAGGTCATCTAAAGGTACAGTGCAGTCGTAACAAGGTCATCTTGTAAGGTCGCTTGCCTGCCCAGAGGAATTGGATCATCGTGTAATCGTGGAAAGTCTAATATATATATATACACACATTGCAAATACGTCACAAGTATGAGCAGGTTTTCTCAAATATCTGGTCACAAAACACCCCGAATAGAGCCCACAGCCATAGAAATAGGTAGTTCTTTCACCTCTAATGCCCGGTACACACCTACCGTTTGTGTGCGCACACCTCGAAAACTATACGATCGAAAACTGCCCGTTTCGCCCACAAAAATTGCTTGGTGTGCGCTCCCCGCGCACACCTAGCGATTGCGATTCGCGCATAAAACTCAGTTTTTAGTGCTAAAAGCGGCCGTTTACGATTGCGATTCGCGATTCGAAAAACGAATCGGCCCGTTTTCAGTTTTAAGCAGGTCGGGTCGAGTCGCGAGTTTTAGTGCGCGAATCCTATACGGGAGGTGTGTACTAGGCATAAGGTATCACAACACTAGTTAGAGAGGGGAGTCAAACCCTCATCTTTGCATCAACAGCACCTTCCGCTTAAGTAGTTAACTTGTGACGCACTCACCCTTCCACACAGTATTATTACACACAGTTTAACGCTTCATAATGCTTTCTGTATCTGTACACATTTCTGGTCACACCAACCTCAGCTATAATGCGAGAGTACAATCAGTTCATTCTTATTATTCAATATTTACTTCCACAAACTTGTGTGTGTGCATGTGTATATTATATAAATGTACATATACTACATATATGTATATCTATTATATATATATATACACACACAATGAAACGCTGCCATTATGCGATCATTGGGTTCCATAAAATGTCAACGTGAAAAGAGTGTCACGCTAAATCGGGGTTCAGTTTACTGAATAACCTTTGAATAAAAGAATTCTGAGTCAAATGAATCCTCACGTTATATCCGAATTTGCGTTAAATTGGGGCGCATAAAATCAGGGTTTCACTACATGATATATATATGTACAAGCATATATATATATATATATATATATATATATATATATGTGATATATATATATATATACAGTAAAACCTCTCTAACCGACCACCTCCACAGATCGATCCTTCCCCTATATCGATCGCTTTATTTGGGTCCCAAACAATCACCCATACAATAACTATTTGGGTCCCTAAACCGACCACCTACCTAAATGGACCATTTAAAGCCAGTCCCATAGTCGGTCGATTTAGAGAGGTTTTACTGTATATCTGAACAGCACTGAGCTGATTGCTTGGGTAGGCACCAACACCAATGAGCATAAAGGAGGACAGTGGGAAAAGAGCAAGTAGGACGAGATGTTGACTTATAAGATTGGCACCAAGCTGTGGACGAACACAGTAAATAGCAAGATGGCCGCCTGGCCTGAAACAATGGCAGCTTTCTGTGACGAGCATGTTTGAAAATAGATAATGCCGTGTTAGCATGAGCGCGTGGTGTGCGTGTGGTGGTTTGCGCACCGGTGGGTGTTCTGTCAGTTCCACATGCATTCATTTACATCCCACACACTAAACTGTTACCAATACACAGACCTGTGCAGCCCATCTCACAACTATCAGTACCATCAGAGCTATTTTCAGTATTTTCAAATGGCTTTCAGTAACACATTTACCATGAAAAATAAACAATTACATAATATTCACAAGCAAACTTTCCCCTTTTAAAATACCAAGCTTATTATGCTACAATTTTGATAAACTTTTCCGAGACCGGCGATTCCGTATCGAAACAAACAAATCCATATTTCCGAAGTCAGTGTTCGATTCCATAACAAATACAAATATGGAGGGTGCACAGGTCTGAAAACCCCAAACATGCAACTAACTACACAACCACATGTTCCTGCCACAAACAAAACACGGCTTCGTTACCACATACCAGTACCCGGCTTGTAACTGGCAAGGACTGAGGTCATAACTAACACGGCTTCGTTACCACATACCAGTACCCAGCTTGTAACTGGCAAGCACTGAAGTCATAACTAACATGGCTTCGTTACCACATACCAGTACCCAGCTTGTAACTGGCAAGCACTGAGGTCCTAACTAACACGGCTTCGTTACCACATACCAGTACCCGGCTTGTAACTGGCATGCACTCAGGTCATAACTCAACATTTCTCTTTCGGACACCCACAGAAGTGTGCGGAAGTTAGGTCACCATAGACCATCCAAATGTCAGCATGGGGGTCATACTAAAGCCACCATAGACCGTATAAAGGTCACCATGCGGTCATGTCAAGGTCACCATAGACCATCCAAATGTCAAGATGGGGTCATGTTCATCACCATGGGGGTCATACTAAAAGTCACCATCGACTCTCTAAAGGTCACCGTGGGGTCATGTTAAGGTCACCATAGACCATCTATAGGTCACACTGGGGCCATGCTCGTCACCACGGATCCACTACAGGTGACCACCATGTAGTTATTCTGCCTCCTCGCTCAGGTATCAAGGTGTTTATCGGCTTCACCTAGGCCAGTCCGTGTTTGGCTTTACTGCGGAGTGATATGGCAGGTTTTACCCGACAAATAACCACAAATTCATACGGCTTGATTGCGCTGTTTGTATCATTTCTTTTACGGTAATCATATAGAGACAGTCTACACATAAAAGACAAATCTTTCAAAACAATGTCGGCGAGCTTGTAATACAAAATGATTATCTACAACCACAAAGGGCCACCCAGGAAAGTACATTTGAAAACAGGATAATTTACGCCATTTGTATTCAGCCTTTCCAGTAGATAAAAAAATTACCCCGTACTTGTAGTAGGGTGAAAAACAACCTTATATAAAAGCTGGCAAAGAATTTCGACACGCTGGGGAAATGAACTGAGCTGATAAATTAGAAACAAGATATATTCTTAATATACCTCTTCATATTTCCCCACTACTTCCGATTTGAAAAATATAATAAGACATATACTTTAACACACTTTAAAAGTGAAATCGATGGCGTTTTATCATCGCCATCTTATCTTTTTGCATTATCTCCCAGTTCACCAACTCTGTGCCGATATAAGTAGCAATTTGATACTGGAACCAGAGATTGTACTTCCTGTTCCATACTAAAGCTATTTTCGCCCGTATTTAGACTACGTTGACATTCATATCTACTGTATGTATGGGGTGAATCTTTTATCTACCGTTCCAGAATATACCACAGCTAGATAGGCCTACAGGCCATTAAATACATCAGTAGCAAAGCACAAGAAATGAGGCTTTATGTTTAGTTTCTGAACATGTCAATATGGACAGCGTGAGTACTTTGAAAGTGCAAGCCTGTGCACCATACATTTAGTATGCCTTATCCTCGCGTAGCTTATAAATATAAACACATCAATTAAATAGGGTCCCACAGGGGGTTCTCATAACTCTCAGGCTCTTCCGCTTAAGAACCCACTTACGGTATTGAAGCAAGCATTTCTACAGTGTCACTTGGATAACACAACCAAGTTGTCCATTGGCAGTTTGCGATGCAGAAGTACTGCAGTGTGGTTATGATTTAGTTCTGCGCACCACTTGGTGTGTAACAAAAGGAAACCACAAAATTCATATAAATATATAAATAACATTGCCTAAATTCAATTGTTTTAAAATAAAATAATTTTTAAGGACGGCTATAATTTTACTTAGGGGATTGAAAAGTTGATGAATTTGGTAAGTACCCATATTTGTTAGAAGTGACAAGATAGAGAAGGAGTTAAGAGGAAAAGTAGTTACTCCCACAGCTGTTTTAGTGACAGCTGCTGAACAACCCATTAGAAAAAGTGTCTAGCGGCTAAGTTATGGATATAACCAGAATGCAATATAAGGCGCTAAATATAAGATTCCAATGCTTGTTTATTATAGACCACTACTTTTGAGCGAATAATTTATGAAATCATGTAAATTAATACATTTTGACGCGCAAATCAAGACCGTCCTATGGTCGCCATCTTGGATTTTTGTATTCTCTACCAAATTCTCAACTTTACACCAATATAGATCAACACGGCGCATTGGAACCATCACCTCCACAGTTAATTCCTATTTGAAGCATGGAAAGCATATACTAACTGATGCGATGATGGTGTATAGTTTATAAGACAACTTATATTATGCAACTGTGAATGTAATGAGCTCTATCCAACAACAGGTAATTTACTCAGGTGTGTTTGTGTAGTGTGTGTGTGGGGAGGGGGGGGCGGCGACACATCAAGCCCAGAGCAGAGTCAAACTAAAGCTCAAAGATTCATACTTGCCTATACTAGCACGTGGCATTACCAGGATAGGGCAAGGCCTGGCTGACTCAGTCAGACTGAGGTACCAGTTGAAAGTACACATCCACCTCCCTCATTCTGAGGATCAGTTGAAAGGATGCAGCCACCACCTCAGGCTGAGGTACCAATTGAAAGGAGGCAGCCACCTCCTCAGGCTGAGTTACCAGTTGAAAGGAGGCAAGCCACCACCTCAGGCTGAGGTACCAGTTGAAAGGAGGCAGCCACCTCCTCAGGCTGAGGTACCAGTTGAAAGGAGGCAAGCCACCACCTCTGACTGAGGTACCAGTCGAAAGGAGGCAGGCCACCTCAGACTGAGGTACCAGTCGAAAGGAGGCAGCCCACCACCTCAGGCTGAGGTACCAGTTGAAAGGAAGCAGCTACCACCTCAGACTGAGGTACAAGTTGAAAGGGGACAGGCCACCACCTCAGGCAGAGCTACCAGTTGAAAGGAGGCCGGTCACTACCTCAGACTGAGGTACCAGTTCAAAGAAGCAGGCTTCTGGATGTCGAACAGATTGTGCATCTCACCACTGTGCTCACCGCACCATACCATCAAATATAGCATATGAATGGCTACAGCCATGGCCAAATTGCATCTTTGTGGCAATTGTTCTTCAACAAAATTATATATATAAAGGAATTTGGTTTAATAAAAGAAAATTGGCATCTCTGATATTCAAATAAACTGAAAACAAGCCCGTTTCATAACACTGCCATTTATTTGGCAGACCTTGTAGATGGGAACTGCAGCTCTTTGTAGTTTACTTAGCACCCCCCCACCAATGTCCTGTTTATTAGGCCGAAACATTTAAGTTGTGTTTCCTGTTGCAGCAAATCAAAGAAAGTAGGCCAGGCTTTTTTTTAATGTTTAAAAAAAAAAAAAAATTAAAACCATGAATCCATTGCCCTTGGTGTAATTTGATGTACACAGAAGGTGGAACCCAAGTGATTTGTGGGAAAATTGTCATTGAAACCAAGAAACTCATGAAGTATCTGTCATGGTCTGAAATGGTTTATTTCTAAAGATTTAATAACAATTCATCTAAAGTCAATGGTGCAGGAATCAAATCATAATAATAAAAGTACTGCGTCCTTTTGATTTGTTTTGTCAGGACACAATTATGGTCAGCAACATTTTGCAGGGTCGGCTGCGCAAACGGAAACACTTATTTTTTTGTTTGGCCATCTTACTACGTAGTTTTCCGAACTAAGGTTGATATGCACTAACCCATCACCTAAATGAACATCAGTGATTGTACAATACACGATATGAGCAGAATGTGAGACATTTCTACAATTAGTGTTTTAAGAAAATAGAACTGGCACGTATGTATACCATATTTTAGTAATCTAATAATAATAATATCATAAGATATATATATATATATACAGTAGTAAATTCGCTAAATATACAGTTATTGTGTGCCCAATGAGGTAGACACGCCTGATAAGGACACAGGGTGAGTGATTTGACCTAGACCTTGAGATCAACTCGCAGCTCGACGGTCAACAGGGAGAAGAGACATTCAGAAATGTGGTGCATAATGTATTCAAAGCATATTGCTTTAGCATTGAATGGCGCTACCGAGGAGAGCCGTGTAATAACAGTGTGAACACTCCTTTGGGTGTTACCTCATGTCAGGGCTACCCCCAGTGTGCACCATGGCGGTTAGCCGTGCACATGCGCAGTGTAGAGTATGCAGGGGCGTAGCTAGACCTTTAACGATGTGTACTCCTAATTTCGGCAGGGGGTTTAGGGGACCGCTTAAGCTTAAGCTGGCGGATTTTACACATTTTAGACTTGAGTTTTCGAAACTCCGGACTACTACATGCCTCCTCTCTCTCTCTTTTTATTATTTTTTAATTTTTGTTGTTGTTGACAAAACGATGTGGACGTTTTGGCGTATGTGCGTACGCCTAGCTATGCCCCTGGTATGCGTCGACAAACTTAACAGTCAGAGAAGTAGTCTTCAGGAGACACAGCAAGGTGGAGACCAAGGTGGCGCCAACTCGATCGACAAATATTATCCGTCATGACTTATGGAATATGCGTGAAGAATGCAATCTTACATCAAAAGATCCTGCTGGTGGACACGTGACATTTGTGAATTGTATACTTGACGTTTTGATTTGTGTTAAGCCGAGATTCCATCAGCGAATTGTGTGTTGACATATTCGCCTTGTGACATTAGCGTCATATCATGACCCCACACCCCTGAATTGGCTTCAGGCCATGATTCCCTATTTGGGGAATGGACAGACCTGGAGTTTGCCAAGTACCAGAGGGCAGTGGAGAACAGGGAAAACTGGTTGCAAAGTCATCTGTGGTGCCCGAACGACCCTCACAGTTAAGGGATTGATGATGATGATACCTTGTTATGCGTGTACAGACCACCACTGCTGCCGTTCCGATAGCCCAGACGCATGTCGCATATTGCACCGACGCCTTAATGGAATCCCGGTTTTAGTGCTGTGCGGTCCCACGTACATGCAGGCACAATGAGGAATATAATGAGGGATGCAAATCATGGCTCTGATAATAAATACATATCATAAGGTTGAACTGGTATGACACTCACTAGTAATCATAGAGAACTCCAACATGTTTTTGTAAATTATCTATTTTAAACAAAAAGAACATCATTTCTCTTTGAAACATGACAAGAATTTTTTTTAAAAACATGCACCAAGTAAGCCTAAAATATGACCTTGAGCATAGAAAATGAAGATATCCCATCCACTTAATATTGAATAAATTACAACTAATGACAATGGGGTCTGTGTTGTCCATTTTAGACAGTGGGTGCCTTTCTAGTGGCGAAATAACTTAGATTGAACTGGTTACACTGGGGAGTATCACGCTTAGTTTCCCACCCACCCGCTAGGGGCGCCCCGGTCCACTCGCCCTCGGAGTCGGAGCAGGGTGTGGCTGTGTGTGTGTGTGTGTGTATGTGCGTGCGCGCGCGTGTGTGTGTATATATATGATTACCTTTTTTTTTTAATAGTTTGTGTTAAATCCCATGGTAAGCAATTTACAAAATATTGAATATTTTGTATGGTTGCCTCAATAAACATTGTCTTAGCATAACCACACGATTTTTTTTGGATTTTTTTTTTTTTTTAATGTAGCCAAATATATACTTCCATTGATCATATCATGCACACATTCTGAATGTAAAAATGTCAAAGTGGGGAACCCTAAAAAGCCCCAGCTGAGACAGATCGGAACAGACAACAAAATTGAGAAGTCTATGAAAGAAATAGAAATGATTATTCTCAGACCTAAATGATGCAATGTTGTGAGAGTTGACTCAGTCTGTGTGTATCTTGTGCTGTATATGTGATGTACAACATTATGCGAGTCTAAAGACGCGGAAGGGAATTACGTGTTTACATACATTGTACCAATTGTTTTATATTCTGCCTCATCGGCCACTAGTGACTGGTAGCGCCGCCACCGGTTCTCCTCGTCCCTAACGGACGCAGCAAACCTCTACTCGCCCAGGAGGATTTCATATATATATAATGTGTGTATATACATACATACATATATATATTTATATATATATATATATATATATATATATATATATATATACATATATATATATATCAGGCTCACGAAAATAGGCCAATTGGGGAAAGTTGTCGGCGTCGAGCATTGGATGTCGGCGTCGAACAGCATAATTATAGTTTAGCATTGACAGAGGTATTGGAAAGTCCTTAAATTTATCCTGAAAATAAAGGTCGAGAAAATACAACAACCTTATTTGTTTCTAGGATAATTTAATATAAAACAAAGAAATGCACTACACTTTAAGAATTGTGACGCCTACATTTGTTAAAGTTGTCGGCGTCGAGCATTGGATGTCGGCGTCGAACGGCATAATTATAGTTTAGCGTTGATAGAGGTGTTGAAAAGTCCTTAAATTTATCCTGAACGTAAAGGTTGAGAAAATACAACAACCGTATTTGTTTCTAGGATAATTTAATATGAAACAAAGAAATGCACTACACTTTAAGAATTGCGACGCCGATATCTTAAATTGACCACCAATTGGCCCATTTTCGTGAGGCCGACTCATATATATAGTTGCTAAGAATTCAAAAAGGCGTATGTATATAGATAGTTGCTAAAAATTTCAAAAAGCACATTTTTAGATTTAGATGCCCCTCGCTCATTTTGTTGATGTTCAATGTGTATGCGTAGCGGGGAAAGGATTACTTCAACCTGTAGCTTTGTTGTAAGACACCGCAGGGTTGAGCGGGTGTCACCAGTCGGCGGCACCTACCGGCCGACATCGGAACACCCTGCAGTGTGGTTAGGCACTCCGCAGCTGAGGGGAGGCTTGTTCGTTTGTTGATGCTTTACGTCCTGGCAACATTTACGGTCATATCAGGACGGGTACTGACTTGTGACAGTGCGCACTCATGGCGACTTTATAGGGCTGCCTCACTGGGAAATCAGGCCGCCGGCACCATGACCTAATAACCCACTCAGTCACATTATCCCGATACTGAGCTAACCAGTCCTTGCCCTATCCTTTAATAGTAATGCCAAGCACCAGGCTAGGTTGTGACAAGTATCAATTTTGTAAGTCATTGGTTTGACTCGGTCGGGATTCGAACTCCCGACCTTCCGCACGCAAAGCCTGTGCTCTAGCGATTCGGCCACCGCGTGCGGTACCAAGCTGAAGCCAGGCCAAGCTTTTACCACTTGGAGTGACTGTCTTTGGGATGAAGGCTACATTCACCGAGTTTCTTTTTCTTCCTACATGTTTACATTAAAATCCAGTGAATCACATATCTAAATAATCATGAGCCATATACAAAAATAATCCCAAAACCCCTCGAAATACCGAAACAAACACTTGCATCCCTGTATATTCAATATGGGGGAGTTAGGAAAACTCTCAATGAGCACAAAGGTATCAAATTGCAATTGCCTATGTACAGGAGCAGGATTGCCCTGGGCGGGGTGCCGCTTGTGCCGCTTGTGTCACTGCCCTATCTGCAGTAGTTTGGGTCCTTTTCGCTGGTGCCCGTCGACTGTGCGTATGAGGGTGGAGGGTATTCGTGGTTGTACTTCGGTTGGTTCGCTTCCCCAAATGTGTGAGGGAAGTCATTGTATTGTTCGTCAGACACCTGCATACAAATTCAAGGAAGAATACATGAGGAGGTCGGGTGCAAAATCCCGTAAACACCAATCCAAAAATTTAGATAAACATTACAATCAAACCTTCGAAACATTAAAAAAAAATTATTTTTTTTTACATTCTTATTATTTTGTTAATTGCTCCATCATCATTACATCACAAGAAAAGTGGAATTAGTGAGAAGTAAAATTACCTTCAGGTAAACATCATTTATTTTAATTTTTTTTTTTTGCATTTACAGGGTTTTGCGCCTGAACTCATCAAATATTGCCCGCGTTACTTATTTGAACAAATAAGATAAAGAATGCTGTATTATGCTGTATATTATTTGGTACTGCTGTTATACGGTCAATATCACATTGAAAACACCGGTCCTCATACGATTACTGGAGTCAAACGGCATTGAGCCGTCTCCTAAATTAGTAATTTTATAGCAAAGTTACTTCAAACTAAAAGTAAGGTAGCTCATAGCGAGCAACCTAAGACATTTATTTCAGAAAATGACAGAAAATCAAAACCATCTGATTATGCAACTTTAAAGCTGCATAGTCCGATGAAAACATCAAACTTTCAAAACCCAAACAATTATCTAGATTTAATTGCACATATCTAACTTAGATACTGATGTACTTATTACGACTTCGACACTACGACACAGAAGGGAATACTGAGGCAATTAAATAGAACCTGTTACTGCAGAAGCCTATGGTGTCAGAGTTTTGGCGTGCTTGCCAAATTTAATTTAGCGTGTTTGCACTTCAAATATCTGAAAACTTAGCCAGTTAAAATAGACGTTACTTCAAACTAAATAATGTAGATTATAACGATGAACCGAATACACTTATCTCAGAAAATGACAGAAACTCAAAACCATCTGACCACTTTGCGATCACAAAAAAAAGGGTGGTCGCAAAATGGTCTCAAAGTGGTCCTCAGTGGTAGCTAACCTTGCGACCTCTTTGCGACCACCATTAATTTGTGAACACAAAGTGGTCAGATGGTTTTGAGTTTCTGTCATTTTCTGAGATAAATGCATTAGGTTGATCGTTATAATCTACCTTAATTTAATTTGAAGTAACTTTCTATTTTAAATGGCTAACTTTTGAGATATTTGAAGCGAAAATTTAAAACAGCGTTCCGAATGGGCGCTGCTGGGGTGGCGCCACCTACAGGCATTGACGGGTACTGGTGGCCGGGGTGGTTCTCAAGGCGGGCGTATGGGTTGGTGGCGTGTTGGTGGACGATGATGGCCGTGTGGTGGTAGCGGTAGCGGCAGAAACAGGCGCACGCAGACAACAGGAAGATGAAGAAGGCGATGCCGCACCTGAAAGCACGCAGTGTCCGCCGGTACCAGCGTCATTAAACGCCCTAATAGTGCTGCCACTCTGGATTTTACACACAAAGACGCATAAATCTCAACAGGGCTGCCACTCTGGATTTTACACACAAAGACGTATAAATCTCAAATGCTGCCACTCTGGATTTTACACACAAATACGCATAAATCTCAACAGGGCTGCCACTCTGGATTTTACACACAAAGACGCATAAATCTCAACAGGTCTGCCACTCTTGAATTAACATACAAAAAAGTATAAATCTCAACAGGTCTGCCACTCCGGATTTTATACACACAAAAGAATAAATCTCAACAGGGCTGCCACTCTGGATTTTACACACACAAAAGAATAAATCTCAACAGGGCTGCCACTCTGGATTTTACAACAAAAAAAGTATAAATCTCAACACTGCTGCCACTCTGGATTTTACAAGAAAAGTATCAAAATGGTCTAAAAAAATATATTTAAAAAGAAAAGATGAGGCCAAATAAAAAAAGAATTGGTGATCGTCCACGACCGTGCATGAGAAATCGCCCGCCCCTGATTAAAATAAAATAAAATATCTCTTTTTTTAAAGAACTGATGAAAATGATTCGGGCTAGCAGCAATTCAACTTTCGTATCAATTTTTAAGTCATTGGTTTGACTTGGCCAGGGTTTGAGCCCAGTAGTTCAAATCCCACGACCGACCACAACGAGAGGCGGATGCTCAACTTATTCGACCATCACATCTGGTTACGTATTACATCTACGCCACACACAGAACAACACACCACCACTGCAAAGAGACTTAGCAAAGCACATCTCTCAATCTCATCAAATTCATAATTCTAAGTCTGAAGAGTTTTCAATTACCAGATTGGCAATTTTATTTGCAGAAAAAAGTATTACAAAAATATTTACACCTAAAAAAGTTTGAACAAAAAGTTTAAAAAGTAGTTTCCTTGAAAAAAGTATAATACTTTCAAAAACATAAAATGGCAGCACTGCCTTAAGACCACTTTGTGATCACTTTGGACCAAACAACCCACCTTCTTGCGACCAAAGCAAGGGTCGCCGACCTCTGGGCGACCATTTTGGTGACAAGGAAGTTTTAGTGCAGTAAGCCCCAGTCACACGAGGCCTGCGTTCGCTTACGATCGATCTGCGAGCATTTTGCTATTAAATTACGACCATCTTACGACCAATCACCGAGTGCTCTGCGAGCGATCGCCGACTGATCACCTAACATTTCGGCCCTTTTTGGTCGCACGAACGTTGTCGCTGCAGCACCAACAATCTCCTTGCGACCTCTGGCGTCTCCACCGGTCGGCGCCGATCGCCGACTGATCTGCGATCATAGTAGCAGTACTCAAGGGTCACACGACGCCTGCGTTCGCTTATGATCAATTCGCAAGCATTTTGCAGTTAAATTATGACCATCTTACGACCACCTTATGACTAATCGCCGAGCGATCGCCGACTGATGCGATGTGGTGCATGTACGATGATGTCACAATGTCACCTGGTGCATCATTGTCGTCATGGTGACGTTATTAAAATAGTTTGTAACAAATTGTTTCATTTTTGGCGCAAGGAGCTCGCAGACCTTTGGTCGGCAAGTGAACGCAAGCGAACGCAGGCCGTTGTGTGACTGGGGCTGTAGCTGCAACCACTGAGGATCAGTGCGACTTCTTTGCGACCACCAATTTCGTTGTGGTCACAAGCTGTAGTATAACTGAGGTTTTACTTAAAGGGGCAATAACATGACCGACACAACTTTACTTAGTAACGATTATTAACTTACAGATTAACTTACAGGTCCTCTTCTGGCTGATCTAGGCCTTATTTGGTCTCTAATGCCAACTCGTTATCAGGATCAGCTGTGACTAGTCGTAATTTGAACAGTTTTGTTTGTTTGTTGTTGTTTTACGTCCTAGTAACATCTACGGTCATATCAGGACAGGTACCGACTTATGACAGTATGCACTCATTGCGATTTTATAGTGCTGCCCCACTGGGAAATCAGGCCGCTGGCACAATGACCCGATATCCCACTCACATTATCCTGACACCGAGCTAACCAGCCCTTGCCCTATCCTAATAATGCCGAGCACCAGGCTAGGAAGCAACAAGTATCAAGTCATTGGTTTGACTCGACCGGGAACCAAACTCGCGAACTCCCGATCTTCCGCACCCGAGACCTGTGCTCTACCGATTCGGCCACCGCGCCCGGTGAACAGTGTCAAATAACCGATTCGCTGGGAGATATTTAGGGCCCAATCATTGTCTGACAATATCTGTGTCAAGTGGTGGTTATTTGTGTCATTCAGTCCCCAGCAATTGTTAGCGACGCGAACCAGGGAACACTTCCATACTTGGAAAGCAGGGCCTCCATCTCTGCCAATTTGGATTTCCACCGCTGTGTATAACTTACAGCGTCATCAAAGGCCGGTTGCTCTCATACCATGTCTATGTGGTGTGGGAGGTTAAAAATCCCTTGGGTCGGTAAAAGTGTAGGCTCGGGCTTTCTATCGACAAACTGTCTAATGGTGAAAACAAGCCTATTAAGGCTTATCTATGATAGGCAGTATAACTCTTCAACAACAACCTACTATCACTTAAAGTAAATGTCAAGACTTTTGAGTAGGCCTTAAAGCCTATATAATTATAAATCCACCCTTCTCTTCCCTCTGTGATGTCACAAACTACTATGGTTTGTTTGTTGGGGTTTTACGTCCTAAGGAGAAGAGGCGGGCACTCAGACTCAGAGCAGTCATTACCTACTGCATTCTAGCTCAAATACCCTATTTAGAGAAAGGGCAATGTGATTGACCTTTCTGGGATAAGAATATCTTGTTAAAATACGGCGAATATTTATATAAGGAACACATGGTGAAATCACGTGACCGGATGTTGAAGGTACTGATGACAGAGTCTCCATCTTACATTGAGTAAAGGATCTATATATATGGGATTCATAACTCGCCTCACTATCAGCCTTCATATCTTTATTTCTCGTTTCCAGGAAAGACGCGCACTGAGAGGATCCTCATATCTTCATTAGACCACTGACAGCTATTATCATAGGCCAGACAGTGGGGTTAATGTCGATAGCCGAGTCGGGTAGTTCTACCATCATGCATTTAATAAATTACACAAATTAAACCAATGTCGCTTCGCAATGAAATAAATCCTGTGTGGCTTATTAATTATTATGAGAGGTAGATAAAACTAATTTTCCACCCAAAACTATTTGTTTAAATTAATATGTTTATAAAAAATATAAATTTGTAACCAACGAGTGCGCATGCGCTACTTACCAGAAGTACCAGAGTTGCCATGCGGCATACGAAGTGCAGCAAATGTTAACACCGCAACAGTATTTGTCGATCCCACACCTGAAGGCAAAACAGCACAGATGGAAGAGGCGTAGATATAGTCAATTAAAAACAAAGACAAAGCGCAATATAACTGACATCTTCGTCAACACAGGATCTACAGCTGCCTCCATGCTATGTAGACCACTGCGGACAAGTCAAGTATTATTTACATCTTTGAGAGGTAGTATTCTGCAATGAGCCCAACTACCACACGATGGCGAAGTGACTACGCTGTCCACTGTTGCAGTGAAGAACCAACAGGTGGCAGCACGCTAGTATTAGTAGGGTAGGGGGGAGGCGAAGAGGGGAGAAGGGAGACGGAGGGGGAGGAGAGAGGAGAGAGGAGAGGGGAGGAGAGGAGAGAGGGAGACGGTTGAGGGGGAAGATATGGGAAGGATGTAGAGATAGAGGAAGGAGGTTGAGGGAAGTGGAGGGGGAGAGGAAGGAGGAACGGGGAGGAGGGAGGGAAAGAGAGGAGGGGAGGGGAGATGAAGGAGAAACGAAGGAGAGACGAAGGAGAGGTAAAGGAGGTTTTTTTTGTTTATTGGGGTTTTCGTCCTGGTGACATCTGAGGTACTGTTATGACCGGGAGGGGAAGGAAGGGGAGGAGATATGGAGAAAGGGAGGGAGGAGGGAGAGGAGAGGAGAGGAGAGGAGAGGAGAGGAGAGGAGAGGAGAGGAGAGGAGAGGAGAGGAGAGGAGAGGAGAGGAGAGGATGGGAGGGATGGGGAGGGGAGAGGAGAGACAGGTGAGGGGAGGAGATAGGGAGGAAGGAGGGGGTGAGGGGTGAGGTGAGGAAATAGGGAGGAAGGAGAGGGGTGAGGGGTGAGGGGGAGGAGATAGAGAGGAAGGAGGGGGTGAGGGGTGAGGTGAGGAGATAGGGAGGAGGGGGAGGAGGACGACGGGCTGTCACTCGTGCCTGTATGCTACGTGACTGCATTGAAACAACCTGGCCTGAGGCACGAGAGCCACGTTAAGCTGGTTAAGCTAAATTTGAATTTGTAGAAAAAAAAACCGACCAATCACATACTTTCATATTAAAATAAGAACCAAGAGGGTTGCTGATCACGTTCCAACAAGGCGACGAACAGACAGACAGCGATAGTCGCTGAACATGGAACGCGGGCGTCGGGCCCGGCTTCAACGTTGCCTAATTGGGTCTGTAATTGTTTTCTTCGTGTGTTTTGTGTGTTATTATTTGAGGGGGGGGGGTGGGGGGTGGGGGAGGTTGCTGGTAAAAATAAAACTAATCAGGACGGAGGCATGCTCATGGGAATTATTCGTACAAGGCTCGCGTTTGTATGTTCCTGGAATCTGATAGATACAGTAATAATAAAACTAGGATGAAAGTGGTCTCCAGCAAAAAAAACGCGGAAATGAAGCCGAAATTATTTCACCGACAGCGCATTTCCGCGAAAACGCGGACATTCTCGCATGGACTTGGCACTATCAGGGAATCGAGGGAAAATGGCGGAAGTCAGGTTTCAACTATCCTTGTTGTGCCTATACTATCACCCATACTGAACTCGTTCTTGTTTGGGTTTAATGTTCTAGCAACATCGACCTGGTTCTCCAAACCCACTGGTTCTCCAAATGACCCTCCTTGGTGAATATATGCTGGTTCTCCAAATATGCTCAGTGATGAATATATTCTGGGTCTCCAAATGACGCTCCATGATGAATATATGCTGGTTCTCCAAATGAAGCTCAGTGATGAATATACGCTGGTTCTCAATATGACCTTCAGTGATGAATATTCACTGGTTCTCATCTGAATGTGACCTTCAGTGATGAATACCGATTGGTTCTCCAAATGACCCTCCATGATGAATATATGCTGGTTCTCAATATGACCTTCAGTGATGAATATATGCTGGTTCTCCAAATGACGCTCAGTGATGAATATGTGCTGGTTCTCCTTATGACCTTCAGTGATGAATATACGCTGGTTCTCAGTGATGAAAATACGCTGGTTCTGGGTACCGAATACAAGCTAACACTGTCACGGTGTAATACCCCTGTCACACTACGACGTAACGAGCCAACGTGAGCCTAACGTGGTCATTTTTCATCATTACGTTGACGTACGTTGGGTTACGTTATGATGACGTCATAATGATGTTAGAGTGACGTCGAGCTACGTCATGTTACGTCGTGTTACGTCTTTGCGCGTTGAGGTTTTGAACATGTTCAAAAGTTTTGACGTATCTCGACGTGAATCCGTTACGTCGGGATGACGTGACAATGACGTTAGGTAGACGTTCCGCGATCGTTATAGCAGCGTAAATGACGTTAGAGTCACGTTATGTCACGTCAGACCGACGGCCCGGGTGGGAGCAACGTGTGGGCAGCGTTTTGCACGTTACGGTCACGTCACGGCGACGTTACGCTCACGTTACACTAACGCCCGGTCACGTCGCCAAAAACCCCTCCCCCCTAACGTTGTCACGTTACAGCTAACGTCACGACGTACACCGACGTTACTTTCACGTTACGTTCACGTCCACAATTTGCATATTACGCCCATAACGTCGACGTAATATAATTATTTTCACGTTCTGCCTACGCTGACGTAGTCACGTCGTAGTGTGACAGGGCCATAAGCTTTTCTGCTGTTTTCAAGTAGCTGCTTCCATTTTGTTGGCTATAGGAAACCTCCATCATTCAGGTTTTTTCATGCGCATCAAGCGACAATCAACAACAATTTGACAATGCAAAAGCATCTTAAAGGTTTTATCCAATGGAACAAATCCTATCCAGGATACTATTTCATTCATATTTTTCATAACATAATTCAATTATATTAGACTTTTATGGAATATTCATTAAAGAGAATGAATTATGCTTACTTACCTATCACTGTCACAATAGTATCCAGCAACCTACAAATAAAAGAATGTTGTATTAGTAATTTACTAAATGAATGCATTATTTATTGTAAGGCAATATGCAATATTTCATTCAGCCAGTTATGCATCACACTTTTGGTAATTCATTAAAAAAAGTATGGGATCATATCTTAAAAGGTTAATTTCATGTTGAACATGTACTTACATTAGATCTTATTAAATAAATAAAAACTTAAAGCTGCATAGTCCGATGAAGCTTCAAATTTTCAAAACCAAAATGGGTATTTAGAATTGATTCTATATATATCTAACTTAAATACTGATGCACTTATTAAACATTTGTTGCCACATCGAAGGGAACACTGAGGCAATTTAATAGAACCTGTTACTGCTGAAGCCTATGGTGCCAGAGTTTTGGTGTACTTGCCAGAACTAATTTGACATTTTTGCACTTCAAATATAAAAGATTCACCCCGTACTCACAGTACAGGGGTGAACGACAACGTAGTCTAAATACGGGCAAAAATAGCTTTAGTATGGAACAGGAAGAGAATGCCTGGCACCAGTGTCAAATGGTTACTTATATCAACACAGAGTTTGTGAAATGGGAGAGAATGCAAAAAGACAAGATGGCGGCCAGAGAACGGCGTCGATTTCACTTTTAAATTGCATTAAAGTATATGTTTTATTATATTTTCCAACTCAAAAGTAGCGGGTAAATATGAAGAGGTACATAAAGAATATATTGTACTTCTTAAATTAAGAATGAATTTACCAGCTCAGTTAATTAACCCAGCATGTCGAAATTCTTTGCCAGCTTTTCTAATGGGTTAGTTTTCACCCCTGTACTGGATGTATGGGGTGAATCTTTTATCTAGGATAAGTCTGAATAGACTTGTTTTCACCATTAGACAGTTTGGCGATAGAAAGCCCGAGCCTACACTTTTATGGACCTAAGGGATTTTTAACCTCCCACATCACATAGACATGGTATGAGAGCAACTGGCCTTTGATGACGCTGTAAGTTATCCACAGCGGTGGAAAGCCAAATTGGCAGAGGTGGGGGCACGGGGAATCGACCCACCGACCTTCAGATTAGGAGTCTGACCAGAAAAAAGTCAGACACTCTAACCACTCAGCCAGAGAGAACACCACAACCTGTTACCACTGAAGCGTATGGTGTCAGAGTTTTGGCATGCATGCCAAAACTAATTGTATATGTTTGTACTTCAAATATCTCAAAAGTTAGCTATTTAAAATGAAAGCCACTTCAACCTAAAGTTACATAGATTACAACAATTCATTTTAATGTATTTATCTCAGAAAATGTCAGAAACTCAAAACCATCTGATTGTGCCACTTTAAATAAAGTAACAATCACCAAACACATATTTAGTGGAATCATATTTAATTTAATTTAGAACATTAGACTTCATTAAATTAAAATACTTTAAATTATATTTTATATAAAAGAAAAGTACACAGCAAAATGGCGAACACAGATATTGACCCAGGAGCAGTGCATGCCCTACAAATTGTTCTAAAAAGCTAAAGTGAACAAATTTAGTCAAGAGTAAAAGGGGAAAAAGCCAGTTTGCACTGCTCTATCATTGAGTACAAACATAGAAAGTTGTGGAATGTCATCACCAAATCTACTCAGATCATGTGGACCAAGAAATAAAATTCTTACAACCAGCGAGCATCTGAAGCTCAAACAATAAAACATGAAAGTGGCTGTCAGAGCTTAGGATCAGGAGATGTTTGTTGTTGTTTGACATTCTAGCAACATCTAAGGTCATATCAGGACTGGTACCAACTTGTGACAGTGTGCACTCATGGCAACTTTATAGTGCTTCCCCCATTGGGAGATCAGGCCACCGGCACCATGACCCAATAGCCCACACAGTCACATTATCCTGATACTCATCTAACAGTCCATGTCCTATCCTATTAATGCCGAGCACCAGGCTAGGTAGCGACTAGATAAAGGATTCACCCGGTACTCGCAGTACACGGGTGAAGACCAGCCTTATATAGAAATGGTCGAAAAATCGGGCTAATGAAATGAGTCTTTATGAGAGCCTAATTTCATACTCTAAGAAGCAACATTTATTCTTTGTATATGTCTTCATATTTCCCCGCTACCTTTGAGTTGAAAAATATAATAAAACATCTGCTTTAATAAGATTTAAAAGTGAAATTGACGATGTTCTATGGCCGCCATCTTGTCTTTTTGCATTCTCTCCCATTTCATCAACTATGTGCCTATATATGTAGCCATTTGATCCTGGAACCACAGTTTCTAGCTCATGTCCCATACTAAAGCTATTTTCGCAAGTATTTACACTACTTTGTCATTCACCCGTGTACTACAAGTACTGGGTGAATCTGTTATCTAGGTAGCGACAAGCATCAATTTTGTAAGTCATTGATTTTACTTCGGCTAGGATTAGAACTCCCGACCTTCCGCATGGGAAACCTGCGCTCAGCGCATACAAGTCATTAGCAGTCCTGAAGCAAAGCAACGTGTACGGAACATGCTGTGGCTACACACTCCTTATTTGATTAAATACCTCCACCCCCCCCCCCCGGGACCCGCGCCCACACCTTCCAAATACATGCGATGGTGAATATTTCGAGTCTATCAGTCAGCTATGCATAGCTAATTAAATGTGTCTATTTGGCGGGTCTTTGTGAACAGTCTAATTCGGGGACTGATTCAGAACGCCCACTAACGACTGTGGAGGCGGCCTATTCTGTCAGAAAAGGTGGCTCGTGTTTCACTCATCACGCCATGGCAACCAAGATGGCCGCCTGCATGATGTGTGCGTGTGGGGGGGGGGGGGACTGGACTACACACTGCAACGACTAGCGCACCGGACAATGATTGGCGCACTGGACTACACACTGCAATGACTAACACTGGACTACACACTGCAATGACTAACACACTGGACTACACACTGCAATGACTAATACACTGGACTACACACTACAATGGCTAACACGCTGGACTACACACTGCAATGATTGGTGCACTGGATTACACACTGCAATGACTAACACTGGACTACACACTGCAATGACTAACATAGTGCAATGACTAACACACTGGACTACACACTGCAATGACTAATACACTGGACTACACACTACAATGACTAACACACTGGACTACACACTGCAATGACTAATACACTGGACTACACACTACAATGACTAACATAGTGCAATGACTAATGCACTTGACTACACACGACAATGACTAATACACTGGACTACACACTACAATGACTAATACACTGGACTACACACTACAATGACTAACATAGTGCAATGACTAACGCACTTGACTACACACGACAATGACTAATAAACTGGACTACACACTACAATGACTAACATAGTGCAATGACTAACGCACTTGACTACACACGACAATGACTAATACACTGGACTACACACTACAATGACTAATACACTGGACTACACACTACAATGACTAATACACTGGACTACACACTACAATGACTAATACACTGGACTACACACTACAATGACTAATACACTGGACTACACACTACAATGACTAACATAGTGCAATGACTAACGCACTTGACTACACACGACAATGACTAATACACTGGACTACACACTACAATAACTAATACACTGGACTACACACTACAATGACTAATACACTGTACTACACACTACAATGACTAATACACTGGACTACATACTGCAATGACTGGCACACCAGACTACACACTGCAATGAGTAATGTACTGGACTACATACTGCAATGACTGGTGCACTGAACTACACACTGCAATGACTACCAAGCTGGACTATACACTGAAACGACTAACGTGCTGGACGACACACTACATTTCCAGATTGCATCAGGGGAAGTGATGAAAGTTATATATCAACTACGGCTGGAGGCAAAACAAAACGACTCAATGCAGCAGAGTCAATGCAAAATAAAATAAAACTACTTGGGGGCTAAGTGTGTGTGTGTGTTGTTGTTTTACGTCCTAGCAACATCTAAGGTCATCTCAGGACGGGTACCGACTTGTGACAGTGCGCACTCATGGCGACTTTATAGTGCTGTCCCACTGGGAAACCAGGCTGCCGACACCATGACCTGGTATCCCACTCAGTCACATTATCCTGACACTGAGCACACCAGTCCTTGCCCTATCCTAATAATGCCGAGCGCCTGGCTAGGAAGCAACAAGTATCAATTTTAAAGTCATTGGTTTGACTCGACCGGGACTCGAACCCACGACCCCACGATCTACCAGCACTGGAGACGGACGCTCTAACTCATTTTGGGGCTAAGTAGACAGTGGAATAGCACCTGAAAGCCCCTCCCTCCTCCCCTCACACCCCTCTCCCCCCGCCTGAGTTTGATGTAGCACAATGCTCTGAAGATGACTAAATGTCAGAGTTAAATTTAGCCATACAACGACTCGACATCATACCCATTAGCCTCAGGGCTAATGAGGCTAATATGGCCCTGGGTTACCATGACAACCACCAACAGATTAACCATCACCACGATCAGGCCATTTGTGGACAGTGCTCTCCCTGTTTCGTGCGCGGAGCCTACAACCACTAAATGTCATCTGCTGTCATGGTGATGGCAGCGTCTGCAGATTGCGCTTTTAGTGAGGCCAGCCGTACTTGGAAAAGCAGCGGGCCCACAATATTTACATAATAAAAGCAGTGGACATTTAGTGAGCGCAGACTACACATTGAAGCTAGTGGCGGTTGGGTTAAATAACCAGTCTCATTATTCGAGGGCTGTTCGACACCAACCATCACTGTTGTGTTGGCAGGGATTGTCTCCTTCTAGTTAGGCTATTAAACATGTGTAAGTGGAGTACAGCCACAGATGGCTCTCTTCAACCCGAGCATGTTTGCCAAACCCCCACAACTTTGTTGTTTAACGTCCTAGCAACATTTAAGGACATTCCAGAAGGGGTACCGACTTGTTGAGTACGCACTCATGGCGACTTTATAGTGCTGCCCCACTGGGAGACCAGGCCGCCGGCACCACGACCTGATGTTCCACTCAGTCACATTATCCTGATACTGAGTGAACCAGTCCATGCCCTGTGCTAGTAATGCAAAGTGCCAGGTTAGGTAGCGACAAGTATAAATTGCATAAGTCATTGGGTGGACTCAACTGGAAATCAAACTGTTGACTTTCTGCATGGTAAAGCCTGCACTCTACTGATTCAGCCACCGCGCCCAGTGGAAACCCAAGAGTGTGAGTTGTGACAAGACGGTAAATACAAACTGAGAAATGTGAATGTCACCACAATCAGTGTCAACCCTACAGCAGTCATCTGTCTCAACCAGGTATGTTGGATTTGAAATGTCATTTTGTGAACAGGCCTAAAGCTAAGATTCCATATATATATATATATATATATATATATATATATATATTATATATATATATATATATATATACATATACATATATATATATATATATATATATATATATATATATATATATATGGCAAAGTGGATCGCTCAATGGACTGATCGGTGTAAATGTGAATGGCGTGACGCATACCGCACATATATATATATATATATGCGGTATGCGTCACGCCATTCACATTTACACCGATCAGTCCATTGAGCGATCCACTTTGCCATCCACGCATTCACATTCGCATTCGCAACCAGATGTATGGAAGCACCACCATGCGCTTACATGCTTTTCCATTTTTTATCGCATTTGCCTTCGCATAACCCGCATATGGAATCTTAGTTTTACACACTAAATAAAACGAACTGGACCAGATAACTTAGGGGTCGTCCAAAGTTTTCATGGTCGAACAAAGCGTACAATGGGGGTAGGATGTCAGTAAAATACTACTTTTATCGTTTAAAAAATATTGGTATTTAATTTACACTAATAGTGTAGATTAATTCAATTGTATGTAAAATGATGATCTGTACTCCTTTTGGGCGGGGGGTGGGTTCTAGAACGTATTGCTCTTTGAACGACTGTGAAAATGTTGATAATTTTGGATGGTCCCTTAGTTCATTTTGTTAATGTGAAATGGGGAGAAATATTACTGGCGTATTCGACTGAGACATAACAAAACTACGAAAAGACTAGGTTGACATTGTCCAATAAGTAGCAATGAATTGAACAATGCATGAATAAATTCGATATATAAGGAAAAACATTCCTAGAATAATTTTAGATCATCAATGAATATTTAAATATTCTTTTCAACTAAGTTTAATTAATTCTAACATTAGTCTTGGTTAATTTAATAAGCATTATTACTAGACACACTGGCCGATTTAGATCTAGTTAAACTGTCTCAAATTTAGAAGAAGGAAAAACCCCACCAAAAAAAACCCTAAAAGACATGGTACTCTGAAAGTCCATGTGCATAGAGCAGAGTATATAAAGGATTCACCCGGTACTCGCAGTACACGGGTGAAGACCAGCCTTATATAAAAACGGTCGAAAAATCCGGCTAATGAAATGAGTCTTTATGAGAGCCTAATTTCACAATCTAAGAAGCAATATTTATTCTTTGTATATGTCTTCATATTTCCCCGCTACCTTTGAGTTGAAAAATATAATAAAACATCTGGTTTAATAAGATTTAAAAGTGAAATCGACGGCGTTCTATGGCCACCATCTTGTCTTTTTGCATTCTCTCCCATTTCACCAACTCTGTGCCGATATAAGTAACCATTTGACACTGGAGCCGGCATTGTACTTCCTGTTCCATACTAAAGCTATCTTCGCCCGTATTTACAGTACGTTGTCCTTCAACCGTGTACTACAAGTACCGGGTGAATCTTTTATCTAAGAGCAGAGATGTAAGTGGTCTGTGACAACAAAAGGAGGACATCTACAGTGAGGTAGGCGATAATAGAGTCAAAACGCTGACATAGCATTCACCTAGCAGAGACCCTACTGACTTGGGGCTAAGACTATGATTGGAGAGTACTGCATGAAATCTGACTTTGGTAATGTCCTGTGATTCCCTGAGAGTGCAGCTAACGAGAAGCTGTCTACTTTTTTTGCAGGATATCCGGCCACACTTTGCCGACCTCTGACGCCTGACCTCCAGCTGGTCGCCGAGTGCCAACAGACCGCCAGCAGTAGCCAGGCACTCTGATAGGTTGGTTATTGGCGTTTTACGTCCTGGCAACATCTAAAGTAAAATCAGGACGGGTAACGACTTGTGATAGTGCGCACTCATGGCAACTTTATAGTGTTGCCCAACTGGGAAATCTGGCTGCCAGCAACATGACCCGATATCCCACTCAGTCACATTATCCTGACACTGAGCTAACCAGTCTTTGTCCTATCCTATTAATGCCGAGCGCCAGGCTAGGAAGCGACAAGTATCAATTTTAAAGTCATTGCTTTTCATTCAACCGGGAACCAAACTCCCGACCTTCCGCATGCGAGGCCCGCGCTCTACCGATTAGGCCACCATGCTCGGTGGAACGCTACATATAAATATATATATATACATAGATGAATCGATCACGTCGCATCAGGATAAACAACCTGTCTTATTTTCTTATCATCAAACTCCCCCAGCTCCTCTTTTCTCTCTTAAACCCGACTGAAACTAAGAATTACATTAACCTTGTAATTGGTAAAGCTGCATAGTCCGCTGAAGCATCAAATTTTTTAAACCAAAATAATTATTTAGATTTGATTCTCCATATCTAACCTAGATACTGATGCACTTATTAAGTATTTGTTTCTGCATAGAAGGCAATACTGAGTCAATTTAACAGAACCTGTTACTGCAGAAGGCTATGGTGTCAGAGTTTTGGCAAGCTAATTTTCCATGTTTGCACTCAAAATATCTCAAAAGTTTACCATTTAAAATAAAAATAACTTTGAACTAATGTAAACTAGATACTAGTGATCGATCTAAAATATTGTCGTGGGGGTGATGAAAATGGGAAATATTGCACCTAGAGCGGGACTCGAACCCACATCTCTTTGCATTCCGGGCCAGTGTGCTAACCATTACACCACCTAGGCTCCCTGATATCAACACACTACCCATGCCTACCTGTCTATGCGGCTCCTTGCCTGAGAGGTCAGTGCAGACCACTACACTCATCCCCCTGGAATTGTAAGTCTTTTAATGCTTACAATTACATACATACAGGCAATGCACTTACATACATACACAGGGTAGGTTCAACAACCATACAGCGCGTAGCTTGTACAGGATCATGGTCACGGCAACCAGTGTCGTGGGGGTGATGAAAATGGGAAATACTGTGCCTAGAGTGGGACTCGAACCCACATCTCTTTGCATTCCGGGCCAGTGTGCTAACCATTACACCACCTAGGCTCCCTGATATCAACACACTACCCACACCTACCTGTCTATGTGGTTACTTGCCTGAGAGGTCAGTGCAGACCACTACACTCGTCCCCCTGGAATTGTAAGTCTTGTAATGCTTACAATTACATACATACAGGCAATGCACTTACACATACATACACAGGGTAGGTTCAACAACCATACAGCGCAAAGCTTGTACAGGATCCTGATCACGGCAACCAGTGTCGTGGGGGTGATGAAAATGGGAAATATTGCGCCTAGAGCGGGACTCGAACCCACATCTCTTTGCATTCCGGGCCAGTGTGCTAACCATTACACCACCTAGGCTCCCTGATATCAACACACAACCCACGCCTACCTGTCTATGCGGCTCCTTGCCTGAGAGGTCAGTGCAGACCACTACAATATTTATCTCAGAAAAAATACAGAAATTCAAAACCATTGGACTATGCAACTTTAACTAACACTGTAAAGATGATCTAAATGCATCTGCAAATTTGGTGACCGGATGCAGTGGCCGAATCGGTTAGAGCGCAAGCTTCCAGTGCGGAAGGCCGCGAATTTGAATCCCAGCCGAGTCAAACCAATGACTTACCAAACTGATACTTGTCGCTACCCAGCCTGGCATTTGGCATTACTGGGATAGGGCAAGGACTGGTTAGCTCAGTGTCAGGATAATGTGACTGAGTGGGATATCTGGTCATGGTGCCAGTGACCTGGTATCCCAGTCAGACAACACTATAAAGTCAGCATGAGTGTGCAGTCATGAGTCAGTACCCGTCCTGACATGACCTTAGATGTACCAGGATATAAAACCCCAACAAACAAACAGCAAATCTGGGTAAAACTCTTTAAAAGATCCCAAATCATAAACCGACCAAAACCAACAAGTTTACGTCAATAACATTAACAATAATTTCCAAACGGGTGAAGGCAAGAATGGCACAACATATTTGTTGTAATTTGTAAGCAGCTTCTTACATGTAGAGACAGGTGAGGCTGGTTCGGCGCAATGCTTCCGGCTTCATAAGGTGCAACCAATAAATCAATGTTACCGCATGAAGATGACTCAGCTCCCGTTTGCAGCCGCACCCTCAGAACACACCCGCGGTGCCTCCCTTCAACAAATAATGAGGGCATCTGACAGACCCCTTTCAATGTTTATAAACATTGTGTATGCGCGCACACCTTGGCTGCAGAACCAAGGCACACTGCCATTGAATTTGCCGATACGTGCAGTGCAAAACGTCAGTTTTATTCAAAATTAATAGAAATGCAGAAGACTAAGCATATACATTTAATATAATATGTTTGTTAAACATTTGATATGTTTGTGTGCCAAGCGGTTTGTTTCTAAGTTGTGCGGTTTTAGAGATATTTAACTTTTTCTGTATGGAGATTGCTCACTGCTATTGAGTTTGCAGTGTGACGGTATGTTGTTCTGCAGTCAAGCTGTTTGCGCACTAACCTAATTTCCTATGCTGACGTCATATGAAATAGGTCTATTTCAGCTTGTTAGCCTAAAAGCTGCATACTCCGATGAAGCATCAACTTTTCAAAAGCAAAACAATTATCTAGAATTGATTCTACATATAACTTAGATACTGATGCACTTATTAAGCATTTGTTGCTGTTTTACGTCCTAGCAACATCTAAGGTCATATCAGGATAGGTACCGACTTGTGACAGTGCACCCTCATGGTGACTTTATAGTGCTGCCCCACTGGAACACCAGGCCGCCAGCACCATGACCTGATATCCCACTCAGTCACATTATCCCGACACTGAGACAACCAGTCCTTGCCCTATCCTAATACTGCCGAGCGCCAGGCTAGGAAGTATAAATTTTTAAGTCATTGGTTTGACTCGACCAGGGTTCGAACCCACGACCCCTCAATCTACCAACACAGAAGACGGATGCTCTAACTCATTCGGCCATCCCGTCTGGTTGCATTTGTTGCTACATATTATAAGGGAATAGTGAGGCAATTTAATAGAACCTGTTAATGCCAATGGTGTCAGAGTTTTGGCGTGCTTGCCAAAACTAATTTGACATGTTTGCACTTTAAATATCTAAAACATTAGCTGTTTAAAATAAACAGTAATTGAAGCTAAAGTAAGGTCGATTCTAACAATCAGCTTAATATATTTATCTAAGAAAAATGACAGAAACTCAAAACCATCGGACTATGCAATTTTAAATAGGACAAATTATACACCCGATACTGGCAAAAACAACCAAAAACTAAAATATATATTTGACATATAATAGTAGGTACTCCAAACTGAATTTTTCTTTTAATGAAGTTAATTTGTAAATGGTAGAGTTGTAAAGCTCTTATCAATCTGATTACAAATATATATAATAATGGATAATTGGTCTATTAGTCCCTGAGTTATGGATTTTTTCATATTTAATTTTTGCCCTTAATTTTACACACATTTTTCATGATTCTGCAAATGCTTAAATCCTGATGTTTGAAGCTGCCTGCTGAAGGCAAATTATATTTTAATCACATCATTATTCCTTTAACTTATTATTTCTACTACAAATTCTAATCTCAATTTTTTTCAGACCTTACAAATAAAAATTTGTTGAGCAATTTGACATCAAACATGGCAAATTGTATGATTTTCACTAACCGTCCATGATCAAATATTTAGAAAATCAATATCTCTGGTTATATTTGAGATATTGACTTAATTTATGTATCAAAATGATCAGAATGCAAATATCTATAATGTGATTAAATTGTCTTTAAGCGAAATCCACATGTAAAAAACCTACAACATTTGATTACTCTAATTAGCAAACAAATCCTATGATTAAGTCAAAACTGCTGAGAGTGAGTGCTAAATGGTGGTTAACAATCTACACAAATTTGTAGAGAAAGAATTTTTCTATGTAATATTATATTTTTCATAAATGTTTTCAGTAAAATCATGTTTTACGATTGTTTCAAAGTTTTCAAACTTCAATTTTCTTTAATTTTTCCTGCCCGAAGTCAGTTGAAATGGATATGACACTAAAGCTAGGGATCTCTACTTCACTGTGAAAATAGTTATCTTTAGCTCTGATGCACTCACTCGCAGCACACAACGTTCGAAGATGGGTAATATGCTGAGAGCAAGTCTCCTATTTTTTCCCAATGGCCAGTCAGCGTCAGCAACCAGGCCTTAGTTTGGAGTACCTAATAATAGGGGTCATATCATTTCATCATGTTATCCTTAACTAGGTCAAATACAACCAATACTGGCAAAAGTTTAAAAAAAACACAAATATATATTTGACATATATATAATAGGGGGCATATCATTTCATCATGTTATCCTTAAATGTATGTGGCTGAGACATGGACAATCTCTAAGAAAATGTACAAACGTTTAGCAGCATTTGAGATGTGGACTTATCGAAGGATGATGAAAATATCATGGACAAAGAAGATCACCAACAAAGAAGTTCTCAGAAAAATTTAAACTAAGAAAAGCTTGTTTGCCACTATACAGACAAAGAAACTTATTTATTTTGGCCACATCATTCGTCAGAGTTCAATATAACGTGCATTGTTGGAAGGGAAGGTGAATGGCAGCAGAGGGAGAGGGAGACCAAGAACATCATGGTTTACAAATATTTCACAGTGGACAGGCTTGAATTATTCACAGTCTATCAGAACAGCACACCATCGGGACAAGTGGAGAACCATTGCATCCAGATATAAACCCCTCCATAGATTGACCACTCCGCTATATCGATCGCTTTATTTGGGTCCCAACATTGTAAGGATATTCTAACTCTCCGAACCGACCACCTCCCTAAATGGAAAAAAAACGTCCTACTTATTTTGTTCCTTATACTTTTCATATTCATGTTCAGATTTGATGTAAGAAATAAGGGAAATAAAATATACCGCGTGCAACTTTGGTCTCTTTATTTTTTAAGTGTTTTTGTACAAAAAAAAAAAAAACCCATTTTACTGTCAGCCATTTGTAACATGACATATGGGACATGGTTGGATCCTTACTAACATCTTGTATTGCATTGATATATCAAACAAAATAGTTCCCAAAACAAAAGGAAGTATTGTATGCATGCTTAAACTAAAAATTCTTTTGTTTGATGTCTTCAGAAATAACATTACAAATTTCCATCACAGATATAACCAGTGGTGTCTGGATGCTACACAAATATAGTATACTAATTATTCAGTGAATAAAGCATGGCTGGGAATTACTGGTGTTTCTTTTATCAATATAAGCAGTACATATTTCTGTATATTATGCCATGATTAATATGCTTCTCAATATGAAATTATTTAATTCTGCTTAGATTTCTATTCAGGAGACTGTGTTACATCTGAGCAACACATGTGTTGCCATATGACATAGCTTAATCATGGACTACACCTTTATTTTTTATCTCATCAATTCCTATTTTACATAGATGTAAAGGGGAGATTTCCAGCTTTCATTTACAATTCAAAAATGTTACAAATTCAAGTTTTAGATTTTAACTCTCCATGTGACGCTTATGGCCAGTTTTCTGGAGAGTGACCCATATATATATATATATATATATATATATATATATAATATATATATATATATATAATATATATATAATATAATATATGGGTCAGGATCACGAAAAGAGGCCAATTGGGGAAAGTTGTCGACGTCGAGCATGGATGTCGGCGTCGATCGGTATAATTTTAGTTTAGCATTGACAGAGGTGTTGGAAAGTCCTTAAATTTATCCTGAATGTAAAGGTCGAGAAAATACAACAACCTTATTTGTTTCTAGGATAATTTAATATAAAACAAAGAAATGCACGAGACTTTAAGAATTGTGACGCCGACATATGTTAAAGTTGTCGGCGTCGATCATTGGATGTCGGCGTCGATCGGTATTATTATAGTTTAGCATTGATAGAGGTGTTGGAAAGTCCTTAAATTCATCATGAATGTAAAGGTCGAGAAAATACAACAACCTTATTTGTTTCTAGGATAATTTAATATGAAACAAAGAAATGCACTACACTTTTAAGAATTGCGACGCCGACATCTTCAATTGCCCATCGATTGGCCCGTTTTCGTGAGGCGATTGTGGCTTAATCAACTGAAAGCCTGCTTCCTATGGCTATTTGGCTGGTCGTGGGATTAGAACCCAAGGGGTTCAAACCCTGGCCGAGAAAAAAAAAATTTACTTAACAATTGATAGTGATAATTGTCACTATACATAGCCTGGTGCTCGGCATTTCTAGGATAGGCCTATAAGTATAGCATGCCTATATTATACAGACTAATATAATAGAGTAGAGATATAGACTATACTAGTCTATAGATATAGTATAGTCCCTACTAACGCCTACCATACTAGTTTAACATAGTTACCTCCCAGCATATGTTTCTTTTTCGCTTATCTTGTTCTTTACCTATCATTCATGTACCGATGTTTTGCTTAGTTTCCTGTAATTGTCTATCTGTATATTGTTGTAGATTTGTTTACTCTGTAAAGGCAATTGTGATTAGGGCTGGAAGACCAGTGCATTAGCACTGACAACATGTTATTCAGAGGAATAAAAACACTTGAATTAAAAAAAATAGCAGGGCCTATACTATAGTAATAATATGGACATATCGAACTACTACCCATCGATGTCATCGACACATGCAGCTATATACTATCAATGTGTAACTTAATGGATACAACTGATATTGTGGAAACCTGATAACAAAAAGTGGTGTTGGAAAATCGAAACCATTTCACCGAGAATGACACCACTGTACAGTGTACGGCCGTGCTGACTCAGTGACTGTCAACACCACGACCTTGGCTCTGTGTGTTTACAAATTAGTCGTGTCCTGACAGCGAATGCAGCCTGTGATCACGGCATGGCCTAGTGCGAGGCTTACCCAACAGCCGTGTGAGGATTTAACTAAAATTTAATTAATAAGGATTAAGCCAAAACGAGCAGTAGAAGGCAACTTATGTGACTTTTGAGTGGCGTAAAACTGAGCCTGAGGCGACAGCCACCAGAAGCAAAACATGATACGCAGCTCGGCCTGGACCCTGGTGAGATCTAAACCAACATAAACAAACCAGTTACGGGACAAACCCAACGTTGTTTACCATGGTCATCTCTTTTGAACGAATTGTATGTTTGTGCTAGACACATAAGACAGATCTGATGAACGTACTGCCGCGATATCTTACCTGTTTCGTAGAAAATCCGACCAAAAGGAAAAGCAGCCTGGCAAAAGCGGTCGCCATTTTCCCGATTGACCTGTGGACTCTCCTGACCTGTGAGCACCATCCCACGGATAGCAGCATTTCATTTACGCTCAGAAATTAAAAACAATATTATTATCAAATAATTTCACGGTGGCCTCACTAGGGTAGATTTAATAGATAGTTGGCTGAAGACGGATTGGTGCGTCAATGCGTTGATTTCTGAGGAAAGCTGTTTGATGCCGATAGTGCGGGGAGACGGGACAGTAAATGGAACAGCCACAACAACCTCGCGCGAGATCGCGGACGAGATTTGCTGAGCTTGTCAAAACATTGACGAGAGGCACTCTCCCATGCGGGGGCGAAATGGCAGACAGAGTCTCGGTCATCCTACGGTAGTTCGGAATTACGTTGAGGGTCCAAGGACGCAGGGAAAATGGGACTTACGCCGTGCCTTGTTTTCATCTTTTATATGGGGACCATTGGCGAGGTAAGTGTGGATCGGTTTGGCTGTTTGGATTCGGGGTACATCGATGTGCTGGCACTGTGGCAGCGGTGAGTGACAACTGGCCGGGGAGGGCGGGGTGCCATGGTGTCAGCTGCCGCCCAGCGCTGCTCGCCGGCCGGGCAGGCGATGCTGCCTCTGCAGGCCTCCGCCCGGCAAGGCGGATATTGCCTTCCCTGATGCTGGCTATCCATAACTATGCAAATCCACACCTTCTTATCTGCCAGCCGCTAGTTAGCACGCAACACCGATCAGCTTCCGATGCAGTTTATATGTATGCAAGAATAACCAATCTGCACATTGTTGTTACCCGGTAGGCCCTATAGGCTACTTCCTAAGGGGGGTAAAATGAAAAACATCACTGCTTTGTCTTAAGCCGTGTTCACACCCACAACTTTAGGCCGAACTAGATGAGGCGAACTAGATGCGGCGAAGTAGTGTCGTGTCCACACACGGAGCGGATTAAGGCGGAAATTGATATCTGCGCATGAGCAAGTCCAGACTAACCAGCGCCATTTTGGGTTCGTCGACGCCGGCACGAGAGAGTGTGGGTTCGACCTAGATATGTAATGACTGAATCGTATTGGTTTGGAACGGTCAAAACTTCTGCTGGGCAGTGAAACCCTAAAAATAAATGAGGAAAAAAATATATGTGCACTTCTAGCAGGTTCATAGACCAAATTTACCGAAAAGTCAACAAACTAAGGTCTCGACTGTGACGTCCTTAATCCGCATCATCTAAACCGCTACCGTCCACACAGGCACTATGGGTCGACTCAAGCTAGTTCGCTTCATTTAAACCACCACGCGAGGCGAACTAGATGAGGCGAACTAGATGCGGCGACTCAGCCCTAATCCGCCTCAACATCGGGTTCACACGGCCAATGTGAACCGACTTAGATTAGGCGAACTAGATGAGGCGAGTTAACGCCGAGGTGTGAACACGGCTTTAGACTTAGTGCGCAATGAGTTCACTAAAGTAACTGGCGTTTAATATCGCAAACCAATAATCGCAATTATTTTCATAAACCCATACTTTGCGGGGCACAAAATGAACAGTATAACTATAACTTAAGCCTACTGCATCGCCTATAGCGAGTATTATAGGCCAATATTATTATATAACCAACTATTTTTTAATTATCTACACCTTCCTATTTGATAGATTGTCAATACAAACCTGAAGTAATAAGTACTATATATATATATATTTATATATATATATAATCCCATTTTACAGTCAGCCAGTTGTAACATGACATATGGGACATGGTTGGATCCTTACTAACATATTGTATTGCATTGATATATCAAACAAAACAGTTCACACATCATATATATATATATCAAGAACAAACATAGATATATATATCTATATATATATCTATATATATATCCCCAATATCAATATTTTTCCAGTTTGTTTCCACTTTTAGTGGACAAAACCTGGATTTTTTTCGGGGGCAGTTTTCCCCATGTTTTTGTCACCTAGTGGAAGAAACCGCCCAGCCCTGCAGTGTAGATCATGTAGCATGCAACTAAGTTTAGATCATGTAGCCTGATACTAAATGGCGGGAAACTTACAGAATTTGCATATTGTATGTACTCCTTATTGCCAGTATATACCTGATATGTCAACAGTAATTTGTGTTTGAGTTGAGTGTTATTAAAATTTGGAATCACAAAAATGTAGTACGGTGATTGTGTGGCTTCCCCCAAGGGGTGATCTTGCAGCCGAGGAACCAATGGTACATTAAATTAAAGTTCATATTTATGCAAAATACATTGTTGTCGAATTAAAGTTCATACTCATGCAAAATACATTGTTGCAACAAATCGGCAATTTGAAATCTTTACCCAAATGTAACTCACAGTTGGACATGGATACCATGCAATCGCAAATCAACAACATTCAAGACAACATAACTTCTAGTGAACAGTAACCGTCCATTCGGTAATACTAATAGTCTACACAATAGTTTTGCCAATTTAGTAAATGATCAGTAAATTGATTACCAGTGTTTCTAAAGTAAGAATAAGGAAGATATTAAAATATTGAAACAAAAAGAAAATGCCTCCTTCCCCTGTTAATGGATGAAGATTCCGTCTCGGCTGTGCTGCGGGCGTGGGCGGGTTGGTTCTCGGCGTTTTGTCTTCTCCCCTGGGAACCTGCCGGTTGAAAGTCTTCCCGAGCGTCTCTGTGGCGTTGAAGCAGTGTCAAATTACGTGGCGAACCCGACCATTCGGGCAGTGAACTGCAGGTGAATGCATTACCTGAGCCTGACGAGTGCCCCACAGGACACATAGCCCTGGTGTGTGCTCAGAGTGTCTGGGGGTGGGCCTGTGTAAATGTTACTCTATGGGCACTCTGCTATATATATATGTGATATATAACGTATTATATGAATATGAAGGGGCGGAGCATTCTTGTAATATTTATTTCGCTTTTATTATGCATACTATTTATTATTTATCCATACTCCTGATCAGCTGATTTACTGCGGGCCGATCCCAAGTTTTGCGCCACCACCTCGGTCATGCACCTTTACACACGGTTTTGCGTCACATGAGCCTAGATTTCAAGCTTTTATATATATATATAATTATATATATATATGCTGTATAAGAATTATACGAGTATACTAAGCCATAATATCCCTCATTTCCCTCATCACTCTCTCAGCTCCATGGACTGAGGGAGTCTGTCATAGTCATCTACTGCTCCAGCCTCCCCAACCCCTGCTCCGATGGTGGCACCACTAACCCTGCACACTGGAACCGCAATTTCCTCTAGCCAGAGTAAATACACTCTCACCCACTATAATGTCTTCCTCTTTTCATTATGTAGGCAAACTATTATATATATGTAAGTACGCATTACAAGAAGACCGGCGTGGATGATACAATCTTTATTACAATAACGTATATATAAATATGGGTGTAAAACATATATAATAGAGAGTATCTGGCTGGGCTGACAATGCCCTACCGATCAAGTAAAAATAAAAGTAATTCGTATGAATGTGTAGAGGCGTAGTGACGCGGCCGGCGCGCGCTCAGTGTATATATCGCTACAGCAGCGCCGAGTAGCGGATTTAGCCGGAACCCAACGCGGAAGTGCCAGGCACCGCCGCGATGGGCAGCACCATGCGAAACCTACATCAGCATATACGTAGTATATGCTTTGCTGTAAGTACGCATTACAAGAAGACCGGCGTGGATGATACAATCTTTATTACAATAACGTATATATAGATATGGGTGTAAAACATATATAATAGAGAGTATCTGGCTGGGCTGACAATGCCACGTCCAACGGACCATCCCAGACAAACTTACTCTACTTCCCCCAGGCTCGAGGCAACACGGATGTCAGCGACAATCCTCTCCGACAGAGGGCGGGCGATGTATGTATATATAGCATCAGACGCCCAGTCCCCCCTTACCCTAATCTCATCTATCGAAGCACCCTGGAGGGCAAGATAGGTACACCCCCCACGTCTTAGTGAATGACAGGAAAAATTCTCCTGTGGAAACCCGGCCATCGCACGGTAGTCTCAATTGTAATTTCACCGTGTCTATCTCTATTCCCAGGAATCTTGCGCATTGCGATGGGGTCCCAATCTTAGGATAGCTCAAGGAAAAACCCAGCCGGCGAAGGATTGCCATGATGGTGCGCTGGTTGCCCAAACAGTCTGCAAAATTCTCACCCAGCACGGCAAAGTCGTCTAGGTAATTTATTATTCTCCCGACCCCCTCCCTGACGGCACAGCGGACGACAAAGTCCGATATCCTATTAAAAATATAAGGGCTCGATGCCAGCCCCATACATAAACGATTGTCGAAGAAAATTTCAGGGCCGTGACCTAAGTCCCAGCATATTGCCTGGCGGGGGGAATCAGTTGGGTGGATGCAGATAGCTCTATATGCGTCTTTAATGTCTATCGTAGCAATAAATTCCCCCTGAATCATGATTTTCACCAAGTCATCGACTCCTTGGTAAGAAAATTTTTTCGCCACTTCCTGAACATAATTATTAACCGAGCGGCCCAGTGGCCTACTACAGTCTATAATAGTACGGTACCCGTCACCCGACGATTTAAGAATCGCAAAAACATTATGAACACAAATGGGGGGGCCATCCGCCCTAGCAATATAGCCAGAATTTAGCTCGCTCCTGAGCTTGTTACTGATAAAATGTTCATGTACAGGGTTCATAGGATTAGAATAATGACTACTATAAGTCGTAGTGCAAGAAGGGTTAATTACCTTAAAACCAAAAATAGCACCGTACAAAACGTAATTGGCGTCTGGGTCTACTTGACCCTTGGCAAAACATTCGCAAAAGACGCGACATGGTTTAAACTGAGCAGCATGCCCTCTAATCCTGTGAGTGCAAGCACAAGTCGCGTCCAAGCACGCAGTAGTAACGGAGAAAGGAACATCGAGAGCCAACTAGCTTATCAGAGGCACTGACAATTAGGCCGTACTCGCAGCAGGTGAGAGTCAACCAGTCTCGATTTATCCCCCTCCAGCCGGGAAATATGTCGTCGGCTATGTCGTGCCCAACTAAGTTTTTGGCCTCGTCCCCCCCCGCATGGTGGGACCCACCTGTTCCGTGGCCCCCCGCATCGGCAAGCCCATTAGGTACACCATGGCTGATAGCACACGGGTCCCCCTCTTGGTGGTGGTTAACGAGATTCGTACAAACCGTATCAACGGTGTTAGCACATATTAGGTCACGGGCGCCAGCATGGCGACGCGCAATTAGCGCGCTGGGACACATACCCACTCCGGGAACACTACAAATAGAAACAACATTGTTATATGGAACCGAATCACCGCCAGAATCAACAGGCGACTCGGCTGTTATATTGACAGGAGTCACACAATCTAGAAGGGGTTCACACAAATTCGCAGCACACTGTAAGCGATGACCCCTCCTAGCCCTGCCCCGGCCCCTAGTAATTCAGTCCTTATGGCACTTGGCCCTAACGTGGGTTCTACTCCCACAACGAGAGCACCAGTGGCCGAAATTACATGTCTTGTCATCCCTAGTACAACCCTCTTCTTTATTATAGGCAAAGCATGGCTTTTTCCCATCTTTAGAAAAAAGTTGCTTAGTGTTAGTATTAGAATGGGAGTTCTTGATCCCGCCATAAGCCCCCTTGGATGAGTGTCCCCGCATGTATTCAAATGCGTAGTACTGAAGTGCGACTTCAGCATTTCCCGCACCGAAGGCCTCATATCCGTCGGTTGTCGCTAACTTCCGGATCGCCAGATCGTAGCTAGCGTGTGCGCGGTCCTGGAACTGACCCGACTTAGCCCTACCCGAGATATATTTGATATGCTTAACCACGCGTCTCAAGTCTTGCACGTCAATGTCTTTTTTATCCAAAACCCAACTGCACGACGATTCGATGAGCTCGAACGGAGAAAGTTTCTTCAAGTCCTTACGGTCTTCAAGATAACGCCGGATCGACCACTTACTCCTAAGTCTTCTCTCGCGGCTAGCCGATCTTCCGGATGACGAGCTCGAAGTCGGGGAGCGTCGGTGATGCCTGTGATGTCGGCGGTGATGGTGGTCGCTTGAGGAGCTGCGCCTTCTACTCCTGGAACGGCCCCCCTTCTTCTTCATCGCCAGGCGGGCCATGTCACTCTCCAGCTCCTTCTCCTGCAACTCCAGCTCCGCCAATCGCTTCCTGCGCTCCAGCGCACGGATACGTCGTGTTACCGCCCGCTCCCGTTCTTCTACTTCGTCGTCCTCCGGGGCTTCTTCCTCAACCGATGAAGCTGAGGGTGAGTCTTCCTTCCTCGCCGGTTTTGGATTTTCTGCCATGTTGCTCAGCCTCCTAGATGAACGGGCAGTCTGCCTTGTTTGCATCGAGGCCCGGCCGCATGCGTCGTTCACTGGGCCAGCGTGTTCACAGCCGCATGGGCCACAGTAGTTAATCGGCATAATTTTCGTATCAGTATCGTCAAGTGCACCTAACGCCTGACATATAGCATCAAGAGAAGGTGACTTGAAAAGTCAGCCGATAGGTAGTATAAAAATAAATACTATAAGATATCAATGGATGCAAAGGCAAACCTCATAGTAAAATAAGCCAATAAATTTGATGGCTAGTATAAATAAATACTATAAAAACTATAAAAGGAAATAAATAATGTAAAAGGAGCAATATAAAATTAATGCTATAGCAGTACTATGAGGTAAGCCTGGTAAATAAGGTAAGCACTATGCCGGTCTCGATTTGGTAAGCACTATGCCGATTTGGTGAGCACTATGCCGATCTCGATCTCGATTTAGCGCTTTGCAGCTGTGCTATGGCAGGTTGCGGCGTACTGTGGCCTGTAGAGGCGTAGTGCGGCCCGTACTATGGCCCGTACCCGTGTCGTAGTTTCATAGTTTCAACCGCTAACCGATAGCCTTTCTCGACACATTTAAAATTGAAAGTATTTTTTCAAATAACGTCGATACAGATATGTAGTCGTCTCAATCGACACACAGAGTTTGATTATATGCAGGCGTGATTCACAAATATTGTCGAATACGCGGTGTTATTTGTTTTCTACGATACCGTCTGCGTTGATATTTCCTCGTAGTTAGCTGACGAGGATCACAAGTCGTCGACATCCACGTCCACATCTCGACACACAGGTGCGATCGGGTGATACGCAACATCAACACAGGTAGAATGTAGACTGTGTTGGTAAACTTCGTAAGTAATTCGTAAGTAATTCGTAGCAGTCGCCCAACACTAAAGTAAATCGTATGAATGTGTAGAGGCGTAGTGACGCGGCCGGCGCGCGCTCAGTGTATATATCGCTACAGCAGCGCCGAGTAGCGGATTTAGCCGGAACCCAACGCGGAAGTGCCAGGCACCGCCGCGATGGGCAGCACCATGCGAAACCTACATCAGCATATACGTAGTATATGCTTTGCTATATACTTTATATATATATACTATATATACTTCATATATATACTTTATATATATATTCTTTATATATATATTTTATATATATATATATTATATATATATATACTTTATATATATATTCTTTATATATATATATTTTATATATATATACTTTATATATATATGTATATATATATATATAAAGCCCACTACGGCTAACAATAAGGAGAGACACACAGGTTTGCTGAGTCCTATTTATTAGTTCTCTTGGCAAAAGGAACTTTCACGCCTTTACCTACAAAAAGGAAAAATATAGTGACAGTTCGGGACACGTGGGTGAGGTTTAGTGTCCCGAGCGCTCGCAGGTGGTGCCACAGTCGTGCCGATCCGCACCATTGACCCAAGGGTAAGCGCGCGACTCCAACTACTTCAAGTTAAACATATAATATACCAGCGAATAATTAATTAACCCGATATCAGGGTGGGCACGTGACTCCAAATACCTTGGAATAATAATAATAAATAATAGTAATTAGTTCCTCCGTTAGTTTATATAACTATAATTGATTATACTTCATTATATATGTAATATATATACATAATTAAAATAACCGATTTTTATCACTCAACATGGAATGCGCCAACCATGTCATTGAAGTTATGTATGCAGTTAGTCTTATTTATTGATAAGTTACACCAATATGCCCCCTATAAACCATTGCAGATGGACAGTTATGCTAAAAATTCATAAACACAAAAATGCTGATTATTATCCAGACAGTCGACTTGAACTCCTCATTTTGAGGGTTAATAATGGCAGAGACATACACAATTGTAAGAACATATTTTCTGAATGCCCTACTTACAGGGTTATCTAAAACTAGTAAAAGGGAAACATTTAAAGCTACTTTTGGCCAAGAAATAGTCCAAACAACGATGGAAATATGACCAGTTATGGGCCACAGTTTTATGAGATCACATGGTACAGATACACAAGTATCCCCAGAAAGCCTCAACGCAGGCAAATGCATCCAAGCTCATTCCAACCTTCTAACCACATTATTAAGGAACATTTGGTATTAAAACACGTTTGTTTCAGCTTTATGAGAAGTGACCATATACTTGCCAATATATGGGCATACTCCTTTATTTAAATATATATAATATACCCACCCACAATTGAGAAAGAAGATGGGAATATTATATTAGTATCAGAGGTTGAGAAGGCTATCAATGATCTAAAGGCAGGTAAGGCTCCTGGAAGTGACCAGATAACATCAGAAATGATAAAAGGACTAGATGAAGTGGGGATTCAAATCATTCATAAGCTAGTAACTGACATCTATGAGACTGGATTTATACCATTGAATATGAATGAATCCATATTTGTACGACTCCCAAAGAAGCTAAAACCAACATTGTGTACTGAGTACAGAACACTAAGCCTGATGAGTCATATGTTGAAGATGATCCTGAAAATAATTTTACTGAGAAACAGACAGAAAATTGAAGAACAAATCAGTAACGTACAAAGTGGGTTTATATCTGGAAGAGGTACACGTGAAGGGATTTTCAATATGAGAATGATTTGTGAACATTATTGTGAAGTGAACCAGGATGTTTATGCCTGCTTTATTGACTATGAGAAGGCCTTCGACCGAGTCAATCATGAACTGTTAATCAAATGTTTACAAGATATTGGTGTCAATGGCAAAGACATTAAACTAATTGTGAACTTATACTGGACACAACATGCATTTATAAAAATGGAGCAGGGCCTATCGGATGAAGTTATGATTAAACGAGGAGTTCGACAGGGGTGTGTATTGTCACCATGTCTATTTAACCTGTACACAGAGATGATTTTCAGACACATTGAAGATTGCAAGGGAGTGACAATAGGTGGCATGAACGTCAACAATCTTAGATATGCCGATGACAGTGTAATAATAGCAGACAGTGAGAAAAACCTACAAGATATAGTGAATAGAATCAATAAAGCTGGAATACTATTCAACATGAAGATGAATGCCAGGAAGACCAAAACAATGGTTATAAGTAAAAAGACAGATAAACCAAATGTCAATATAACCATAGAATGCACAAACATAGAACAAGTATCCGAATTCATATATCTCGGACAAAAGATTACAAATGATGGGAGATGTGAGGAAGAAATTAAAAGAAGGATAACAATAGCCCGAACAACATTCTCCAAAATGTATAGAGTGTTAACATCAAGTAAGATATTAATACAAACAAGGAAGCGTATTCTTCAGTGTTATGTGTGGTCTACTCTAATGTATGGGGCAGAGACATGGACAATCTCTAAGAAAATGTACAAACGTTTAGCAGCATTTGAGATGTGGACTTCAATCAATCAATCAATCAATCAATCAATAGGATACAGCTATAATAGGCCTTGGACCTGTTAGCCGCTCTTAATTAATTGAAATGGAGACAGTTCTTCAGATGTGGTCAATCGTAGCAACTGTCACTGGCTCCAAGATATATGTAATGCTTGACCAGTATGCATCCAGTCGGGACTTGAAGCAGTTCACCGACTCCGCTGCTATGACACTCTCCGGCAGGTCATTCCACAGGTCAACCACCCTAAAGCCGAAAAAGTTGTGTCGCAGATCCAGTCTGGAGTACCGCTTCCTCAGCTTCAGGGAGTGCCCTCTGGTCCTGGTGTTGGAGTCTCTGATAAGGGGGCCGCCTGTCTTGTAGATACCATGGAGATATTTGAATACTTCAATCATATCCCCCCGGGCCCGTCTGTAGTACATGCTTGGGATCTTCAAATGACGCATACGTTGTTCATAGGGTATTGCATCGAATCCATGTACAAGCTTCGTTGCCCTTCTTTGGATCCTCTCAATTGACTCAGCATCCTTCCTGTAGAGTGGTGACCACACAACATTTCCATATTCCAAAAGTGGACGTGCAAGGGATGTGTACAGTCTGCGTACAACATCCTCGTCTAGGTATGTGTACGATCTTCGAATGATAGCCAGTATTCCATTAGCTCTGTTGGCGGCTTCCTGGATGTGGTCGCTGAATGTCAGTTTGTTGTCCACCTTGACACCCAAGTCCTTTTCTATCATTGTTTCGGAGAGCGGAACATTATTCACACCATCATTCATTACATAGATGTGCTTGCTGTTTTTGCCCCCTAAGTGCATCACTTTGCATTTTGAAGCATTAAACTTCAGCTGCCAATCACTTGACCACTTCTGCATGTTGTTGAGGTCCTTCTGCAAGTCCCGTGAGTCACTACCTTTCTCCATACGGCGGAATACTTTGGTATCGTCAGCAAACATTTGGACCATAGAATGTACAACCTCTGGTAAGTCATTGATATATATCACAAATAAGACTGGTCCAAGCACGCTGCCCTGAGGTATTCCGCTTTTCACCGAGCACCATCCTGATGGTTTGCCATTTACAATGACTCGCTGTCTTCTGTTGCTCAGAAAATCCCCTATCCAGTGTAGGACATCTCCTCTTATGCCATAGCCATGCAGTTTTTTTTAGCAGTCGCTGGTGTGGAACAGTGTCGAATGCTTTTTGGAAATCTAGATAAATAGCATCCAGATCTCCAAAGTCATCAATAACGCGGGTCCACTCATCCATACATGCCAGTAGTTGGGTCGTACAAGATCTTCCTTGCACAAAGCCATGCTGCTGTGTTGATAGGAGGTTGTTTTCGACAAGATGAGCCATGATAGAATCTCTTATTATTGATTCCAGCAACCTACACACTACAGATGTTAGACTGATTGGCCTATAGTTTCCTGGATCACTTCTGTTACCCTTTTTGAAGATGGGAGCTACATGTCCATCCTTCCATGGGTGTACTTTATCGAAGGATGATGAAAATATCATGGACAAAGAAGATCACCAACAAAGAAGTTCTCAGAAAAATTAAAAATAAGAAAAGCTTGTTTGCCACTATACAGACAAAGAAACTTATTTATTTTGGCCACATCATTCGTCAGAGTTCAATATACCGTACATTGTTGGAAGGGAAGGTGAATGGCAGCAGAGGGAGAGGGAGACCAAGAACATCATGGTTTACAAATATTTCACAGTGGACAGGCTTGAATTATTCACAGTCTATCAGAACAGCACAACATCGGGACAAGTGGAGAACCATTGCATCCAACCCTCGACTAGAGGATGGAACTATTGATTGATTGATATATATATATATATAATACATAAAGCAGTGTTCCCATAAATTGACATGTACATCTCCCAGATACCGAGAGTACACATCACGGTTATGTGTCCTCTATAGGTTAGCACGCAGGCTCCAGAATGGCAAGAAGTGTGGGTTCGAATCCTACTCAATATCAATTCGAAGCTGCTGTTGGCTGGCTATTTATTTGAGAAAACATTCTTCATCCGCACTATGGTGGGTCGTGGGTTCGAACCCGGGTCGAGTCAAACCGATGACTTAATAATTGATACTTGTCGCTTCCTAGCCTGGCGCTCGGCATTATTAGGATAGGACAAGGACTGGTTGGCTTAGTGTCAGGATAATGTGACTGAGTGGGATATCAGGTCATGGTGCTGGCAGCCTGGTCTTCCAGTGGGGCAGCACTATAAAGTCACCATGAGTGCACACTGTCACAAGGCAGTACCCCTCCTGATATGACCTTAGATGTTGCTAGGACATAAAACAACAACAAACAAACATCATCCGCACTATTATCCCCCCCATGTTTACTTTAACAAAAAAGAAGATAATATCACCCACCTGCACTGTCGCATTGCTAATGTACAGTCTCTATGTAGAGCTATTTTAATTCAATTAATGCATACTCATAGGTAGCTATTTGATTTTTAGCTAACCATTGAATATAGTAGGGTGGGTTTGAGTGGATTTTCCCACCTGTGCATCCCAATGAATCACAACAAACTGCCAATAGCTAACTAACAAATGTATCCAAACAATTTAACATCAAGATAAAGTTAGACAATTACATGTTGTGCATACAGATCTGCTCTGGGAGATAATTGAACAGCTTTAAGATAATTAAAATGGGGGATAGTACAGGGGCTATGTAGTTGCTATTCAATGGACACATCAATGAAAAAAAGGGGGAGAAGGCTAGAAATACAAATACAGCTGTGCACAAGTATGGTGCGAGTGAGACTGAAAGTACTGCTAGTGGATTTTCTGTCTGGGTTTAGTCACAATTCTCGATGTGCGAGATGTAAGATGGAAGCCAGATCACACACTGTCAAGCAGGATTCAAGCCAGGCATTGTCAAAGATGGATGAAATAGGTAAGACTCAACACTGTCAAAGGTGGATATACAATATGTAAGACGCAGTGCTATCAAAGATGGATGCAATAGGTAAGACTCGACACTGTCAAAGATGGATATAATAGGTAAGACTCAACACTCTCCAAGATGTATGCAATATGTAAGATTGAACACTGTCAAAGATGGATACAATAGCTAAGAATCAACACTGTGTAAAAGATGTATGCAATATGTATGGATACAATAGGTAAGACTAGTGCGTTCTGATGAGGCCTATCTTGCGATGTAACGCAGTTTGCACGTTCGCATTAGCATAATTCGTGACAGTGCTTGCTAGTATTACCGGACACGTCAATCATGTCAAGTCTCGTTTTCAAACTGACTCCTGCCATTAGGTTTATTTTTGTTGTTGTCATCTTATGAAACGCTTCTCCGAGAAAGGCGTTTTCGGCTGTTAATAAGGAGAATTCCTCCAATGCCGGGTCACAGACTTTGAAATTAGTTTCAAGAATACTTTTGAAACTTAAATGATTTCCTTGTAGATGGTTGGTGTGATGTCTTTGTTGCACACGGGCGTTCAATAACACCCAGACAAGCTTGCATTCGTTGCCTCGGCCTACAGTGAACGTGATGCCATAGCCACAAAGAGGCGCGTCCGTGTGAACTGTCACGTAGGGGCTAGAGTAGTCGGGTTCCACTCTTGTCGAAATTATCTATGAAACCGATTGATATTGACATAGGCGTTTCATGGAACTGGTTTTAAATTAACATATATCATGCATTATACTTAGATATAAAACGATTTCAATATTCAGTTGCCATTTGAATACATCTTTTCTGGGTTCATGTCCTATCTTCTTCTGCCAGTCACAATTTGATTTATCTTCCAGTCTTCTGCATATGACTTACATTTATCTTTGTGACCATTTATTTTCCACATTCTGTGATGTCATTCATGTCAGGATTTGCGAGGACTCCCATTAAAGTGACATAATCCCATAAGCATATTCAGCGTTATATGGAGCGACCCAACCAGCCATGGTGCGACCCAACCAACCACAGCTGTGACCCAACCAGCCACGGTTGAACTTGTTTGAACTTGTTTCCGCTACAAAGGTATTCGAGGTCAGCGATTGGTTAATAATATATCAAAACAAATGCTCGCTGCCATAGAATTTTTACTCAAAATTAAAAGAAATAAAGAACAATTTGGCATAAACATGGTGCACAAATGCAATATTATTACTTTATTATTACTTTATTCCACCGAAAAGACGGTCGTATAACATATTGCAAATGGCGGCACCCATAAGGGGTGGCCATTTGCAATCGAAAAGAACAGCTCTGATTGGCTCAAATTATGGAAAGATCCCATTATTTTCTTAGTAGTTTCTTGTTCAGACATAGTTACACATATATATGTATCTTTTGCACAGACTAAAGTGCTTGAAGTATATTTTTAATTTATCTACATCGACTTCTGTTTAAATCACACGATATCAGGACTTAAAGAATGGGAAACTATTCCTGCAAGGGTAGGCTCAATATGACCCAGTGGTCACCAGTTTTTGCTCCTTTCGTCGCTGTGGACCCTTCTCCATAATCCGACGAAAGCAGCTACATTAAAAAATATATAAATAAAACACTCACCTGCATTAAATCCTACATATCCAGCTTAGAATATTGGTGCACTCATTAAGCATAGAAGGGAATACTAAGTCAGTTGTTTACCATCTTACTGCTGAAGGGAATAGTGTCAGAATATTGGTATGCATATAAAGATTAATTAGGCAATTTTTACTTCAAATCTCCCCAAAGCTGGCCATTTATAATGAAAAGTACTTCCAGTAAAGAATTGTAAAGTATTCTGATATACGGCATCGGGGGGAATGCAAATGTTCTATTACTAAACAGGTGTATGTGACCAAGCACATGTATGTGTCGTGGGGGTGATGACATTGGGAAATATTGCGCCTAGAGCGGGACTCGAACCCACATCTCTTTGCACTCCAGGCCAGTGTGCTAACCATTACACCACCTAGGCTCCCTGATATCAACACACTACCCACGCCTACCTGTCTATGCGGCTCCTTGCCTGAGAGGTCAGTGCAGACCACTACATATGTATATATATGTAGGTGCTGGTGGTGCCTGAGTGGGATGTAAATGGATATAGTGGCGCTGGCAGGGCTGGGTGTAACCACACTCAGGGCCTACCCCCTACCCCCTACCCCCTCCCCCTCTGTTGGGTAGGATCACCACACTCAGGGCCAAAGGTTGGTGGTGGCCAGAGGGGCCACACAGCCTGGTGGTGGTGGGCAGACCACTGATAGCCATGGGGACCAGGAATGCTGGATACCTATTGGTAGGGCCAAGAATACTTATTTCCCATTGGAAACAATGAACCCATATAACCATATAAATAATAAACCAGAGGGCTTGACTCTCTCTCTTCCTTTACACTTCATACTCTTCCTTTCTCTTTGTCTGTATTGATTTCACTATAGCCTGCCTACACAACCACAGATTCGAGCTTTAGTCATTTTACAGCAAGGTAGACAATGACAATCAACTTAATGCATTTATCCAAAGATGAAAAAGGCAGAAACTCAAAAGCATCGGACTATGCAACTTAAGTTATATGGTGTGCTAAAAGATTACAATTCCGGTTTAGAGGCTAGTTTACCACAAATAAGAAAAATGGATATATCTCCCATGAAAGCCAATCGAAGGTAAACCTTTTGATGTCAAATATGATTATAAAGTCAGGCGACGTAGAAAGAAGAGGGCGAGACGGGAGTTGGTGAACAGCCTAATTTATTTGATGAGGCTCTTGGCCGAGCAATAAACACCCTACCTATACAAAACTAAAAGTAAAAATGGATGTGTACTGGGACAGGTAAGCGGCTACAGTGCGCGCAGTAGGAAGTGGGGGGGGGGGGCAGCAGCCAGGCATCGTGCTGGCCCGCAGCAAATATATAACATGCACAAGGGAATAATTATTCAGTCGTAGCATAATAAATAATAATTATTATAAGATACATACATCCGCCAATTTATATTCATATAATAGATTATATCACACATAAACTTGCACGAGAACATTGCTATCACTAAAAAAAGGTTTCCGTGAATGGTAAAATAACTAAGCAGGGTCGGCTTTATTTCTAGATAAAACCGGTTTCTTCTGGGACTGTAGCAAAAGACAGATTAAACCTGTTTATTTCTGGTTTAATTCGTTTTCTTCCCCTTTTTTTCGATTTCACCACTCAATATCGTCTCTTAGCTTTAAAAAAACAACCTATTATACACTAATTTAATCCATAAATACTTAGCCAACTACATGCAAATGAACTGAACATAGAACTGGTCGGAATAGTTTATTCAACACATAAAACTATGTGGTTGGCGTTTTGCACCTGCTGCAGGAGGCCAGATGAGGGGGTGGGGTTGGGGAGGTGATAGCACTTCCCAATGCCTTGAAGTTCCACACTGCAGAAGAACCGAGTGGCGTTCTCTGTCGTGGAGTGGGTAGAGTGTCTGACTTTTTTCTAGGTCAGACTCCTAATCTGAGGGTCAGCGGTTCGATTCCCCGTGCCCCCAGCTCTGCCAATTTGGATTTCCACCACTGTGTATAACTTACAGGGTCATCAAAGGCCGGTTGCTCTCATACCATGTCTATGTGCTGTGGGAGGTTAAAAATCCCTTGGGTTGGTAAAAGTGGAGGCTCGGGCTTTCTATCGACCAGCAGTGGAATGAGGAAGACCAGTCATCTATGACTGAAATTTCCCCTGCTTAAACAACTAATGGACCAAAAAAAAAGAAGAAAACCCCAGTTTTAATTACCAGTATATATAGTAACTTATATGTTTGTTCTTTATATATATTTTACCCCACTATCAATGTGATTTTAGCATTGTTTCCCCGCTTTGTGTCGACAAAATCTTTTTTTACTGCGACCTTGTTTTCCCGCCATGTTTTGTTCGACCTAGTGGAAGAAACCATTCAGCCCTGTGCGTAAGAATGCAACACTAAAAAAAACCCATCTCCCATAAACAACTCAATAAGTAGCGCATCCTCGACTTAGAGTTGCATAGTCCGATCGATTTTGAGCTTCTGTCATTTTGTGAGATAAATATAGTAGGTTGATTGTTATAATGTACAGCACTTTAGTTTGAAATAGTTATGATTTAAAATGAATAACTTTGGAGATATATGAAGTGCAAACATGCTAAATTAATTTTGGCGTGCTTGTCAACACGCTGACACCATAGTCTTCAGCAGTACCAAGTTCTATTAAATTGACATAGCATCGGCTGAGAATTGTCAACTTTCAGAAAAAAGATGATATTGTGATGGTCCACGGCCTTCCACACTGCCACGCACTCACGGAAGAACCCCAAGATTTAGTAACAGTAATCTTCAAACTGGTTTATTCCAAAACCTATCCACTCTCCGTGGCGTCAACAGTCAACTGACCAGCCCACTCACTCGCCAGGTCCCACATCGCCTCTATAGGTGGGTAGGGGGTGTGTGCTAGCCACATGCAGTAGAGGACAGCCCAGTCGGGGTTTGCCTGGTAGCTAGCATGCCGTCACCTAGCGCAGTTCAGTGTAACTGCTTAGGTGTGCGGCATAGTGCCTGCCGCCACCGGGTGGTAGTGGAGCCCATGTACAGACTACTACAATATGTACATACATAAAACCCATATCATAGTTGATAAGTTTGATTCCCCAACCCACAGCTCCATATGTAAACCCTCAAGACACTCACTTCCTCTATATATATTGAGTTGTATGTTGTGGAAATATAGCTTATAAACTCTGATACGGGATTTATGTACATGTATACATATCATCTTTTTCTCAAAGTGGACATAGGCCTGGTTAATTCTCAGCCAACGATGTCTAATTAGCATGAAGTAGCAACACATATTTAATAAGTTTGTTTGTTTGTTGTTTTACGTCTTAGCAACATCTAAGGTCATATCAGGACGGGTACCGACTTGTGACAGTGAACACTCATGGTGACTTTATAGTGCAGCCCCACTGGGAAACCAGGCCACCAGCACCATGACCTGATATCCCACTCAGTCACATTATCCTGACACTGAGCCAACCAGTCCTTGCCCTGTCCTAATAATGCCGAGCGCCAGGCTAGGAAGCGACAAGTATCGATTTTTAAGTCATTGGTTTGACTCGACCAGGATTCGAACCCACAAACTCATAGGTTCGGATCTCCTGATCTCCCAAAACAGGAGATGGATGCTCTAGTCATTCGGCCATCCCGTCTGGTATATTTAATAACGACACCCGAATGTCAGTTGGATATGTATGCTCAAATCTAGATAAGTGTTTTGCTTAAAGCTACATAGTCCGATGAAAACATCAAATATTCAAAACCAAAACAATTATCTAGATTTGATTGTACATATTGTCATGGGGGTGATAAAAATGGGAAATACTGTGCCTAGAGCGGGACTCGAACCCACATCTCTTTGCATTCCGGGCCAGTGTGCTAACCATTACACCACCTAGGCTCCCTGATATCAACACGCTCCCCACGCCTACCTGTCTATGTGGTTACTTGCCTGAGAGGTCAGTGCAGACCACTACACTCGTCCCCCTGGAATTGTAAGTCTTGTAATGCTTACAATTACATACATACAGGCAATGCACTAACACATACATACACAGGGTAGGTTCAACAACCATACAGCGCAAATCTTGTACAGGATCCTGATCACGGCAACCAGTGTCATGGGGGTGATGAAAATGGGAAATACTGTGCCTAGAGCGGGACTCGAACCCACATCTCTTTGCATTCCGGGCCAGTGTGCTAACCATTACACCACCTAGGCTCCCTGATATCAACACACTCCCCACGCCTACCTGTCTATGTGGTTACTTGCCTGAGAGGTCAGTGCAGACCACTACAATATCTAACTTAGATACTGCTGCATTTGTTAAATATTTGTCGCCACATAGAAGGAAATACGGAGTCAATTTAATAGAACCTGTTACTCCAGAAGCCTATCGTGTTAGAGTTTTGGCACGCTTGCCCAAATTAATCTTGCACGTTTGCACTTCAAATATCTCAAAAGTTGGCCATTTAAAGTAAAAGTTACTTCAAACTGAAGTAAGGTAGATTATAACGATAAACCTAACATATTTATCTCAGAAAATGATGAAACTCAAAACCATCGGACTATGCAACTTTAACAAGATTTGATGCTTTCATCGGATTCAATGCAACTTTAACACGACACGAGTAACATACCGATTGTGACGTTGGTCTGAGTGCCCACAAACACGTGACTTCGTCCCACACTCGGGTGTAAAACACATTATGTTTCGTATCTAGATGTTAAGTATCTGTTTACGTTTGCTTCATTCAAACACTATTTTCCTCTCACCTTTAACCACCATTTTTCTATTTTCTATTTGTTTACATTCATTGATTAAAGTTGCATAGTCCGATGAAGCATAAACTTTTCAAAATCAAAACACTTACCTAGATTTTATTCCACATATCTAACCCAGATATTGGTGCACTTATTAAACATTTGTTGCCACATAGAAGGGCATGCTGAATCAATTTAACAGAACCTGTTCCCGCAGAAGCCTATGGTGTTAGAGGTTTGGCAAGCTTGCCAACATTAATTTAGGATGTTTCCATTTCAAATATCTCAAAAGTTAGCAATTTAAAATAAAAGTTACTTCAAACTAAAGTCAGATAGATTATAATGAACAACCTAATATGTTTATTTCAGAAAATGAGAGAAACTCAAAACCATCGGACTATGCAACTTTAATCAGGGGAGATTTCAATCGCGCACGATTGGTCTTCCTCATGCCACTGCTCCTTACCCTATCCTAGTAAAATGCCAGTTGACAGTTTAAGTAGCGACAAGTATAATTGTTATGTCATTAGTTTGACTTGGCCAGGATTCGAACCCCACGACCTACCATATGGGAAGCGGATACATTTTTATAAGGTCTACTGTAGATATATATACGCAGACACACAGACACACATTAGTGTTAAGCTGCGTTTACACGGGCGAGTTAAAACGCCCCAGCTGGAACCAGTTGCCTAGAACGTTTTAAATGTGTCCGTGTAAACGCGCCACTGCGCCGTTTTAGGGCTGAAACGTTTCAGCTGGAACGTTCCGCGAATACCACCTCCTGAGGTGGTCTACAGGAAACGTTTCAGCTGGTTCCCAGGCGGCGATTGTGTACAATAGCAGTGCTCGCCGGCAACAGGGGGAGCAGTAGCTAATCGCTGGTGCCCGGCAGTGTTAGGGCCCGATTACGCCGAAATCTAGTGAATGTGATCATATTTAACAGAATTACAGACTCAAATAATGAAATTTAATTAAATTAACCTTAAATTCCAAGCGATATTAACGTAGCAGCTACATCGGCGTCGAATCGCCGAGTGTAAACAAAACAAATAGCAGTGCTCACCGGCAACAGGGGAGCAGTAGCTAATCGCTGGTGCCCGGCAGTGTTAGGGCCCGATTACGCCGAAATCTAGTGAATGTGATCATATTTAACAGAATTACAGACTCAAATAATGAAATTTAATTAAATTAACCTTAAATTCCAAGCGATATTAACGTAGCAGCTACATCGGCATCGAATCGCCGAGTGTAAACAAAACAAATAGCAGTGCTCGCCGGCAACAGGGGGAAAATCCGCGCATGCGCAGAAGCCACGACACTTCTGAAAATACGACACCCGTGTAAACGCGCCACGAGAACGTTTCAGGTAGAACGCTTTGTCTTGAATCGTTTTACTTTTGGCCGTGTAAACGCAGCTTATGTGTTAGTGTCTGTTGGTGTGTCACCCCTTTCCTAAATACCAGCTAGCTTACAGGGTCTATACCTTTTTTGTTGTTGTGATCGGTGTATTTATGCTGCCCATAACGGTCTAATGACTTGTTTTCGCCGATAGACAGTAATAGTCTTGTGACTCCCCTTCTTTTTTATCACTTTCAGTTGTTGTGTAGCTAACTACTGCATGCATTCTTTCTCTGTTTGTAAGCATTCTCCCACATCCCCCAAACCTCATAATAACACTCCCAAATTATTAGCAGCCATTGCACATCGCCTGCTACCCCCCTCCCCTCCCCCCATGTTACTCCAGCAGCCCTGTGATAGGGCTGCTGAACAACCCATTAGAAAAATGTCGGAACGCTGTGTTAAGCTGTTATGGCTACAACCCCATAAATTTGAAATCTAATATTCTAAGTACAGTGTAACCCCGTTAAACCAAACTTGAAGGGACCCTAGAAATTTGTTTGGATTAACCTATCATTGGTTTAACCGAGCTTTGGCTTGGACTTGGACTTTGAGTAAGAGTGTATTGCACATGTAATATACAATGTATGTGGACATTTTGATTATTGTTTGTTATGTACATACAGTATAACCCCGTTAAACCAAGCTCGGTTAAACCAAACGATCGAGTAATCCAACCAAATTTCTAGGGTTCCTTCAAAATACTACCATTTATCATATACAAAATTTGGGGGGGGGGTCTCAGATGACCTTATAACCACATGAAAGTTTGGTTTAGCTGTACCGGAAGTGGCCTGATGTCCGACAATTTTGTTTGGATTAACCGCTAGTTTGGATTAACCAACTTTGGTTTCACCGAATTTTGTATATGATAAATGGTAATATTTTGCCGGGCCGCCGAAAAAAGTTTGGATTAACCGATCGTTTGGTTTAACCGAGCTTGGTTTAACGGGATTGTACTGTATATGTTTCCAATACTTAATTAAAACAAAAAAATCATAGCCTGCTATGTTTGAGTCAAGAATTTATGAAATCATGTAGAATAATAGGACTTAAAAGTCTACTCGAGAGTGACCACCATCTGTTTTTTTTGGCATTCTCGCTCAATTTCTCAACTTTACGCCAATACAGATAAAGACTGCACACTGGAACCACCACCTCCACAGTTAATTCCTACTGAAGCAGGTTTTCTTTGGATTTAAACAGGGTTGTCATTCACCCCTACTCTGGATAGGGGGTGAATCTTTGATCTAGGCGCGCGGTAGCCGATTGGTAGAGCGCGAGCCTCGCGTGCGGGAGATCGGGAGTTCAGTTCCCGGTCGAGTCAAACCAATGACTTATAAAATTGAAACTTGTCTCTTCCTAGCTAGGCACTCAGCATTATTAATAGGCCAGGGCAAGGACTGGTTAGCTCAGTGTCAGGATAATGTGACTGAGTGGGATATCAGGTCATGGTGCCGGTGGCCTGATTTTCCAGTTTGGCAGCACTATAAAGTCGCCATGAGTGCGCACTGCCACAAGTCGGTACCTGATATGACCTCAGATGTTGCTAAGACATAACATTCCAACAACCAACCAACAATTTGATGCACCCATAGCCCGGGGCTGGTGCTAGCTAGGCCTACAGGAAGTCGTGTCATTCTCTGCGGGACTGCGTTGCCTGACGGCCCGGCTCTCCGGCCCAATAAGACGGCGCCCAGCAGTCACGTGGTCAGGTTCTGATCGATCCACTGACTCCGACGTTATGGGATAATGGCGGCACGTTGATAAAGTGACCTGACTGACTGAAGGCGCTCCTATTACGACCTGATCACAGCGGACTATAACTGGTCCAGGATTGACAGACGAGACTGTTATAAGTAAGTCGGCATTGGTAGGGCAGGGTGGGGATGGATTTGGTTGGTCGTTGGAGTTTTACGACCTGGCAACATCCAAGGTCAAATCAGGACGGGTACCGACTTGTAATAGTGTGCACTCATGGCGACTTCATAGTGCTGCCCCACTGAGAGAGCAGGCCGCCTGCACCATGAACCAATACCCCACTCAATCATGCACTGAGCTAACCAGTCCTTGCCCTCTAGAGCCTATTAATGCCGAGCACCATGGTAGGAAGTGACAAGTATCAATATTATTAGTCATTGGTTTGACTCAACCGGAAACCAAACTCCTGATCTCCCGCACGCGAGGCTCGCGCTCTACCGATTCGGCCACCGCGCCTGGTGGGTGGGGATGGAAAGGGAGGGTTTGGGAGGGGGGGATGGGGGATCGGGGGTTACTCCCATAGCCGGGTGACAGGGATGCTAAGGAACCCTATCAGGGGCGTTGCCAGAAATGTAAAAAGAAAATGTAAGTACAAAATTATTTGCAAGTGCTTCCCTCCACCACCACTACCACACCCAACAACAAGTAGATACAATTCAAGCAATACATCAACAATGAATTTCACGTCTTAGATATATAGACATATCAACACAAAGCGCAGGTATATCAGCTAAAATTTCATAACTGTAAATTGGTAGACAGATAGAGCTGACAGAATAGAATTAACGATTTTTAAAATCGTGTAAATATCATTATTCGTTCCAAAGTTATCTACGATTTAGTGATCCTAGAAATCAACATTGTGTAAAATATTCTGATATTCGGCAAGGGGGGAATGCAAATGTTCTATTACTGATCGGTGTACGTGACCAGGCTCATGTATATATATATATATATATATATATATATATATATATATATATATATATATATATATGGGTTGGTGGTGCCTGAGTGGGATGTAAATAGACATAGTGGTGCTGGCAGGTCTGGGTGTGAGTGCACTCAGGGCCTATCCCTTCTGCTGGGGTAGGGGTCACCACACTCAAAAGGTCAAGGTTGGTGGTGGCCATGGGGCCATACAGATACTGGTGGTGGACAGACCACTGGTATCCATAGAGACCAGGAATGCTGGATTGCTATTGGTGGAACCAGGAATGCTGGATTCCCATTGGTGGAAGGATGTGGTATGATACCCTACAATGCACCCTTGTAACTATATAAGCAAGAAACCAGAGGGCTGCTAGCTGGACCGCACTTCGTCCACACCTCTCTCTATCTCCTCTCTGCTGGCCTTGCTCCTCCTTGATAATGTCTGAAAAAGTTCTAGGAGGGGGAGCCCGCCAGCATATCCCTTTCTACTCTTACTCTGTCCGTGTCTTTGGCTCGCTAGATGGTCACCATAGAGCAAATAGACACGGTCCTTTGACTCAACTCTCCTCATTTCTCTTGCCTATACTCTACCCTTTTTTTTCTTCTCCCGGACTTACTGCTCCCCCTGATCAAGGGAATTGTTTGCTTGGGTGGGGGGGGGGGGGTCCTTTACCTTATCATGTCTTTCGCTATGTTCTTGTTGTTGGAACCGCTGGACCCACCTTTACCCATCCCTTCCTCCTGAACCCTTGCTGCTATCGACTGGATACGAGTGCTCTGCTACCGCCGGACTGGAGTGATTAGTGGCCGCCCCAATGATTCATCATTTTAATTGTTGTAAAGACATCCCCAGCTTCTACAACCGTCCCACCAGAAGATTAAACTTCAACCAAAGATTGGACCGATTTATCGGTGCCTCTCTATATTGTTGCAATTCTGCAGCCGCTAACCGTCATAAGGTTACGAACCCCCCCAGAAGTCAAGGCTGGACTCTCTTCTTCTAAATACTTTACTCTCTTCCTTTCTCTTTGTCTGTATTGTTTTCCTCATAGCCTACGTACACAGCCACAGATCCGAGCATTCGATTCTACAATTGGCTAAGAGCAAGAAAGCACGAAATAATCATTTGATATTGGCGAAAAAAACATGAATGGATAATATTCTTTTCGGAATCATGAATCAAATAAATAGCAGATATCGTATATTTATTTACCCACGGCCTACATCAAGTGCCTTACCTGCTTATTTCTCCCAGTTCTTCCAGTGTGTTTACTCAGTTCCTACACAACGGGATATGGCGTGTCTATAAATAGCCTACATTAATGACGCCTAATCCAGTGAGGCGGTCACATGAAGCATTTAAAACAAATGGTGCCAGTGTTGCTATGCACATGTGTCACCCACACCTGCCCGACCTGCCCAAGTCACAGGTCCATTCCCAGTGTTGCAGTTTCCGCGGTACACCAGTTTGCGAGGGACACATCACTTCTGCGCATGCGTCGAAATCGACCAGCATCGTCACTAACCTTATAAATTTAACATAATGTTTTTGGTAAAGATGTTTTCTATATGCGTACCAAACGATTTGTTTCTAGGTGGTGTGGTTTTAGAGATATTTCACTTTTTCTGTATTTTCTGTATGAAGATTGCTCACGACCATTGACAATGCCTTGAGTGTGATGGTTCGCGCAGTGCAAAACATTAGTTTTATTAGAAAATTAATAGAAATCAAGAACCCTAACCTTATAAATTTAATATAATCTGTTTGTTGAATATGTTGTCTGTATGTGTGTCAAGCGGTTTGTTTCTAGGTGGTGTAATTTGAGAGATATTTGACTTTTTCTGTATGAAGATTTGCTCACGGCCATTGACAATGCATTTGAATGTATGTGTCCCTCGCAAACTGGCGTACCGCAGAAACTGCAACACCGGCTCCCAACAGCGATTTGTCATCAAAATGGAGCCGGTGTCACGCTCTAAAAGCATGCCCAGTTTAAAATGGGGCTTTTCACAATGCGCATGCGCATGCATGTCTGCCTGATTGGGATTGTACCCATGTTTAATAACTTGTTAATTGCTTGTTACCTTGTTAGTGCAGAGGATAATAAATACTATCAAGCATAACATATTCACTACAATGATTCCTGAAGGAATCCTCGCTTGACCTCCTCTACCGACAGAAGCAAGCCAGAAATTCAGACAAGATTTCAGGCTTGCCATTATACTTTGACGCACCCCTTTAAACTGCGACACCGGCTCCATTGCCGGTGACGTCAGTTTGTCGGTAACCACGGCGACTGCTCCAAATGTCACGGGCCGCCCGGCTGTGCGCGCCGGGTAAGTGAGGGCGGGGAGTGGGACCTGCAGGCTTCAACAAAACACAGCCACCTTAAAACAACAACAAACAAGAAGAAAGACGACAACAAGGAAACTCACCGGGTAAACAGTAAACCCACGTTAAGTACATGCCTTATATTATAATGTAGACAATATGTATTATATATGTTATATATGATTGATATATATTATGTATATTATATATATATTTTATATATATATATATATATATTATATATACTATATATTATATATTATTTATATAATATATGATATATATTATATATATGATATATATTATATATATGATATATATTATATATATTATATATATTTATTATCTATTATATTAAATATATTATCTATTATATTATATATATTATGTATATTACATATATTACGTACATTATGTATGTTACATATGTTATTACATAACATGCACATTATATGTATTATATATATAATATATACATGTTGTACATATTATGTATAATATGTATGTTATATATTATCAGAGCAATTAAAATACTAAAATATAAGTCACATTGGTGGTTATTTTCGTCGCGCTGTGCGCCCCATTATGGTTCAGTAACTTTCATGCTGATACGTAGCCATGGCAACTCGGACTGAACGGCGGCTACGGGAAGGTGTCGTCCCGTGAGCAGCTGAGTGATAGGCAGCTGAGTGAGATAAGCTGAGAGGCAGCTGAGTGAGAGGCAGCTCAGTGTGAGGTAACTCAGTGTGCGGAACCTCAGTGTGAGACAGCTCAATGAGAGACAGCTCACCGACAAGCAGCTCAGTGAGTGGCGGGCCAACCGGCTGTATGTGTAAGATACTACTGCAGCCCCCCCCCCCCCCCCCCCCCCCCCACACACACACAACACACACAGCACACACCGACACACATACACAACACATACACCCACACACACATACGACCATGCCGGTGTCGTATTTTCAGCGCCCGGTCATTCTCAGCGGCCCGTCGTGGTCAAAAGACCCGTGGCATCGCCGGCTACAAGCTCAGCTGGTGCCCGGCAGTGTTAGGGACCGATTACGCCGAAATCTATTGAATGCGATCATATTTAACAGAATTACATACTCAAATAATGAAATTTAATTAAATTAACCTTAAATTCCAAGCGATATTAACGTAGCAGCTCGATCAGCGTCGAATGGCCGAGTGTAAACAAAACAAATAGCAGTGCTCGCGGCAACGTTCGAAAATCCGCGCATGCGCAGAAGCCACGACAGGCCGCTGAGAATGACCGGGCGCTGAGAAAACGACACCGGTGTAGTAAGTTCAAAACACTACCCCACAAAAACACTACGGTATAGTGTTTTCAACCTGGGTTCAAAACACTATGGTAGTGTTTTCAACCTGGCTGAAGGTAGGTTCAAAACACTACTGTGGCCACGCTCAAAACACTAACTCAAGTTCAAAACACTACCTTTAAGTTCAAAACACTACAGGGCAGTATGTAGTAAGGTGGGGCAATAGGGGTTGTTTTTAGTGGTTATTGTTTTACATCCTAGCAACATGGAGGGTCATATCAGGATGGGTACTGACTATCCTATTAATGCCAAACGCCACGCTAGGAAAGCGACAAGTATCAATTTTAAAGTCATTGGTTTTACTCGACAGCAAACCAAACTCCCCACCTTCCGCATGCGATGCCCGTGCTATACCGTTTAAACCACCGCGCAGCACGATCACTGTATACTAATTTGTTGAATGCCGCAGCACTATGTCTACTAGTACATTGTTAAACGTTGCAGCACTATCAGCATATACTAATACATGGCGCACACCCCACAGTGCTATCAGCGTATACTAGTGGCGTACACGCCACAGCACCATCAGTGTATACTAATATGTGGTGCCCACACCGCAGCACCATCAGCGTATACTAATACGTGGCACACACGCCGCAGCGCTATCAGCGTACATGCTTCAAACGACGCAGCAGGGTCAGCTTGTCATGATAGTGTTTTGAACTTGGGTAGTGTTTTGAACGTATGTAGGGGTAGTGTTTTGAACTTAACAGTAGTGTTTTCAACCTAAGTTCAAAACACTACCGTATGCGGGGCCGGAAAATGAACGTCTCATTGAGGGGCCCGTCTTCCGGTCAGTGCGCACTGCGCTGTACTATCAAACACTATTCCCGTGATTAAATGGGGTGCCAAATGTTTGATAAGTGAACCCACAGTGGTAGACTCAAATGTAGATCACTAATTTGGTTTTGAAAAGTTGATGTTTTCATCGGACATAAAGCACTATTCCCGAGATTAAAGTTGCATGGTCCGATGGCATTTGAATTGTTGTCTTATTTTTTAGATAAATATATCAAATTGATCGTTACAAGCTACTAATCATTAGTCCGGAGTGATTTTGATTAAAGATAATTAGTTTTGAAGTAATCTGAGCTGAAAGAACCAAAAATAATTTCGTCAAGCTTGCCAAAAGTCCTGTGGCTATGACCCAGATGGTCATCTCGCAGTGACCACGTGATGTGAGATGACCTGGAACCTTACAGGACTGTAGGTAGGTATTTCTGTTTGAGAAGGGCCCATTCGGGGAACGGATTAGTGCCATAGGCCCATGGCACTAGGGGTTTTAACCAAATATAATGTGTGGGTGTTGTCTGCTTGTGTCTGCTTGTGTTTGTCTGTCTATGTATGTCTGTATGTATCGGTGTGTGTGTCTGTCTGTGTGTATGTCTGTGTGTGTCTATCTGTGTGTTTCTGTGTATGTGTGGGTATGTATGTGTGTATGTGTCTGTGTGTGTCTGTCTGTGTCTGTCTGTTTTTGTGTATGTGTGTGTATGTGTGTATGTATGTGTGTGTCTTGGTGTGTGTCTGTGTGTGTGTCTGTATGTGTGTATATGTGTGTATGTGTGTATGTATGTGTGTGTGTCTGCCTCTGTGTGTGTGTGTCTGTCTATGTGTCTCTGGCCGTGTGTGTCTCTCTCTCTGCAAAGTCAGGTTGGGTGTATGTGTGTCTGTGTATGTCGGGTGTGTGCATGTCTGTGTGTTTCTGTGTCTGTGTGTGCTGTCTGTGCATGTATGTCTGTGTGTGTCTATATGTGTGTGTCTGTGTGTCTGTCTGTGTGTGTATGTGTGTATATATCTGTGTATGTATGTATGTGTATATCTGTGTGTGTATGTGTATGTATGGGTGTGTCTGTATGTGTGTTGGTGTGTGTATGTATGTGTGTGCATGTATGTGTGTGTGTCTGCCTCTGTCTGTGTGCGGCTGTCTATGTGTCTCTGTCTGTGTGTGTGTCTCTCTCTCTCTGCAAAGTCAGGTCGGGTGTATGTGTGTCTGTGTATGTCGGGTGTGTGCATGTCTGTGTGTTTCTGTGTCTGTGTGTGCTGTCTATGTATGTCTGTCTGTGTATGTCTATCTATGTGTGTCTGTCTGTGTATATGTATGTGTGTATATGTATGTATGTGTATGTCTGTGTGTGTATGTCTGTGTGTATGTGTGGGTATGTATGTGTGTATGTCTGTCTGTGTGTGTATCTGTATGTGTATATGTATGTATGTGTCTGCCTCTGTATGTGTGCATCTGTCTATGTGTCTCTGTCTGTGTGTGTGTGTGTCTCTCTCTCTTCAAAGTCAGGTTGGGTGTATGTGTGTCTGTGTATGTCGAGTGTGTGCATGTCTGTGTGTTTCTGTGTCTGTGTGTGGTGTATGTGCATGTCTGTCTGTCTGTGTCTGTCTGTGTGTGTGTGTATGTCTGTGTGTGTATGTCTGTGTCTGTGTGTCTGTCTGTGTATGTCTGTGTGTGTATGTATGTGTGTGCATGTATGTGTGTGTCTGCCTCTGTCTGTGTGCGGCTGTCTATGTGTCTCTGTCTGTGTGTGTCTCTCTCTCTGCAAAGTCAGGTTGGGTGTATGTGTGTCTGTGTATGTCAGGTGTGTGCATGTCTGTGTTTCTGTGTGTGCTGTATATGCATGTCTGTCTGTGTGTGTATATCTATGTGTGTCTGTGTGTATATGTATGTGTGTATGTCTGTCTGTGTGTATGTATGTGCGTATGTCTGTGTGTATGTCTCTGAGTATGTATGTCGCTGTGTCTCTGTAAAGTCAGGCCAGGAAACACAGACACATACACACACAGACACATCCACCTCATTTCCCCTTCCCCTCTATGACCCTGCACTGTAGGCCTACCTGGTTGGGGGGTGGCTAATGAGGTCATGAGATTGGCCTAGTTGGTTAATGGCCTCCCTGCATAATGGGTGTTTCAAAGTGAGTGTCTAAAGGGGTGAGCTTATAAATTCACTGGTTATTCTGTATATGATGTCCCAAATCATTAGCTAATACATCAGTATCTAAGTTGGATATATAGGATCAAATGTAAGTAGTTTTAATTTTGACAAAATTATATTTCATCGGACCATGCAACTTTAAGTTTCAACCTAGGGCAGATCAGTGTTTGGTTGTTTGTAGGCGTGAGTGTTGTTATTATAATCATCATCATCATCACCACCACCACCATTATCACCACTATCATCGCTATCATTAACTATCATCATTGTCATTATTATTACTGTTCTTGTTGACTATCATCATTGTCATTATTATTATTGTTGACTATCATCATTGTCATTATTATTTTTGTTATTGTTGACTATCATCATTGTCGTTGTTATTATTGTAATTTTTATTATTATAATAATCATCATCACCACCACCACCATTATCATCACTATCATTAACTATCATTACTATCATCATTGTCATTATTATTATTGTTGACTATCATCATTGTCATTGTTATTATTGTTATTATTATTATAATCATCACCACCACCACCAGTATCACCACCATCATCGATATCATTAACTATCATCACTATCATCATTGCCATTATTATTATTGTTGACTATCATCATTGTTGTTATTGTTATTGTTGACTATCACCATTGTTCTTATTATTGTTATTGTTATTATTATAATGATCATCATCACCACCACCATTATCACCACTATCATCGCTATCATTAACTATCATCACTATCATCGTTGCCTTTGTTATTACTGTTATTGTTGACTATTATCAGTGTCGTTATTATTATTGTTATTGTTGACTATCATCATTGTCATTGTTATTATTGTTATTGTTTTTATTATAATCATCATCATCACCACCACCACCATTATCACCACTATCATCACTCTCATTAACTATCATCAGTATTATCATTGCCCTTATTATTACTGTTATTGTTGACTATCATCGTTGTCATTATTATTATTGTTATTGTTGACTATCATCATTGTAGGTATTAGTATTGTTATTATTGACTATCATCATTGTCATTATTATTATTGTTATTGTTGACTATCATCATTGTCTTTATTGTTATTGTTGACTATCATCATTGTCATTGTTATTATTGTTAATGTTGACTATCATCACTGTCAATATTGTTATTGTTGACTATAATCGTTGTCATTATTATTATTATTATTATTATGTTTGAGTATCATCATTGTCTTTATTGTTATTGTTGACTATCGTCATTTTTATTGTCATTATTGTTATTGTTGACTATCATCACTGTCAATATTATTATTGTTATTGTTGACTATAGTCATTGTCGTTGTTATTATTATTGTTGATTATCATCATTGTCATTATTAGTATTGGTATTATTGACTATCATCATTGTCGTCATTATTTTTGTTATTATTATTATATTTTCATTATCATCATCGTCATCTGCAGCAGCATTATCAATATCGTTGATGTCGTCACCATCACCACCATCATCGTCTGTGTCAGCATTGTCCTCCTCCTCCTCCTCATCAGAACCAGTACAATCACTATCACTAACATCAACAGCGTCACCAACATCATCATTGCCATAATTCTTTATTAATTACCATCATTACCATCATTACCACGACTACCACCATTAATCCTTATCACTATTCTCATCATTATCATTATTACCATTTTTACATCATTATCATTATTTCATTGTTATGTACATCTGTTACTTAGATATATGGCTATTTTGAGTTGGGGTGTTTGTGGGGTTTTGTCTGTCTATTTTCCTTTTATATTTTAGGGGATTACTTCAAAAATAGAAAAAATCAAAATTAAAAATAATATACAGAATTGTGGAGTTTGTCATTTCTTTCTGTCCCTGACTAAAATATAAGATTGCTTAATTGTTTATTCCCATTTAGAGTTGCATCCAATTTAGGTGTCACAGTAATTAATGGTTCTTTTCATAAAACCTAGGAAAAGGAAGTAAATCCTGTAATCTTAATGGTGGAAATAAAGACATTTATTATTTATCACACGATTCTAACATTAGCATTAATTCGTTTTGGATTGAAATCCAAATATCTAAATTGAAAGCAGACTGTGACTGCTCTCTTCTCCCTTGATGTTATTGGTTGTGTGTTGTCCTACCCGAGGTGAATTGGAAGTAACTGTTGGTTAAACTGTACACGTGACATTAGGGGAGAGAGATTGACTGCCTCAAACAACACCGGCAGCCTTAATTGGAACTGGGAAGTGTAATAAAACAGGCTAATGACCCATTCTCTTCTTAGTACCAAGAAAAGGGATTATCACATAGCGTGAGCCGGTCATTAGTCGGGCAGTTGGAATAATTAATCTTTCGTTTAAGTATATAATTTGACAATCACTTTCAAAATTAGTTAGATTTTCCTGAATACTCCAGCCTAAGTAGTGGTAGTTTCGTACATATTTAGATTGATTTATATCTAATAATTAATGGTGCTCCTGGTTCACTGGCGTTGTTCTTGCCAATAATCTTTTATACCTGTCTTCTGATACCTGGTCAGTTGTTTTTCAAGGGAGCGGGACGTAGTTCAGGTGGTAGAGTGTCCACCTGTGAAAGTGTCGGTCATCCTAGAGATCCTGCTCAGTGGACACATTTGCAGTTTGGGTTATTTACCGTTCCAACCAGTGGTCCACAGCTTGTTCATCAAAGGCTGTGGTATGTGCTGTCCTGTGTGTGGGAAAGGGCATATAAAAGACTCCTTGCTGCTTATTGGAAAGAGTAGCCTATGTGGCAGCAGTGTGTTTCCTCCAAGGTAATGTGTTAGAATGACCATATTATAATATCCCTGGATGCTCGGCCATCAGAACCCCAGAGAATACCACAAAACTCTTCCCAGATGCGTTCTGACAACTGTCTGTCAGTTCACATCTGATGCCCCTCTTACACAAACTCATAAGGAAGAAAGGGAAGACAAGTCACGCAATATTGACAGTGAAGAAGTTGTGCTTTATTAGCATCAACTCCTGTTAACCTGCTAGTGACCTATCACCCTGACCCCTTACCTTCTGTCCACACAGAATCTCATTACCTCTTTAGTATGTCTATGAATCAGTGCCTACAGCCCATTGAACTGGAATCCCATGGTTGTTGCACACATCTCAGTATGTATATATGAAAGGTGGAGCATCAGACAGAGTGTCTGGGTACCTGCCCGAGAGAGAGTGTCTCACTCAAGAGTCAGGAGTAGGGTGTCCTGTCCAGTGTGTCTGGAGCAGTGTCTAGAATAATCCATATCAAAGTGAGGCTAGTGTGGTCAGGTGGGCAAGGGGGTGCAGGGGACTGGGCCTCCCACAGCCAGCCAATCAGGCACCCTCCACAGCCCGGGAGGTGACGCCCCCCCCCATATGGGCAGCAGTCACTTAACCCAGCTGTAGGTGGGGTCCATAATGTATGCAGTATGGCTGGTGTGCTTGCCCATCGGCCTTGTGGTAACAGGTAGATGCAGACAGTTACAATAACTATATATATATTAAAAATGTCCTTTTCCTCCACTTGCGCCCTCACTGGTGCATAGAGGGAAAACTCTACGAAACATTCACTGTCTCTTATATAGGAACATCTCATCACAATATCGGTCACTAGGGACCAGACGGGATGGCCGAATGAGTTAGAGCGTCCGTCTCCCGTGCTGGTAGATCGTGGGGTCGGACCCTGGTCGAGTCAAACCAATGACTTAAAAATTGATACTTGTCGCTTCCTAGCCAGGCACTCGGCATTATTAGGACAGGACAAGGACGGGTGTGCTCAGTGTCAGGATAATGTGACTGAGTGGGATACTAGGTCATGGTGCTGGCAGCCTGGTTTCCCAGTGGGAGAGCACTATAAAGTTGCCATGCGTGCACACTGTCACAAGTCGATACCCGTCCTGATATGACCTTAGATGTTGCTAGGATGTAAAACAACAAACAAATAAACATCTCGGTCACTATGTATGAACATATATTTCCTATCGCTTAATATGTCACACAGCGAGTGGGGCACCCATTGCTTTTAGATTACATAACCTTAGTCCCCACTCCGTCGCCCGAGGATAATAATGCTCTCTGCCAATATATAATTCCGAACAGAAAATCCGTATATTTTTACAATATTCTTTATGTCTAATAGCCGATGATATGGAAATCAATACGCTCGTCTTGAGGAAAGCCGCCACCAGTTGTGAGGTTCCATCGTCTTCAGGTGCTAAATATGCAGTAGATAGCACAACAAATGAAAGTGATAAACATAAGGGGAGTCACAAGACTATTACTGTCTAGCAGCGAAAACAAGTCATTTAACCGTTATGGGCGGCATAAATACTTTTGAGTGAATAGTTGATTAAATCAATTAGATTGATCAACTTTGAAATTCGAATCGAGAGCTTTCTGTGGCCGCCATTTTAGAATCTTGAGTTTTATAACAATTTCTTAAATTTGCACCAATATAGATCAACACGGTGCATTGGAACCATCACCTCCACAGTTAATTCCTATTTGAAGCAGTTTTTACTCGGATTTAAAGCTGCACGGTCCGATGAAATATTAAATTTTCAAAACCAAACCAATTATCTAGATTTGATTTTACATATCTAACTTAGATACTGATGCACTTATTAAGCATTTGTTCCTGCGTAGAAGGCAATACTGAGTCAATTTAACAGAACCTGTTACTGCAGAAGTCTACGGTGTCAGAGCTTTGGGAAGCGTGCCAAAACTAATTTTCCATGTTTGCACTAAAGATATCTCAAAAGTTTACCATTTAAGCTAAAAGTAACTTTGAACTAATGTAAAGTAGATACTAGTGATCGATCTAATATATCTTTAAGCATAGTTGTCATTCACACCTATTCTGGGTAAGGGTTACTCTGTTATCGAGCTTGTCTCATGATGTACAATACTGCGGCTGAATGTATGTGCTGTATACGCAATTATTCGAGTATAATTCTCCGGAGGCTGACTAACTATACACTGTCTCCATAGTTCATCATGTCTGACACTCCACCAGTATTCTCCTGGTTGAGCCACCATAACTGACACTCCTCGAGTCATCTACTGGTCAGGCCTTCTGCCTCGCCTGGTGGCGTCACCTTGGTGCGTCTTCTTCGCCGACACTCGCCTCACTCCCCTACCACTATCGCTGAAATGCTGGAGGAGATGGTTGGTTATTGGAGTTTTACATCTTGGCAACATATAAGGTCATATCAGGACGGGCTACATAGGGTAATGTGTGGATACATGCAACTATTGCGTCGACAATAACAGCAGACGTCCTACACCGGACGCGGTGGCCGAGTCGGTAGAGCGCATGCTTCCCGTACGGAAGGTCGGGAGTTCGAATCCCAGCCGAGTCAGACCAATGACTTATAAAATTGATACTTGTCACTACCTAGCCTGGCTTCGCATTAGTAGGATAAGACAAGGACTGGTTATTACAGTGTCGGGATAATGTGACTGAGTGGGATATCAGGAAATGGTGCCAGCGACCAGCTCTCCCAGTGAGGCAGCACTATTAAGTCGCCGTGAGTGCGCGCTGCCACAAGTCGGTACCCGTCCTGATGTGACCTTAGATGTTGCTAGGACGTAAAACAACATCAAACAGACGTCCTATCTACACCGCACACATACACTACATTCACTTCCACACTAACAGGCGCTGGTGCAAGTTTGTTTGTTTGTTGTTGTTTTACGTCCTAGCAACATCTAAGGTCATATCAGGACGGGGGCGCTGGTGCAAGAATCAGGTGAGGTTTCGGATATGCCAGATATCATCAAAGGAACGGTCATATCAGGACGAGTACCGACTTGTGACAGTGTGCACTCATGGCAACTTTATAGTGCTGCCCCACTGGGAAACCAGGCCACCAGCACCATGACCTGATATCCCACTCAGTCACATTATCCTGACACTGAGCTGACCAGTCCTTGCCATATCCAAATAATGCCGGGCGCCAGGCTTGGAAGCAACATGTATAAATTTTTAAGTCATTGGTTTGACTCACCCAGGATTCGAACCCACAAACTCATCGGTTCGGATCTCCTGATCTCCCAAAACAGGAGACGGACTCTCTACTCATTCGGCTACCCTGTCTGGTCATGAAAGGGACGCCATTCACACCGTATTTTTTTTTACGATTATCATTCAAGGATATCACTAGATAAAATATTCACCCTGTACTTGTAGTACATGGGAGAACGACAACGTAGTGTAAATACGGGCGAAAATAGCTTTAGTATGGGACAGGAACTAGAAACTGTGGTTCCAGGATCAAATGGCTACATATATTGGCACATATTTGGTGAAATGGGAGAGAATGCAAAAAGACAAGATGGTGGCCATAGAACGCCATCGATTTCAGTTTTAAATCTTATTAAACTAAATGTTTTATTATATTTTTCAACTCCAAGGTAGCGGGTAAATATAAAAACATATATAAAGAATATATTTTGCTTCTTAAATTAAGACATTATTCACTCAATTAATTTCCCCAGCATGTCGAAATTCTTCGCCAGCTTTTCTAATGGGTTGGTTTTTACCCCTGTACTGTCAGTACGGGGTGAATCTTTTATCTAGGATATCACCAACCCTGACATTCTCCTTTGATATTGACACAAGACCCGTCAGATATAGTGCCCAGTGTAATGCAAGGCTTCTTACCCCTCACCAGGCCATGCAATATAAAGCAGGTTGCTTGGTTGTTGGAGTTCTACGTCCTGGCACCATCTAAGGTAAATGGCTTAACTACCTATTTACAATATAATGTAAACGGCCGGAAGACCATGGCCTGGGCCCTGAAAAAATGTATATTCTGATGAATAAACTGTAAAAATTGATATTTGTCACTTCCTAGCTAGGTCTTCGGTATTATTAGGATTGGGCAAGGACTGGTTGGCTAAGTGTCAAGATAATGTGAATGAGTGGGATATCAGGTCATGGTGCTGGCAGCCTGGTGTCCCAGTGGGGGAGCACTATAAAGTCGCCATGAGTGTGACGTGTCGCAAGTCAGTACCCGTCCTGATATGAACTTAGATGTTTCTAGGACGTAAAATAACACCAAACAAACAGACAAACTTTTGAGTGAATATTTGATTAAATATGCGCATTGGAACCATCACCTCCACAGTTAATTCCTATTTGAAGCAGTTTTTACTCGGATTTAAGCATAGTTGTCATTCACCGCTATTCTGGGTAAGGGTGAATCTGTTATTCATCTTTTCTCATGATGTACAATACTGCGGCTGAATGTATGTGCTGTATACACAATTATACGAGTATAATTCTCCAGAAGCTGACTAACTATAAACTGTCTCCATAGTTCATCATGTCTGACACTCCACCAGTATTCTCCTGCTTAGTGCAATTGTGATAGGATCCGACACTAATAGCATTAGTGGCAAATCCCTAGGATTGGGGATTGGTGGTTTTCTGTTATTGAATCGGAAGTTAAAATCCCCGCTACTGATGACGTTATTTCCCTGCGATTTGGATTCATGGTCCTCGTAATAGTTTAATTAAAGTTGAATGGTTCAGGTGAAACATATTTTTTTCAAAACCAAAACAATTACTTATATTTGATTCTATATATCCAACTTAGGTAATGGTGCATTAATTAATGCTTTGGTACAGCATATACAGAATAATCAGTGAATTTATTACCCCATCCATTTGGACACCTACTTTGAGACAGCCATTAATTAGGTAGAGAGGGCACTGACCAATTAAGTCAATCTCGTGACCTCATTAGTATGGCCCTCATTCCAGTACCATATTGACCAATTTCATATTACCTCACGACATGTATTTAGGTCAGGGTGCACGCTGCTTGGCTGCAGGACAACATCCAGCCACACTGCGAACTCAATGGTTATGAGCAATCTTCATAGAGAAAAGGTGAAATATCTCTAAAACCACACCACCTAGCCACAAACCGATTGGACAATATATAGAAAACATATTCAAAGAAGTGATTATATTAAATTTATACGGTTAGGGCTCTGCATTTCTATTAATTTTGAATATAATCGACATGTTGCACTGCGCGTATCGGCAAACTCAATGCATTGTCAATGGCCGTGAGCAATTTTCATACAGAAAAAGTGAGATATCTCTCTAGAAACAAAATGCTTGGAATACATATAGAAAACATATTCACCGAATAGATTATATTAAATTTATATGGTTAGGGTTCTGGATTTCTATTAATTTTGAATAAAATAAACGTTTTGCACTGCGCGTACTGGCAAACTCAGTGGCAGTGTGCATTCGTTCTGCAGCCAAGCTGTGCGCGCATACACGATGTTTATAAACGTTGAAAGGGGTCTATGTGGCTTTAGTCAGGTTCCAGGAGGTATAGTAGAGGTTTGATGATATCCCACCCAACCATCCATGGTTGGGACAGTTGCTCACCCACTCCCCCAACACATACACTGACGCCAGCTTCTAGCCTCCCTCCCCTCCACACACCCATTCCTCACACCTACCCCCACCCTCTACACACACTTGGCCAGTAGAAATTGATAGGGGACCAGACTACATAGAGATTAGTAGGTCGTTTTCCTCATTATGTGACCATCGCAAGATGTGAATCTGGGCCACAACAACTGGACTTTTGGCAATCTTGCCAAAATTATGTTGTTTTTTTTCCAGCTCAAATTGCTAAAGAAAATATGTGTTTTTAAATCAAAGTGACTCCAGAAGAATGCATATTAGGTTATAACGGTCAACCTGATACATTTATCTAAAAAATGAAGCAACAATTTGAAAGCCATCAGACTATGCAACTTTAACGGACTTATTTGGCGATCTACTCACAATAGCAATAGTAGGCCTAGTCGGTCTGGGTAGACTATAGTTGCAGTAAAAGACTAACTTTCAAGCTTACAACTGGATCTATTTAGCAGTCCTTTTATTGTCAGTCAAATCCTTATATTATACATTTAATTACCTCATGAATATAGTTGTTTGTTTGTTGTTTTACATCCTAGCAAATCTAAGGTGATATCAGGACGGGTACCGACTTATGACAATGCACAATCATGGTGACTTTATAGTCCTGCCCCACTGGGAGACCAGGCCACCAGCACCATGACCTGATATCCCACTCAGTCACATTGTCCTGGTCCTATCCCAGGAAGACTGACCCACCACCTAACTCACCAGGTACCACATTGCCTCTATAGGTGGGTGCGGGGTGTGCTAGCCACACGCAGTAGAGGGCAGCCCAGTCGGGGTCTGCCCAGTGGCTAGCCTGCCACCACCTAGTTCAGCTTAGTGTAACTGCATAGGTGTGCGGAGTAGTGTCTGCCGGCACCGCGTGGTAGTGGGGCTCATGTACATACTACTACAACTAGTAGTCTGTACATGAGTGAATCTTTTATCTACCTGTCTATAATTACTGACTAGAGCCCCAACACGGTTCAACGACGATTCACAAAATGCCCGACCAAGTAGGTACTCCCGCAGCCCTGTCTCTGTGAAAGGGCTGAATACATTGAGTTAAATACCCATCTACCATAACCCGCTACTTTTAGGGTGAATAACTTATGAAATCATATTGATTAATACACTTGTCTAATCGAGAGATTCTTGTGGTCGCCATCTTTTTTTTGTTTGTTATTTTTTCATTCTCTCCCAATTTCTCGACTCTGCGCTAATATAGACAAGCATTGCATGCTGGAACTATTAGCTCCACATCTTGTTCACAGTTAATTCCTCCTGAGGCAGTGTTTGCTCGTATTTAGGCAATAAATACACTAGTGGGGCAGCACTATAAAGTCGCCATGAGTGCGCACTGTCACATGTTGGTATCCGTCTTGATATGACCTGAGATGTTGCCAGGATGTAAAACTCCAACAACCAACCAACTTTCTAGTCACGTTGTTTGTGACAATGCGAGGTGGCCTTGGTCGTGTTGACACCTGTCTCAATGTTCACGTTGTGTATGTAACCTTTCTTCCCAATAAAGGCCCGTCACACTTCATCGGATTGAGGAAACCGATTGAAATGGAACAAAGTCTGTTGATATCCGACAAAGTCTGGTTTGTGTCCATTGCATATCCGTTGATATCTGTTGAGATCCGGTCCTATCCATTACAAGTTTTGAGCATGCACAAAACTTGTAACGGATTACCGTTCGTTCCCTGTCTATTCCCGTCCTTTCCAATCCATTCATGTCGGTTACCATCCGTTCACGTCTGTTACATATCCATTACACATCCGTTGCCATTCATTATAGTTCTTTTTGTATATTGAATTGTCCGTTGATCATTAGATACATTAACAACCGTTACCATCTGTTACCCGTCCGTTACCCATCCGTTACCATCCGTTACATAATCAATACATTTCAAGTCTGAATCACACTGGATTAGAATATTTTTGTCCGTTTCAATCCGTTTCCTCAATCCGGTAAAGTGTGACGGGGCCTTTATGGACAATCTTGGGTTAATCGACAGGTGAGTGGGTTTGTACCTGTAGGCACCGGGCTCTGACCACACACACAGCGACGTAATTACACACAGTAGGCTCCAGCTGAAGTCTGGTTTGGTGTGCGTGTGTTTCAGTGTGTGTGTCTGTGTTTCTGTGTGTGTGTCTGCATGTGTCTTTGGTTGTTGGAGTTTTACATCCTGGCAACATCTAAGGTAATCTCAGGACGGGCACTGATTTGTAACGGGGCATACTCATGGTGACTTTATAGTGCTGCCCCACTGCGAAATCAAGTCTGCCGGCACTATGACCCACTATCCCAGTCAGTCACATTATCCTGACACTGAGCCAACCAGTGGGATATCAGGTTATGGTGATGATGACCTGGTCTCCCAGTGGGGCAGCACTATAAAATCGCCATGAGTGTGCACTGTCACAAGTGAGTACCCGTTCTGATATGATCTTAGATGTTGCCAGGACGTAAAACTCCAAAAACCAACCAACCACACTCATTCACCCACACACACCCACACACACTCACACCCGTCCTGATATGACTCTTTTTTTGTGTGTGTACATTAGTTGTTTAAGCAGGGGAAATTTCAGTCGCAGACAACTGGTCTTCCTCATTCCACTGCTCCTTGCCCTGTCCTAGTAATGCCGAGCATCTGGCTAGGAAGCGACAAGTATCAATTTTTAAGTCATTGGTTTGACTCGACCAGGATTCGATCCCACGATCTACCACCTCGGGAGACGGACACTCTAACTCATTCGGCCATCCCGTTCTGATATGACCTTAGATGTTGCTAGGACGTAAGAACTCCATCAACCAACCAACCAAATGCTGTCTGTGTCCACCATGGTGGAGTGAGGGAGGGGATGCCGACTGGTCCTGTATTATTGTAGTCAAAGACTGCGCCGAACTTCAGCCTCGTTAAGCCATGCCACGTGACCCCGACTCTGAGCATTTTGAAGGCTGATTATTTACACAAATATGGTTGGTTTACACAGCAATGGCGCATTGGAAACTGACATGGTGTTTGGTGAAGTAACTGGCTCACAAGCTAGGAACTAACGGTCATCTGTGTGAACGGACCTATACTATAACCTATGGGTGATAATAGGTGTAGCACCCACTCTCTGTCTTCTTACCACGATTTCATTTCATTATACTTTACTTTGTTTATATTTTAAGACTTCTTAAGTACTGAGTGCAATACCTGCATATGTGTATGGAAGTATTGCAGGTATAGCAATACCTCAGGGAGTTTGATGCCCCTGCCCTGCAGAGTTGTAAACCACTGCCTTGTGGTACAGGTTCTTGACAGAACCGAAGGCTAAGGGAGCAAACCCTGAACAGAAAACCATGTCACTGTGGCAGCATTAAGGGCGGTTGATGTATGGAACTCCCAACATCTCCCGACCAGCCACTGCAGGGACAAATAGTTTTGCGCCTGTCTTGACATGTTCTTGCCTGTGTGAAACCTCTATTTGCTCCCCGAGAGAGTGCTGCTGGTAACTTGCAAAAGCCAACAGCACTTCAACACTTTTGCAGGCAGCTTTCATGAAATGTATACCATCAAGAGTAACCTGAACCTGAGAGACATTAAGACTGACTCATGGACGCAACTCTCACAGCAGAGAGCTAAATGGAGAGCGACAGTCAAGTAATGAAAGCAGTCTTTGTCGCATCGCGACCGACAGCATGATGATGATGATGAAGTACTGAGTTTGTAGAAATTGCAGTAAAACCTTGCGCAATTATACCAACATTTCATTATAATTTTCTGTATTTATATTTTAGGAGTTAAAAATACCAAGTCTGTAAAAATTGTAGTAAAACCTTCCACACTCATACAATAATTTCATTATAATTTACTTTATTAATATTTTAGGGGTTCATACATACTGAGTGTGTACAAATTGTAGTAAAACTTTGCACAATTATACCAACATTTCATTATAATTTTCTGTATTTATATTCTAGGAGTTAAAAATACCAAGTCTGTAAAAATTGTAGTAAAACCTTCCACATTTATACCATAATTTCATTGTAATTTACTTTATTTATATTTTAGGGTTTCATAAGTACGGAGTTTGTACAAATTGTAGTAAAACCTTGCATAATAATACCACAATTTCATTATAATATGATGTATTATATATTTTAAGAGTTAACAAATTCTCAGTTTGTACAAGTTGTTGTAAAAGCTTGCGCAATCCTATATTTATACATTTTTGGGTGATGGCTTATTTACCCTGTCCATAATGAGTAAGTCGCATCGCGGCTTGTTTTCATCGGTGAACAGCAATAGTCTCAATTTCATAGTTGCTTTGTCATCTCATATGTTAGTGGCTTCGTGACAATTTCATTATAATTTGATGTATTATATATGCACTATTATATCTAACACTGTAAACCCTCACTTACACGTCCTGATACGACCTTAGATGTTGCCAGGACGTAAAACAACAACAAACAAACCCTGGCTGACCGACTCCTCTCTACTTCCAGGTGGCGGCCAAATACTGTTGGTATTCCAGCCAAGGCTACACCAAATATTTTTAGTAAGTACATTTTTATATTTGCTCAACACTTCTATTGCGTCTCATTAAAGCTGCATAGTCCGATGAAAGCATCAAATTTTCAAAACAAAAAAACTGACCTAGATTTGATTCAACATATCTAGATACTGATGCACTTATTTAGCATTAAATTTGTTGCGACATAGAAGGGAATACATACCAAGTTAATCAAATAGAACCTGTCACTGCAGAAGCTTATGGTGTCAGAGTTTTGGCATGTTTGCAAGCATTAATTTGGCATGTTTGCACTTCAGATATCTCCAAAGTTAGCCATTTAATATTAAAGTTAGATAGATTATAGCGATCAACCTAATATATTCATCTCAGAAAGTGACAAAAGCTCAAAACCATCGGACTATGCAACTTTAACTCAGCGGATAAGATGCCTCACTACATATCGGACACCGTGGGTTCTTTCTTGAAGATTTATACTATTTACTATCGTGGATAAGTCTGAATAGACTTGGTTTCACCATTAGACAGTTTGTCGATAGAAAGCCTGTGCCTACAATTTTAACGACCCAAGGGATTTTTAACCTCCCACACCACATAGACATGGTATGAGAGCAACCGGCCTTTGATGATGCTGTAAGTTATCCACAGCGGTGGAAATCCAAATCCTAACATTGACTTCAAGGTTTCTAATGCATTAAACTCCCACAGCAGAATTACTCAGAGCACTCAGTTGGGATTATTCAGACGACCTGATCGGGATTACTCAAAGGACTCAGTTGAGATTACTCAGGGGACCCATGTGGGATTACTCAGGTGATCCAGTTGGGATTACTCAGCAGATCTAGTTAGGATTACTCCCATGACTCAGTTGGTATTACTCAGAGGACCTTGTTGTGTTTACCCCGATGACTCAGTTGTGATTACTCAGAGGACCTTGTTGGGATTACTCCGATGACTCAGTTGGGATTACTCAGAGGACTCAATTGGGCTTACTTAGATGACTCAGTTGCGATTATTCAGAGTACTAAATTGTGATTACTGAGAGGTTCCAGTTGTGATTACTCAGATGACTCAGTTGGGATTACACAGGGTACTCAGTTGTGATTACTCAGAGGACTCAGTTGAGATTACACAGGGTACTCGGTTGTGATTACTCAGAGGACTCAGTTGAGATTACACAGGGTACTCAGTTGTGATTACTCAGAGGACTCAGTTGTGATTACACAGGATACTTGGTTGTGATTACTCAGAGGACTCAGTTGAGATTACACAGGATACTTGGTTGCGAGTACTCACATGACTCAGTTTCTATTACTGAGAGGAGCTGGTTGGGATTACTCAACTGACTCAGATTGGATTACTTAGATGACTCAGTTAGGATTACTTGGAGGATCTGGTTGGGATTACTGAGATGACTCAGTTGGGATCACTCAGAGGACTCAATTGGGATTACTGAGATGACTCAGTTGTGATTATTCAGAGTACCCAATTGGAATTACTCAGATGTGAATATTGGAACTGCATCATCATGGGGCAGTGTGAGGATTATAATTGAATATCTGGTGAACTGAATGGAATAGTTGTTAACGTGTTAGATATCTTGTCGCACACAAAGTGATTAGAGCAAAGACTATGCCATATCGTGTATATGTATGTATATACACGATATGGCAGGTATTGCAGGTATTGCAGGTATAGCAATACCTCAGGGAGTTTGACGCCCCTGCCTTGCAGAGTTGTAAACCACTGCCTTGTGGTACAGGTTCTTGACAGAACCGAAGGCTAAGGGAGCAAACCCTAAACAGAAAACCATGTCACTGTGGCATCATTAAGGGCGGTTGATGTATGGAACTCCCAACATCTCCCGACCAGCCACTGCAGGGACAAATAGTTTTGCGCCTGTCTTGACATGTTCTTGCCGGTGTGAAACCTCTATTTGCTCCCCGAGAGAGTGCCGCTAGTAACTTGCAAAAGCCAGCAGCACTTCAACACTTTTGCAGGCAGCTTTCATGAAATGTACAACCGCACATAGAGCGGCAGTCAAGTAATGAAAGCAGTCTTTGTCGCATCGCGACCGACAGCATGATGATGATGATATATATATATATGTATGTAAATTTTAACTATATATATATATAGATATATAGTTAAAATTTGACCGTCTGAGTGGTTCTGTAGGCGCTAACGACCAGACACAGCTGGGTCGCATTCAAGGTGCGCCTCGGAGATATTCTGGACGTCACACTAGTCTGAATGGCATATATCTGTCGGGTGCCTCGAAAATGGCGGCCTCCATAGGGTGCATCCATTTGCAATTGAAAAAAAAAACAACTCTGATTGGCTGAAACCACTGAATCCAGCAACCATTTTGGAGGTGCTTTTTGTCTCCTACCTGAAAAGTGTGACATCTCCGAGGCGACTTCAAGGCGTACCCTGAATGCAAATAGGCCAAAAACATGTCGCGGAGCCTCCTCAGAGTCGACTCTGAGGCGTACACTGAATGCGGACCTAGTATACAAGTGGTCAGAGCCCCTCACAGGTGGCGCCGATGTGGCCAAATCGGGAACTACGTACTGGATTAGTAGAGAGTATGTATATATAGTAGTGCCATGGTGAATATATATAGCAGAGGGAACTGAAGTGCGACAGTGTCCTTGTTTATATGCCCATAATAGGTTATAGAGCATATATAAATTTGACTGTCCAAAAGGGTATATAGGCGATAATGACCAGAAGCAGCTGGCATACAGTGCTTAGAGCCCCTCACAGGTGGCGCCACTGGGGCCACTACTGTAACTACACAGGGCTATTTAGATAGAATATAGTGAGTATACTATAGGGAACTGAAGATAGATCGTGTCCTTGTTTATAGTCCCATAATAAATTATAGAACATATATATATATATACATATATATATATATATATATATATATATATATATATACTGCATAGTAGATTCTTTGATGAGAGCGTCAGTTGGTCCACACTGGGTCTGTAGTCACGTGACCTTGTATGGGTAGAATGGGCCGCTTCCCTAGAACACCAAAGGAACGTCAACATAACGTGTCGGTGTGTGTGTGTGTGGAGGGGACGTGGGAAGGAGGTGCTTTGATTGAGATCTTTCTCTTGGTACCCTGGCTCCCTCACCTCACACCGTCACCCCCCCGTCCTGATATGACCTTAGATGTTGCTAGGACGTAAAACAACAACATACAAACAACAAACAACCGGGCCACACACAGCGATACACCCCGCCCCCTGCCGGCCGAGATTGGCCGGGGCTGGGGCTGGCCAGGGCTGGCCGGCGTCGCAGTCAAAGTCGAATGGCAAGCCTAAAATATTATCTGAATTTCTGGTTTATGGAGGAGCTCTCTGGAAATGTAGGGCAAGACAAGCAAGGATTCCTTCAGTAATCATTGTAGCGACTATTTTATGCTTGAAAGTATATATTATCTTCTGCACTAACAAGTTAACAAGCAATTAACAAGTTATTAAACATGGGTAAAGAAACACGGGCAGAAATGAATGCACATGCGCATTGTGAAAAGCCCTGTTTTAAACCGAGTCCTTTTAAAACTGCGACACCAGGGCCGCGTTCAGGCTCCGTCTCGGAGGCACCTCGGAGGCGCCCGTGACGTCAGGCTAGTCTGAACGACAACAGCAGTTGGTCACCTAGAAAATGGCCGCCCCCATAGGCGGCGGCCATTTGCAATGGACAAGCTGTGCTGTAATTGGCTGAAAGCACTGAATGCGGTGGCCATTTTCGAGGCGCTTTTCATCTCCAGTCTGAAAAGGGAGGCATCTCGGAGACGTCGCCGAGACGCACCCTGAACGGAAATAGGCCAAAAAGCATCGCCGAGACGTCGCCGAGGCGCCTCCGAGACGGACCCTGAACGCGGCCCTGGGCTGGCTGGGGTTTTCCCCGCCCGCCGCCCGCCGCCCGCCGCCCGCCGCCCGTGCCTGCGTAACTGGAGCAGGCTGGCACGGTGCCAAGTGCTTGGCGGAGCCGCTGGTTCATTTGGGGCAAAAAGCAGGGTGACCGGGAAACAGTGTTATAAATACACCAACCCAGAGGAGGTCGGCACCGACTCGCCATCCACCCACTCACCAACATGCTGTTTTGGTAATCATTTTTTGGTTCATTAGTTGTTTAAGCAGGGGAAATTTCAGTCGCAGGCGACTGGTCTTCCTCATTCCACTGCTCCTTGCCCTATCCTAATAATGCCGAGCGCCTGGCTAGGAAGTGACAAGTATCAATTTTAAAGTCATTGGTTTGACTCGACCAGGATTCGAACCCACGATCCCATGATCTACCAACATGGGAGAAGGACGCTCTACCTCATTCGGCCATCCCGTCTGGTTTGCAAGTGCTATTTTATTTTAACACACTGTATCTTAGATATATTTTACACTGTCCATTGTGAAAATGACGAAATGTTTGGATGCGGGAAATATAGTGTGTGGTGCTTTGTTGTCGACCTGACATTGGGTTGAGTTGAGTTTTATTTATCCACAAACATGTAGCCTACCCCAATACAGACCAAAAAGCCTACCCCCCAATATAGACCAAACAGCCTACCCCAATACAGACCAAAAAGCCTACCCCCCAATATAGACCAAACAGCCTACCCCAATACAGACCAAAAAGCCTACCCCCCAATATAGACCAAACAGCCTACCCCAATACAGACCAAAAAGCCTACCCCCCAATATAGACCAAACAGCCTACCCCAATATAGTCCAAAAAGCCTACCCCAATATAGTCCAAAAAGCCTACCCCAATATAGACCAAAAAGCCTACCCCAATATAGACCAAAAAGCCTACCCCAATATAGACCAAAAAGCCTACCCCAATATAGACCAAAAAGCCTACCCCAATATAGACCAAAAAGCCTACCCCAATATAGACCAAAAAGCCTACCCCCCAATATAGACCAAACAGCCTACCCCAATACAGACCAAAAAGCCTACCCCAATATAGACCAAACAGCCTACCCCAATATAGACCAAACAGCCTACCCCAATATAGACCAAACAGCCTACCCCAATATATACCAAAAAGCCTACCCCAATATAGACCAAAAAGCCTACCCCAACATAGACCAAACAGCCTACCCCAATATAGACCAAACAGCCAACCCCAATATAGACCAAACAGCCTCCCGCACACTCGCAATCAGGCTGATATATGAAATACATCGTTAGAATTGTGCACGATCCCCGATTAACACGGGTACCGGTGGAAGTATCACATTGTGTACGGCAGCCTTTAAATGTAATTCATATACTAGCATCTGTAGTGAGTACGGAGGGGGTGAGTGAGGCTGGAGACTGTCTATAATGGCCCGATAGGACGACATCTTTGTTTCCAAATTCTAATTATAGACAGCTTCCGCATGATTTAATTAGCGATATCTTCTTCTAATTTAGCTGAAAACAAATGCTAGCATTTTGGGGTTTATTTATTGCGCAGTGGCATCTATTTTTACAAAGCATGCCAAAGCTCATGCTTGTATCGCCAAAGGCACAATCTATTCACATATCTGCCCCAATATAATCAACTAATGTACCAAAAAAAGCAACAAAAAAGCCTAAAGTTGCATACTCCGATAGTTTTGAGTTACTATAATTGTTCAGAGATAAATATATTAAAGCTGCATAGTCCGATGAAATATAAAATTTTCAAAACCAAACCAATTATTTAGATTTAATTTCCATATCGAACTTTGATTCTGATGCACTTATTAAGCATTTGTCACCATATATGAGTCAATTTAACAGAACCTGTTACTGCAGAAGTCTATGGTGTCAGAGCTTTGGCAAGCTTGCCAAAACTAATTTTCCATGTTTGCATCCAAAATCTCTCAAAAGTTTACAATTTAAAATAAAAGTAACTTTGAACTAACGTAAAGTAGATACTAGTGATCGATCTAATATATTTATCTCAGAAAAAATAGAGAAATTCAAAACCATCGGACTATGCAACTTTAAATTGACCATTATGATCTACCTTACTCTAGTTTGAAGTAACTTTGATCTTGAATAGATAACTTTTGAGATATTTAAAGTGCAAACATGCAACATTAATTTTGGCAAGCACACCACAACTCTGACACGATATGCTTCTGCAGTAATATGTTCTATTAAATTGCCACACTATTTCCTTCTACGTGGCGACAAATGTTTAAATTTGCATAGTCCGATGAAAACATCAAATTTTCAAAACCAAAGCACTTATCTAGATTTGATTCTACATATTTAACCTAGGGTACTAGTGCACTTATTAAGCATTTGTCGCCATATAGAATGGAATACTTAGAAAGCTGTGGCAGAGAGCGTGTATATAAACAGATGAGAGGGACAACTCCCATACTAGACCGTGTAACACCTGCCGACTGTGGTGCTCCAAGTGGTGGTTGTTGAACAGTATATGACACAGCTGTCAAACTCAAGGCATTGTCAATGGTCGTGTGCAATCTTCCTACAGAAAACGTTAAATATCTCTAAAACTACAACACCTAGCAACAAACTGATTGGAATACACATAGGAAACATGTTTACCAACAAGATTATATTAAATTGATATGGTTAGGGTTCTGGATTTCTATTAATTTGGAATAAAACTGACGTTTTTCACTACGCGTACGGCAAAGTGAAATATCTCTAAAACTACACCAAATAGAAACAAGCCGCTTAGTACACATATAGAAAACATGTTTACCAAAAGGATTATATTAAATTGATAAGGTTAGGCTTCTGCATTTCTATTGATTTTGAATAAAAACAAATGTTTTGCACTGCACGTACCGTCAAACTCAAAGCTTGTTCAATACTAACCGCCAGGAACGCCACTGTAGCCTGTGTTACCGATTTTCGCAGGAGTTGTCCCTCTCATCTGTTTATATACACGCTCTCTGGCTGTGGTCTCAGAGTTTTGGCGTGCTTGCCAAAATTAACGTAGCATGATTGCACTTCAAATATCTCAGAAGTTAACGATGTTCAAACAAAAGCTACTTCAAAGTAATGTAAGGTTAGTGTTCGGCCTCACTTCCATCCGGGGCCCACGTTGACTTCCCATGGTGCAGTGCGGCCACCTTTCGCTTATTGCAGGGTCACGTGACCCCTGGCTGTACCTGACGGAGCCAGCTGCACATTGCCAGGTGGCCTGGTTTGTAAACCCCAGCCCTCCTTCAACACTCACTAATGTCTGCCCTTCCACCCACCTCACCCACACCCCCAGACCCCCACCTCCACCACCACCACCTCCACCCCCCCCCCTCCCCACACCCTCTCCACCTCCTCCACATCCCCACCTCCTTCACATCCCCACCTCCCCAACACCCCCACCCCCACCACCTCCCCACACCCCGACCTACCCACATCCACACCTCACCCACATCCCCACCTCCTTCACCTCCCCCACATCCACACCTCCCCACATCCACACCTCCCCCACACCCCACCTCCCTCACACCCCACCCCCCTACACCCCACTTCCTCCACCGCCACCATCTCCCCACACCCCACCTCCCCACACCCCACCTCCCCACATCCCCAACTCCTCCACCTCCCCACATCCCCACCCCCTACACCTTCACCAACTCCCCCACCTTCCAACCTCCCCCACACCCCACCTCCTCCATCTCCCCACCTCCCCGCTTTACCACCTCCCCCACAAACCACCTCCCCCCCCCCACATCCCCACCGCCTCCACCTCCCTCACCTCCCCCACCTTCCCACCAACCGCCTTCACCCCCACATCTTCCCACTTCCTCCACTTACCCATCTCCACCTCCCCCACTACCTCACCTCCTTCGCCACCTCCGCTATCTCCCCCACCTCCCTTACCCTCCCCCCACCTCCCCGCCAGCTGCCCCCTCCTCCGCCCCCCCCCCCCCCTCCCCCCTCCGTGGCACCCCGCCCCGCCCGGTAATGTGAGTAGCTTCCACCAGTGTAGATCAATGCCCTCGATGATGGCTTCTAAAAAGCTGACACAATTTGACGTTATTCACGAGCGCGAGACCTGAAGGTGCGTTCTGATGTCAGCCAATCATGGCGGGCGGCGGGTCTGGGCGGAGCCAATCATCACGGCGCCCAGCTCAGGGACCGGTCATGGCGGCTGGACAGTTGGTGGATGCCGGGGGGGGGGGGAGTTCTACTCCCCCCAGCGCCACCTACCGACCGCGCGCAATCATCGCCTTAACGGTGGCAATTCTTAAGCGTCTCAATGCGGATTCTTTAGTCGGTTTGGAGTCTTCAGATGGGGTGACCGACACGGTGGAGCGCTCGCCTCCCACGGGATCAATCCCCGGCCGAGTTAAATCAAGGACTGACCCGATGGGCACTTGTCGCTCGCTACCTTGCCTCGCTCTCGGCAAAGGGAAGGGCAATGGCTGGTTATTTCAGTGTCATGATAATGCGACTGAGTGGGATATCGAGTCCTGGTGCCGGTGGGATGGCGTTCCAGTGGAACATCGCTATAAAGTCACGTTAAAATGTGCGCTGTCACTAGTCACAAGTCAGTACCCGTCCTGATATGATGACCACAGATGTTGTTAGGACCTGAAGCCACAAACATCCAAAGAAGACAAGCCGGCTGCTAGAAGGTCGGGTGCGACATGCGGATTGCTAAGCTGCTTAGTTGTTGTTGTTTCTTGTTGTTTTACGTCCTAGCAACATCTAAGGTCATATCAGGAAGGGAACCGACTTGTGACAGTGCGCACTCATGGCAACTTTATAGTGATGTCCCACTGAGAAACCAGGCTGCCGGCACCATGAACTGGTATCCAACTCAGTCACATTATCCTGACACTGAGCGCACCAGTCCTTGCCCTATCCTATCAATGCTGAGCGCCTGGCTAGGAAGTGACAATTATAAATATTTAAGTCATTGGTTTGACTCGACCAGCGTTCGAACCCCGCTTAGTGATGCCTCCCTTATAGTTGCAGTCTGATAAAAGTATCACATTTTAAACAGCAAAATAGTAATCTAGATTTGAACCTACAAACCCAACTTAGATTCGGATGCACTTATTAAGGTTGCATAGTCCGATGCTTTTGAGTTTTTGCTATTTTCTGAGATAAATATATTATACTAATCATTATAATCTACTTTACTTTAGTTTGAAGTAACTTGACTTTTAAATGGCTAAATTTGGAGATATTTGACATCGAAAGATGCCAAAATAATATTGGCAAGCACGCCAAACCTGACATCATAGACTTCAGTAGTAACGGTTTCTATTAATTGACTTATTATGCCCTTCTATGCAGCAACAAATGCTTATTAAGTGCACCAGTATGTAAGTTGGATATATAGAATCAAATCTAGATAAGTGTTTTGGTTTTGAAAATTTGATCTTTTCATCAGACTATGCAACTTTAAGTACGGGTTGCGGCAGAAACGGTTTCATCGGGTCAATTTAAAGATGCATAGACAGAAGAAAGCATCTAATTTTAAAACCAAAACACTGACATAGATTGGATTTTACATGTGTAACTTAGAGACTGGTGCACTTAATAAGATTGTGTTCCTACACAGAGGGAAATACCAAGTCAATTTAATCAAATCTTCTATTGCGAAAGCTTATTTTGAAATGCTTGCGAAAATTAATTTGGCATGTTTGCACCTCAAATATCTCAAAAGTTAGTCACTTAAAATAAAGGTTACTACAATCTAAAGTAAAATAGATTGTAATGACCAACCCATTCTATTTATCTAAAAACAAATGATATAAACTCTAAACCATCGGATTATGTAACTTTATCAATATGTAACTTTAATAGAACTTGTTACTGCTGAAATCTAAGAGATCGAAGTTTTGACAAACATGCCAAAATCAACTTGGCATGTTGACACTTCAAACACCTCTAAATACTAGTAATAGTTAGTTTTAATCAAAGTTACTACAAACTAAAGAAAGGTAAATTATAACGATTAACCTAATGTAGTTTTTCAGAAAATCACAAACTCAAAACCGTCAGTCAGTTCAACTTGAAGCCTGTTGATAGATATTACATGCGTTATGTGTGGTGGAGACAGTGGACAGTGTACAGACGACAGGTGAAAAAGCTGCATGCCTTCATGATGCGACATCTGCGTTCAATCATGAGGCTAACCTGGAAGGAGAAAGTGTCAAATAAGGAAATACTCGAACGGACGGGTCTGCCCTCTATGGAAGACCTTCTGATAAAAAAGAATCTCCGGTGGACTGGACACCTCATGAGGATGTCTTCAGACAGGCTACCAAAGCAGATCCTCTATTCTCAACTGTCTTCTGGTTACAGAAAGAGAGGGTGCCCTCGTCTCCAGTTCAAGGATACCATCAAGAGAAACCTGAAATTGAGAGACATTAAGACCAACTCATGGACATCACTCTCACAGCAGGGAGCTAAATGGAGAGCGGCAGTCAAGTAATGAAAGCAGTCTTTGTTGCATCGCAACCAACAGCATGATGATGTGTGGTGGAGGTTGGTGACGGTTACATCACAGATAGTACAGGGATAGATGATTAAGTTATGTCATGAAAGTGTGATAATTGGCCATTTTGAAAGTGTGATAATTGTCCACTGTCTGTGGTTGCACTAACGAGTGCAACATACATAGCTAAGGTATATTTCATTAGCAGCGGCATGACAACAGTGCCCATATTCACGTGCTTGCGGATACTGCCTTGAGCAGGCGTCTTAATGATTTGTGTGCAGTTATTGTGGCTGCCATCGTCGTGTCAAGTCAACACAGCGACAAGGGCCTTGAATCTTGTTGAGGGCCTTGAGGTTGCCCCTATCATCGCTCATTATCATGCTTAAATATGGTGGCCATATTTTCGGATTGCACGCTGGGAGAGCCTCAAACCTCGCTGTGCCATCCTTATATATAAAATCCTTGGTCACACTCTCCCCTGTTCGTCCACCAGGGGTCGCCCCGGTCCGACTGCATAAAGCCTTATAAAGCCTTATTAAGCCTGTATAACGCCCTTATAAAGCCTGATAATCCCTTATTAAGCCCTTTTTAAGCCTGATAAAGGCCTTAAAAAGCGTTATAAAGGCTTATAACCCCTGTTTAAGGCCATGTTAAAGCCCTTATAAAGCCTTATAAACCCTTATAACGCATTATTAAGCCTGTATAAAGCCTTGTAAAGCCTTATAAAGCCTGTATGAACTATGCACCTTGTGGGCGGGCCCCTGGGTAGGTCGCTATCTAATGATGACATTTGCTTCTCTGTAAATGAAGACTGATACAGTGATAGGTGCGGGCGGGCAGACATCCCCCGTATCCCGCCTGCTGGCCTAAGTCTCCCCTCCCACCCCTCTAGCCCCCCCTATATCGCCTACTTACTCACAGTCAGGCCTAGTGGGGGGGGGGGGGGGGGTGCTTAGACCAGCTTCTGTGACCCAACGCGCGCCTAGTCCGTGGCTACCAGCATAGCTGGACGCGGTGGCCGGATCAGTAGAGGGCAGGCTTCCCGTGCGGAAGGTCGGGAGTTGGAATCCCAGCCGAGTCAAACCAATGACTTACAAAATTGATAGTTGTTGCTACCTAGCCTGATGCTCGGCATTAATAGGACAGGGCAAGGAGTGGTTTAATAGCACACTATCAGGATAATGTGACTGTGGGATTATCGGGTCATGGTGCTGGCAGCCTGGTCTCCCAGTGGGGCAGCACCATAAAGTCGTCATGAGTGTGCACTGTAACAAGTCGGTACCCGTTCTGAAATGACCTTAGATGTTGCTAGGATGTAAAACACCAACAAACAAATAAACCAGCATGGCGCTGGGGCCAATGTATAATTTATGTTTATTGTAGCGGGCGGCTGGTGGAAAACCAATATGTCCGCTGGTTACCTCAGTGTCCACGCATGGGCGCCAGGAACATCCATTGTATCCCTCACAACTACCGTATATGTCCCAATAGATGCACACGGCATGAGTGCAGACACATGGATGCACGTCTATTCAAAGTTAAAGAATTTCATAGATTTGCTTTTGTCGTGCCTCTGAAATAAAGTGGGATTGTCTTATTTTATGTGCATTCAGTTTGAATATGATCGTCAATTTGTGCATGCTTACAATCTTGAAATGGGGTGTGTGCTCCTATTGGGTAGCATACTTCTATTGAGACAAATGCGGTAGTTACTGGCAATCATATAAGGGCAGTGTCATGGTTGTGTGGCCCAACTGGCCAGGGGCCTAGCCAGAAATTAAACAAATCTCGGCACAAAACCTTTTCGCAGATCCTTACAGAAAATACAAAAATTGTAAGCACAAAATAAAAAAATAGCATATTATAAAAGATTTAGTATTGAAAAAATATCACGCTGAGAGAAATTGTTCATGTGTGCTTACACAAGTTACAGTGCGACAATGTAGCTACTACGCCCCTGCTGGCATTAAATGCGCTGGGAGATTTAAACACAAGCGCATACAAAGGGCGCCTGCCACCGCCATGTTCACAGTCCCACATACCGTCAGAACGAGGCACGCTGACTGGGATTTGTAGTTGGCACATTTGTTGATTAAGCAGGGGGAAATTTCAATCGCGGACGATTGGTCTTCCTCATTCTACTGCTCCTTGCCCTATCCTAGTAATGCCGAATGCCAGGCTAGGCGGTGACAAGTATACATTTTTTAAGTCATTGGTTTGACTCCATCAGAGTTCAAACCCGGAGTTTCGAATCCCGGTTAGCAAGTAACTGTGTCAACACTCAACCCACCGAACTGAACCAGGTTTTTTGTTGTTGTTTTACGTCCTAGTAACATCACAGGTCATATCAGGATGGATACCGATGTGTGACAGTGCGAACTCATCGCGACTTTATAGTGCTGTCCCACTGGGAGACTCAGGTGCTCGGCATTATTAGGGCCGGGACTGGTTGACGCAATGTCAGGATAATGTGACTGAGTGGGATATCAGGTCATGGTTCGGACTGCCCCCACACACTTGCTGACAATGATCTTACAATGCGTTGGAAGCCATGACAATAGCACTTCACATTGATCTTCGTCACGTTGACGTACTTGGAGGGTAGTTTTGTCAGGTCTACACTAATACTTACCCGATAGGTGGCACCTCATATGTCACAATCCATCACTCTAAACATCTCCGCCATTCCCACCATATTCTACATTATGTCCTTATCAGGGTTTCCCGCCAATCAGCGGCATTGTATCGCTCTAGTTCTGTTCAATGCCCCCTGGTGCCGTGACACCAGACTAACTGTGTTCAGTTTGTTTTGTGTTCAAAGACCTTGTCAAAAAGGGGTGTCAAACTGATGTCACAATGGGTGTAAAAAAATGATGTCACAAAGGGTGTCAAAAATGATGTCACAAAGGGTGTCAAAAATGATGTCACAAAGGTTGTCAAAAATGATGTCACAAAGGGTGTCAAAGTGATATCACAAAGGGTGTCACAATGATGTCAGAAAGGGTGTCAAAAATGATGTCACAAATGGTTCAAAATGATGTCACAAAGGGTTCAAGTCTCATTGATGTGAAACCAGACGGGATGGCCGAATGCACACAATATACGCAGCATTGAGTGCTATATAGGCACCAGTGTGCACATCTTTATTGGGCATGTCAACGTTGTCATTTCTTCCACACATTAAACCTGCATAGTCCGATGATAACATCAACTTTTTAAAACCAAAACAGTTATCTAGATTTGATTCAACATAAATAACCCTGAATTGAAAAATGGCTGGAAGACCAATGCTTCGGCACTCACAAAAGCCTTATTCAGCAGAATAAACATATTTACCACCAACAAAATAAAAAATAAATATATATATATAACTTAAATACTGGTGTACTTATTACACATTTGTCACCACACAGAAGGGAACGAACACTGAGTCAATTTAATACAACCTGCTACTGCAGAAGCCTATGGCGTCAGAGTTTTGGTGTGCTTGCCAAAATTAATGTTGCATGGTTGCACTTGAGATATCTCAAGAGTTAGTCATTTAAAATAAAACTTTCTTAAAACTAGAGTACTGTGGATTACAACGCTCAACCTAATATATTTATGTAAGAAAATGACACAAACTGCAATCCATCGGACTATGCACCTTTAACGTGACTTGATTCATAACACAATATAAGCAGCCTTGAGTGCCACATTACACCAGTCTTCCCTCCCTTAAAGTTGCATAGTCCTGTGGTCTTGAGTTTCTGACATCTTTCTGAGATAAATATATTAAAGTGATCATTATAATCTACCTTACTTTAGTGTGAAGTAACCTTTAATTGAACTGGCTACCTTTTGAGATATTTGAAATTCAAACATGTGGAAATAATGTTGGCAAGCACGCCGAAGCTCTGATACCATAGGCTTCTGCGGTAACAGGTTCTATTAAATCGACTCAGCATTCCCTTCTATGTGGCAACAAATACTTAGTATCTAAGTTAGATATGTAGAATCAAATCTAGATAATTGCTTTGATTTAGAAAATGTGACGCTTCATCGGACTATGCAGCATTAAAATATAACCCGCGTCTTTTAACGCGACCACATCCGACAACGGCCTCTGGTTGCCGTCAGAGCCATCTCACTAATGCGCCACACCTGATTCACAGTCACACCCCACCACCACCACCACCACCACCACCACCACCACATCCCGCCACACGACGTGTTTGACTAAGAGTAAGAGTAAGATCCCCATCTACGGGGAACTCTCACACTCGCCTGGACCCAGAAATATATGGACATGTTCGATGAGAAACTCTCCATATGGGGATGTTGATTGAGAACCTCTCCGATTATGGACATGTTCGGTGAGGAACTCTCCGTATATGGGGATGTTGATTGAGAACCTCTCCGATTATGGACATGTTCGGTGAGGAAGTCTCCGTATATGGGGATGTTGATTGGGAACCTCTCCGATTATGGACATGTTCGATGAGAAACTCTCCATATGGGGATGTTGATTGAGAACCTCTCCGATTATGGACATGTTCGGTGAGGAAGTCTCCGTATATGGGGATGTTGATTCAGAACCTCTTCGATTATGGACATGTTCGGTGAGGAACTCTCCGTATATGGGGATGTTGATTGAGAACCTCTCCGATTATGGACATGTTCGGTGAGGAACTCTCCGTATATGGGGATGTTGATTGGGAACCTCTCCTTATTGGAATGTTGAATGAGAAACTACATATATTGGAATGTTGAATGAGAAAACTCTCCTTATATAGGCATGTTGATTGAGAACCTCTCCATATATGGAAATGTTCGAAGAGAAACTCTCTGTATATGGGAATGTTGATTGAGAACCTCTCCGTATATGGATATGTTCAATGAGAAACTCTCCTTATATAGGCATGTTGATTGAGAACCTCTCCATATATGGAAATGTTCGTTGAGAAACTCTCCGTATATGGGAATGTTGATTGAGAACCTCTCCATATATGGATATGTTCAATGAGAAGCTCTCCATATATGCGGATGTTGATTGAGAACCTCTCCATATATGGAAATGTTCGATGAGAAACTCTCCATATATGGGAATGTTGATTGAGAAACTCTCCACATATGGAAATGTTGATTGAGAAACTCTCCACATATGGAAATGTCGAATGAGAACCTCTCCATATATGGGAATGTTGATTGAGAAACTCCTTATATTGGAATGTTGAATGACAAAGTATCCTAATATTGGAAATGTCCAATGAGAAACTCTCCGTATATGGGGATGTTGAATGAGAAACTCTCCATATATGGACATGTTCAATCAGAAACTCTCCATGAATGGGAATGTTCAGCGAGAAACTCTCCATATATGGAAATCTTCGATGAGAAACTCTCCATATATGGAAATGTCCAATGAGAAATTCTCCGTATATGGGATGTTGATTGAGAAACTCTCCATATATAGGGTTGTTAATTGAGTAACTCCTAATAGTGGAATGTTGAATGAGAAACTCTCCATATATGGGGATGTTGATTGAGAAACTCCATATATGGAACTGTTCAGTGAGAAACTCTCCAGATATGGGGATGTTGATTTAGAACCTCTCCTTATATTGGAATGTTCAATGAGAAACTCTCCATATATGGAAATGTTTGATGAGAAACTCTCCATATATGGGGATGGTGATTCAGAACTTCTCCAGATATGGAAATGTTCTATGAGAAACTCCGTATTTGGGGATGTTTCTCATTGGAAATTTCCATATATGGAGAGTTTCTCATTCAACATCTCCATATACGGAGATGTTGAATGAGAACCTCTCCATATATGAAAATGTTCGATGAGAAACTCTCCATATATGGAAATGTTCAATGAGGAACTCTCTGTATATGGGGATGTTGATTGAGAAACTCTCCGTATATGGGAATGTTGATTGAGGAACTCTCCATATATGGGAATATTGAATGCGAAACTCCTTATATGGGCATGTTGAATGAGAAAACCCTCCTTATATGTGGATGTTCAATGAGAACCTCCCCATACACGGCACTGCCTCAAAACGGATGATTTGTGGGTGAAACTTCCACCAGGCGCAGCGTCTGCACGAGAACATTGTGGGTAATATTTAGTAATCATCACCGGTTCTATCGGGGTATTGTTAGTGGGACGGCTGGCAGCAATTCTTCAAGAAAGTAGGTCAATATGGAATGTCGAAGTGGGAATTCGGCTGAAAATGTTTGTACTACAAAAGCTATTTAGAACTTTGCAAGCCTCAGTGCGTTAGGTCAGTAGGACAGGACAACCAAGGTCAGTGTGTGCTTTTCTTTTCTAAGGAATTGTTTCAGTTCGGTTCTATGTAACCGTAACGAGGATCAGACTATACCCAGGTTGTCTGAAAAAAAGGCGGTCTAATAATTAATAAGTGGGGGGGGGGGTGGAATGGCGGATCAACTGTTTGTAGATAATCGATGTAAAATGTTCGTGAGTTGAACTTGAATGAGCATGGTCACGTGATTTGTTGTAAGTGACTTAAGATCGCTGATGAGATAACGATGGGTTGTTAGGAAAACAGGCGGTGAACTGTTGGTGAATGCTCGGTCCACTGTTAATGAATGCTTAGTAAACGGGTAATGAATGTTCGGTGAATTCTTAGTAAATGGTGAACTATTGGTGAGTGCGATGCACACGGTTAGGGAATGGTTGGTGAACTGTTAGTGAATGGGTAATGCATTTTAAATTACTTGTACAGTCAGTGAACTGTTAGTGAATGGTCGTTGAGCTGTTGGTGACTCATCAATGAAATGTTTGTGGATGCATTACTGTTAGTGTTAGTGAATGGTTGGTGAATGGTTGGTGAATGGTTGCTGATTGGTTGGTGAATGGTTGGTGACCTGTTGGTGAATGGTTGGTGAATGGTTAGTGACCTGTTGGTGAATGGTTGGTGAATGGTTGGTGAACTGTTGGTGAATGGTTGGTGACCTGTTGGTGAATGGTTGGTGACCTGTTGGTGAATGGTTGGTAAATGGTTGGTGAACTGTTAGTGAATGGTTGGTGAACCATTAGTGAATGGTTGGTGAACAGTTAGTGACCTGTTAGTGAATGGTTGGTGACCTGTTAGTGAATGGTTGGTAACTTGTTACTGAATGGTTGGCGAATGGTTGGTGAACTGATAGTGAATGATTGGTGAACTGTTAGTGAATGGTTGGCGAATGGTTGGTGAACTGATAGTGAATGATTGGTGAACTGTTAGTGAATGGTTGGCGAATGGTTGGTGAACTGTTAGTGAATGGTTAGTGACCTGTTAGTGAATGGTTGGCGAATGGTTGGTGAACTGATAGTGAATGATTGGTGAACTGTTAGAGAATGGTTGGGGCATGGTTGGTGAATTGATAGTGAATGATTGTTGAATGGTTAGTGAATGGTTGGTAACCTGTTAGTGGGTGGTCGGTGCGCCGTTAGTTCCGCCTCCTCCCGCTGCGTGGCGCGTCGTGCAGCACACGTGCATGTGTGAGCATCAGCTGTGGCGGGCGGCCGTCTACTTAATCTCTGTTCCCGAGGGCGCCAACCTCCCGCACCAGGTTCCGCTCTCCCTGCACTACTGCACCACGCTGCCCGCCCCGCCCCGCCCCGCCCCGCCCCGCCCCGCCCCGCCCCGCCCCGCCCCGCCCCGCCCCGCCCCGCCCCACCCCGCCCCACCCCGCCCCGCCCCGCCCCGCCCAGCCCGCCCTGCCCCGCCCCGCGCCGCCCCGCCCCGCCTCTCCCCGCGCCGCCCCGCCCGCCCCGTCCCGTCCCGCCCCACCCCGCCCCGCCCAGCCCTGCCTCTCCCCGCCCCACCCCGCCCAGCCCTGCCTCTCCCGCCCCACCCCGCCCTGCCCCGCCCCGCCCCGCCCCGCCACGCCCCGCCCCACCCCGCCCTCCCCGCCCCGCCTCGCCCCGCCCCGCCTCTCCCCGCCCTGTCCCGCCCCGACCCGCCCCGCCCCGCCTCTCCCCGCCCCGCCCCCCAGCCACGCCACGCCCCGCCCCGCTCTGCCTCTCCCCGCCTCGCCCTGACCCACCACCATCCGCCGCCACCCGTCAACGCCCGCGGTGCCCTCCCCCACACACCCACACACCCACACACCCCACCGTCCTCTCTCCGTCACCACCCGCCACAGGACGCGGGGGTCGAATCGGGTAGAGCGCAGGCTGCCCATGTGGAAGGTCTGGAGTTTGAATCCCTACCGAGTGAAACGAATGCCGTACAAAATTGATACTTCTCACTACCTAGCCCGACGCTCAGCAATAATAGAATAGGAACAGGACCGGTTAGCTCATCATCACGATAATGGGACTGTGTGGGATATAGGGTCATGCTGCTGGCAGCCTGGTCTCTCAGTGGAGCAGCACTATAAAGTGCACACTGTCACAAGTCAGAGTGCCCATCCTCATATGACTTTGACTGCTGCTCTCCATTTAGCTCTCTGCTGTGAGAGTGATGTCCATTTAGCTCTCTGCTGTGAGAGTGATGTCCATGAGTCGGTCATAATGTCTCTCAGCTTCAGGTTTCTCTTGATGGTATCCTTGAACCGTAGACGAGGGTGCCTCTCTTTCTGTAGCCAGAAGACTGTTGAGAGTAGAGTTTTGTGCAGTTGTACATTTCATGAAAGCTGCCTGCAAAAGTGTTGAAGTGCTGCTGTCTTTTGCAAGTTACCAGCGGCACTCTCTCAGGGAGCAAATAGAGGTTTCACACTGGCAAGAACATGTCCAGACAGGCGCAAAACTATTTGTCCCTGCAGTAGCTGGTCGGGATATGTTGGGAGTTCCATACATCAACCACCCTTGATGCTGCCACAGTGACATGGTTTTCTGTTCAGGGTTTCTGTTCAGGGTTCGGTTCTGTCAAAAACATGTACCACAAGGCAGTGGTTTACGACTCTGCAGGGCAGGGGCGTCAAACTCCCTGAGGTATTGCAATACCTGCATGCCAGGATGTAAACCCCAACACACAAACAAGCGCACTGTCACAAATTAGTGCCCTTCCTGATATGACCTTAGATGTTGCTAGGATGTAAAACAACATCAAACACTCACCACCAGTCGCCACCACCACCACCGAGTTTGCCTGCCACACCGCCTACAAGACAAACCGCACAGTCCAGACAAGCTGTCCTGCACTGGTATTGGTTCCCCATTCTGCTGGTGATTGGTTTGTTTTGTTGTTTTACATCCTAGCAACATCTAAGGTCATATGAGGATGGGTACCGACTTGTGACAGTGCGCATTCATGGCGACTTTATAGTGCTGCCCCACTGGGAGACCAGGCCACCAGCACCATGACCTGATATCCCACTCAGTCACATTATCCTGACACTGAGCCAACCAGTCCTTGCCCTATGCTAATAATGCCAAGCGCCTGGCTAGGAAGCGGCAAGTAACAATTTTTAAGTCGTTGGTTTGACTCGACCAGGGTTCAAACCCACGATCCCATGGTCTCCCAACACGGGAGACGGATGCTCTAACTCATTCGGCCATCCCGTCTGGGTGACCAGCAAACAAGGTAGCGAACATGCCTCAGCGGTAAATGCGTTGGCGCAGCGAGATGCTAATTTGAAGTGGTGCCTGGTCGTCGCCATCCCCCGCCCAGCCCAGCCCCGCCCAGCCCCACCCTTCCCCGCCCTGCCCCGCCCCGCAGGGGAGAGCGAGGTTAATGGAACAGTTGGTAGCTATTAATCACAGCGGGGGTTGGGTCGGAGAGAGTCCCTGACCCCTGGAGACTAGACGGGGTTTAGTTGGACGGCCTCTAGCTGTACACCACCCCTCTCCACCACACTCTCCACCCTCCCCTCTCTACACCTCTGTGTACACCACCCTCTCCACCACACTCTCCACCCTCCCCTCTCTACAGCTCTGTGTACACCACCCTCTCCACCACACTCTCCACCCTCCCCTCTCTACAGCTCTGTGTACACCACCCTCTCCACCACACTCTCCTCCACCCTCCCCTCTCTACAGCTCTGTGTACACCACCCCTCTCCACCACCATCTCCACACCTCCCCTCTCTACAGCTCTGCTTACACCACCACTCTCCACCCTCACCTCTCCACCACACCCTCCACCCTCTCCTCTCTACAGCTGTGCTGCCACCCCCCCCCCCCTGCACCACCCCTTTTTGTCACCTTCTAGCAGATATCTATAAAATTGTTGGTTGAGAAAAAGGAAGGAGAGTCGAAGCGAGGAGTTGGTGGGAACCTTCCAGTTTTATTTTTGCAATAAAGGCCCATGGCCCTACCTATACAAAGCTAAAAATGTGTGTAGTATGAAGCAAAGCGACAGCGCAAGTGACTGAGAGCATCGGTGGCGTAGTAGCAGCGCAGCGCAATAGCAGCTATAGAGTGAATATATCAGGGGATAGGAATAATAATAATATAAATAATAAAATAAGGTAGGTAGAACCCCACCTATTTATATATATATAATAAATTATATTTTACATAAAACTGGCTATGGTGGAGAAAAAGGAAGGAGAGTCGAAGCGAGGAGTGGGTGGGAACCTTCCAGTTTTATTTTTGGGATGAAGGCCCATGGCCGGGCAAAAGAAATAGCCAAAAGGGCCCTCAATGAGAGCCCCCCCCCCCCCAACCACTACTCGTTAAGCTCAAGCTGGGCCAGTGAGGAGGAAACACTCAGGTCATTCATTATACGCACCTGCAATGGTGTTTTCAGAGCATAGACCGTTTCGCTGGCCCAGTCACCCCTCACCTTAATCTCTTCAATTGTCGCACCACAAATATCCAAATAAGTCGTACCACCACGTCGGATGGAATGTGAAGTCAAATTGATCTCCCCCAGGCCAGCAATATTAGTAGATAGTTTTAGCATAGACTGATAAGCCGCATAAGAGATAGGATTGGAACCGACATCAGCTGCCAGCCTAAAGGCCATATCGTCAGGCCCAGCAGATATCTCATCAAAATGCTTCCACATCCAGAAGACCGCACATAGAGCGAGGTTGCAACACATGGCGATAGGTATCTTGAGAATTCGCTCGCTAAATTGGATGGTTTTACATTTTTTAACCCATGCTACCATTCCCCAATCCAAAAAGGTCGCATCTGAGGCTGTAATGTGACTCTTCCTGAGCAATTCACGGAATGACAGCAACACGGCTGCCCACCAAGTCTTGTGCCCAGAGTTTAGGGTAAAGCCCTCGAAGATCTTATGCAACATGTTGGGAAGGAGAGGAGGGGCCCTCCTTGGGGTATCACCCTTTGTGCGCCTTATACCCTTTAAAGTTGTGGCCACATAGTAGTCACAGTCAGCAATTGCAGGGTCACCATTGTGTTTTAAGTAGAAGTTAATCCCTAACAAATAATTTAAAATTGACCTATAGGAGAGATCCCTAGCCAACCAGGTTGCGTACAAGGCAACCCACTTAGAGGAGCATGGTAGAAGGGCCCTGTGTTCCCCCACCTGATCGACAAACTGTAGGTAACGCTTAATTTGGACGTTTCTCGTCGACCAGGAGTTAGGGGCATAAAATCCCCATTCATAGAGACGCTGCTCCCCCTTTAAGTCCTCCCGTCCTGGAACAAAGCAAAAAGCGGGCTTCAAAAATACTTTTGCAGCACATCCTCCACCCCTCATCTACACCCCATCGCGCACAGACGGGCCGCCGTCTAATAACCGTAACAAGACCGGGGGTGTTTGTATAAGCATCCTGGGAGTGTTTAGGAAGTCACTCTCTGCAGGCTGAGTGTTTATGTCCCTTCCCATTGCACTTGGAACACACATGACTGAATCAACATTCATCCTTCCCCTCGGGCAGCCCTGCTCCCCGTTCCAGGCGTAACCTGGCCTCTTGGTGTGTTGCCCATGCTTCCGCGCTTGATAAGTAGATGCACCGGCTCTCTTCGCCTTAATATTCAGGGAACCATAATGCAACACGCTTGTTCCCCTGTTAGCACTGGAAAATGCAGCGAAACTTATATCTTCAACCAAAATCCTATTGGATAAGTCATAGTCTATATGGGCTGAGTCCACGTACTCACCAGTACAAGCTCAAAGTGAAAGGAAGACTATGTGTTCGACTAGCGCTCTGAAGTCCCTCACACCCAGCTGTTTTATCCCTAGTGCCCACTGACTGATCACAGCTATCAGTTCATAACAGTTTGCTTTTGATATGTCCTTGCGCACCACAGTAAATCATTTTAACCTCCACTTACAGCGTCTATGGCGGCTGGCGCTTCTACTCAACGACCAGCTTGATGACCGCCTGCGTCGAACAGTTGCCCTCGAGCGTCCCATGTCCTTCCCGTAGGCACAGAAACCATCCACCGGGTGGCCAAGGGAGGCCCGTCCGCGTATACGGCACCGGTTAAAGGCTCTGGGTCCATGGTGTAGCCTGCTGTCTGCTTGGTTCTATCCAAGATGGCGCCCGCGCCATCTTGTTTTCCATCCAAACGTGCGTTCTGTCTTCTCTCCCGCTTCACCAGTAATGTAGCCTGACATTCTTCTACTTCGGCCAATTCTTCTTCTATTTCAAGAGCCTGTACTTCTCTCGCTGTACGCTCTCTTTTGTCTTGTAGAGACAGCTGCCCCATTCCCATCCACCAACATATTTGCAGTCGTCTATGTCGGCTTGCTGGAAATTTGCAAGCATGTAAATGGTCTCGCCCTTGCTTTACTTTGCTCACAATTGAATAGGTCACTTTTCTCATGAACTGCACCGCAGATATCGCAGACGACTCTAGGCATGCTAAGTTTCAATCCCGCGTGCACTGTTTACGAACGTGCCGGCAGTGGGAAGTGCCCAGAAGCTTCCAAGCGAAGCTAAGAATGCATGTAGTACGAAGCAAAGCGACAGCGCAAGTGACGGAGAGCAGCAGTGGCGCAGTAGCAGTGCAGCACATTAGCAGTTATGGAGTGAATATATCAGGCGATAAGAATAAGAATAATATAAATATAAAATAAGGTAGGTAGAACCCCGCCTATTTATATATACATTCAATTATATTTTACATAAACGCCATCACCTTTGTACCCATCTCTCCTTACCAACACAGAGTCTGTTCAAACAAGCTTCCAGTCCATTACCAGCCCCCCCCCCCCCCCCACCCCATCCCTCATCACCCTCCCACTCCGTAATATCATAAGCCCCCATTGCCACTCTCCTCTTCCTACTGCAACCAGGCCCTCCCCACTGCCCCTCCCACTGACCCCCCGCCCCCTGCCCTCAAGCGCGGCCGTGTCCGTGTCTATTTATAGCCGTGAGCTGCTCAGTGCTGCGCCCGGCGGTGCTTGATCCCTGGCCGGGCCTGTTCCTGGTGGCGATGTGTCGGTGCGTGTGGACTCATGTCTAAGCAGGTGTCTGCTGCCTGGTCACCATCACACTAACCACTCACCGACCACTCACCGTCACATTAACCACTCAACGCCCAGTCAGAGTCACTCTAACCACTCACTGACCACTCACCGTCACAGTAACCACTCACCGACCACTCACCGTCACACTAACCACTCACCGACCACTCACCATCATACTAGCCACTCCCTGACCACTCAGCATCACACTAACCACTCACTGACCACTCACCGTCACACTAACCACTCACTGACCACGCACACCCAGACAAACCACTCACCGACCACTCACCCTCACACTAACCACTAATCTACCACTCACCATCACACTAACCACTCACCGACCAGTCACGGTCACACTAACCACTCACCGACCACTCACCATCACACTAACCTCTCACCATCACACTAACCACTCACCGACCACTCACCCTCACACTAACCACTCACCGACCACTCACCCTCACACTAACCACTCTTCGACCAGTCTCCATCACACTAATCACTCTCTGACCAGTCACCATCACACTAACCAGTCACCGACCAGTCACCGTCACACTAACCAGTCACCAACCAGTCTCCATCACACTAATCACTCTCCGACCAGTCACCATAACACTAACCAGTCACTGACCACTCACCGTCACACTAACCAGTCACCGACCAGTCACCGTCACACTAACCACTCACCGACCACTCACCATCACACTAACCACTCACCGACCACTCACCCTCACTAACCACTCACTGACCACTCACCCTCACACTAACCACTCACCGACCACTCACCCTCACTAACCACTCACCGACCACTCACCCTCACACTAACCACTCTTCGACCAGTCTCCATCACACTAATCACTCTCCGACCAGTCACCATCACACTAACCATTCACCGACCACTCACCGTCACGCTAACCACTCACCGATGGTGTGGACGCTGAGCGCTAAGTCTACTCACTCAACTACTTGTTAGTGAGTGGCGCCCCGCCCCTGGAGCGCCCCCTGGAACGCTGACGGTCCGCCCGCCATTCACTGACCGGCCCCGTTCGTTCCTACCGTGATTCAGGTCTTGACACACTGCCCTCTCCCCGCTCGGCGAGCTCTTGGCACACACTCCCCACACCCACAGACAGCTTGGCACACCTCGCCCTCCCTGCTTTATAACGAGATTGTCGCTCACTGAGCCGCCCGACCTGTTATACCTTACACAGGTCTTGGTGTTATCAGCATTGTAGTGTGGAGGGTCGCCTCTCATCCCCTTCCTCGCCTCACCCACCTCACCTCACCTCACCACACCTCACCCCACCTCACCTTACCTCACCCGGCCCTTACCCTCACCTCACCCCACCCATCTCACCTCACCTCACCGCCTTCACCCTCCAACTAGAGAGGAGACAACACTTCCATCCCTGACAACAGAATGCTTGACACCAGCATCCCTCCATTATCGCCCATCCCTCTCTTTGTAAGTGCCGTGTCACATCAGAACTGCACTGTCAGGTCAGAGGTCAGGTCAGAGGTCAGGCAGGGCATTAGTCACGCCCCTGTACTGGACAGTAATTGGCCTGCTAGAAAAACTCCCCAAGTTATCCCATAAGGCTATTTTCACAAATTTATTCAATTTCTTTTGTAAATCTTGTTTTTTAATTAGTACTTTGTCTAAATTCTAAGCTATGATATCTTTTCCAATGCAGTATTTTTTTACGCTAAGCACATTTGCTTGCTCACTCACTCCTGTCCTTGATAATGTATACTCATCAGAGCGGTCTGACTAGCGGGAGCCATTCTAGGGTGATGTACAATACCACTACAAGAGGAAATGGCTAAAAATGTTGAAAATAAAATGCATTCATTTCAATGTTCATTGACCACAACAAGCATGGTCTGCGTTTCACGTGACCTGGGCATGGTGACCTGTTTATCATGACGTCACATCCCCTGGTAACACCAGACGCTGACATGAATCTGTTAGACAGTCACTCCCACAGCTCCGCATCGTGTATAGGGCTGCTTATTTATTTGTTTGTTGTTGTTTTACGTCCTAGCAACACCTAAGGTTATATCAGGACGCATACCGACTTATGACAGTCCGCACTCATGACGACTTTATAGTGCTGCCCCACTGGGAGGCCAGGCCACCAGCACCATGACCTGATATCCCACTCAGTCACATTATCCTTACACTAAGCCAACCAGTCCTTGCCCTGTCCTAATAATGCCTAGTGCCTGGCTCGGAAGCGACAAGTATCCATTTTGTAAGTCATTGGTTTAACTCGACCAGGGTTCGCACCCACGATCCCATGGGTTCGGATCCCCCGATCTCCCAAAACAGGAGACAGACGCTCAACTCATTCGGCCATCCCGGGCTGCTGAACAACCCATTAGAAAAAGTGTCGGAAGGCTGGGTCACGGAAATAACCTGGTTTTGCAATGTAATATGATAAACATATTACTCAAATACTTCTCTGTCATAGCCCACACCCTTTGGGGGTGAATAGTTGATGACATCATATATGAGATTGTCTCAAAAGGTGCTAAGCAATATGGGACAAAACTTTGTCCATTGTAACAATCAACATACTATCTGCTTATGCTTTTGCTCAGGATATACTGATTTGGTTTGTACATGGTGTTTCATAATCCCAATAGAATACATATTGATTTGAAGCAAATGTCCTTGTGTGTTCAGTGTAACCGTTTCTGTGCTGTTTTGTGTCAATCATTACAATGGACAAAAAAAGAGAAGAGTTATCACCTTTTCAGACAGGTTCATATATCAATAGACTTTAAATGTTGAATCGAGAACTTACAATGGCTGCCATCTTGCCTTCTTTGCACATGCACATGCATGGTAGAACGAGCGACTCCACAGCTTGTTTATAGTTGGTTGTTTCACACCAAAGCACTTTTTGCTCGGATTTAGACACGGTTGTCATTCATCCCTGTTCTGGATAGAGGGTGAATTTTTTATCTAAGTACAGTAAAACCTCTCTAAATCGACCGACCATCGGACCGACTTTAATTGGTCCATTTAGGGAGCTGGTCGGTATAGAGACGTTTTATTTATCAATGCGATGCTATTGTACAGGTGATCGTTTGGGACCCAAATAAAGCGATCGATATAGGGGAGTGGTCGATATGTGGAGGTGGTCGGTTAGAAAGGTTTTACTGTACTGGAAAGCTGCTGAGTATTTAATGCCCCGTTCACACATGCACGTTATGTCGGCTCATCTAGTTCGGCTCAAAATGCATGTGTGGACGCGCCGCTGAGGCGAATTAGGGCTGAGTCGACTCAACTAGTTTGCCTCATGTAAACCGCTTCGTGAGTTGGATTAGATGAGGCGAACTAGTTGAGGCGACTTTAGGTGCGTGTGTGAACGTGGCTTAAGATGCACAGTGGGACAAGCTGGCCGTGCATGTGCTAGAACAGTGCCGCTTGTCTCCGGTCGGCTGTGATGTGGTTGTGAATGTGGTCAGTCTGTGTCGGCCTTTTGTCCTTCAGGTAATCTCAGCGGTGTGAACCCCGTGCATGGAATATGGAGAATCTCCAGGGAGAAGACTCAGGTACGACCCAAACCACACCAGTCGGGTATCAAAGCGCCGGGACCCTGCGGTGATATATCGGCCTTTTATACGACGTCAATTGTGTGGCGCAGACCTCATCAGTATTCTCGCGGCAACCCCACCCCCGCGTGATATCCCGTGATCTGGCGAAATAAACGACGCAGTAAGATGGGTACGACGCACGCTTCTAGATCAGGCACCCATAGGCTCAGCCCCACTGTGGTCGTGGTTGTGAGTGTGGGTGTGGGGGCAGGTTGTGGTGCAGACGCACACAGAGGCTGGCCGGTGAGTTGTCGTCTGCTGTCACTTAAATGTCGTCTGCTGTAGAACATCATTCACATTGCCTGAAGCATCGTTTCCAGCATAGTGGATGATCTGGGTTTGTTTGTTGTTGTTGTTTTACATCCTAGCAACACCTAAGGTCATATCAGGATGGGTACCGACTTGTGACAGTGCACATTCATGGTGATTTGATAGTGCTGCCCCACTGGGAGACCAGGCTCATGCCATCATGACCCAATATCCCACTCAGTCACATTATCATGATACTGTGATAACCAATCCTTGTCCTATCCGAATGCCGAACGCAGGCTAGGTAGCGACAAGTATCAATATTTTACGTCACTGATTTGACTTGGCTGTGATTCGCCTTCCCGAACTTCCGCACGGGAAGCCTGCAATATACCTGTTCGACCACCATGGCCGGTGGGTGTACTAGGACGCTGCATAATTGTCTGTTGGCCCGAATAGATAAGTAGCCTACATATGTCTGGATGCAGAAGACAAACATATATACTGAAGTACATACATATATTTTACCTCGGTACTAAGAATCTGGCTACTCGTAGCCGAGGGAGAAGGAAGCACCTCCGGGTCCATCAATTAGCATAATCTAGTCACAACGGGAGGATGTTTGTGGAGTAGCTTCTGCAGTTTTCTACATTACGACTGAATCAACCAGGTTAGTTCCATTTTTGACGGCATACTTTGGTTTTATTTATGTTCGCAGTCATTTATTTCAAGTTTGGAAACTTGAATGTGACTTTTGACTTAATTACAGGTAATTAGCGGTGTTTCTAACATCGTTAGAACAATGCCGCCATTGTTCTTTTGTTTTTTGCCGCCCATTGCTGAACGGAGACATGTTTTTGGTTGGAGCCACTAACATCATTAGGATTTATTCCTGGGTTTCTGTTAGACTCCCCACCTTTTTTGAGGCATACCTCCGAGTCCCATAGTATTTTCTCCAACTTGTTGGCCATTAAAGCCACAGGTGGGAGAAGGTTATTGGACAGAGAGTATGGGAGGGTACCACTCCACTGGTCCTTACCCCTCGTTTGGTTATGTTTGGTTCGCCATGCCGTTTACCTACGACTGACACAATTTTAAAAACTCACACCTCTGTTAAAGCCGGTTTAAATACGGATTTAATACCATTATTTGGTCTGCCTTTTAACTGTTGCTAGTCTCACCTCTGCTGTCGAATATCCTAATTTAAAATATGTTTTTTTTTACAGACGTGCAATGGCTACGAAGCGCAGTAAGGTGGAGGCACCTATCCATAGTGAAGAAGATGGCACACCGGTAACGGCCCAAAGGTCGCAACAACAATCTCCCGAGCCGGGCCCCGCTGACCTAGATGAAAGGGTTGCATGTCTAGTTCAACTGAAACTTGAGGAGTTGCTCCCCGAGAAGCTGCATCACGCTAGGCTGAAACATCCAGTTTATGCTGACGATTCTGACTGGGAGGATTTCTCTGACCAAAAGGATTCGTCTGGAGAGGAATCCGATGATGAGGTGGTGCTGCGAGCGCATAAGCGCAAGCACAAGAAGAATGCGGACTCATCGGAGGGAGATGACTTCACCAGGGCCCATAAGAAGCCTTTGGTGAAGAAGACCAAGAAGAAGAGTAAATCAAAGAAGAAGAAGAAGAAGAGTAAGTCTTCCTCCTCAGACTCTTCGTCCTAGTCGACTACCACCGATTCTGAGTCGGACATGGAACGGCCTGGCAAGTATGCCAAGATTAGTGGGAAGGTGGTCAAGAAGATCAAAGTTGAAAAGAAAAAGAAGATCAACACCACCACTATGATGAGGAAGACCATTCACGGTCATTTCCACACCTTCAAGCCAGCTGAGGTGATTACCAAGCTGGCCAACCGGTTCACAGGGATTAAGGGCATCCCCGAGTCAGCCATCAAAGAGATGGATTCGGACGTCAAACTAAATGAGGACTGTAAAAAGTTTGAGGCGTGCCTGCACACATTGGACAAAGGTGTCCTCGTGGCTTTGTCGGCGGTTACTCCGATTGCAAATCGGATGATGTCCGAGAACAAGTTTTCCTCTCTTTGCTGAGAGATGGATGCGGGGATTGCGCTGCTGACTGCCACCGGTAATTTCCTGTCTTATCGACGTTTTGAGAATATCTTTAAGGCGGTGTGTACCAATGCCTGCAAGGAGGTCGCGCGTTCGAAGAAGGTCATGGACAATGATGGGAAGGAATATACCCTTTTCTTTACCCCCAAGCTGGTGAAAGGCAAGCCCTTGGATAAAACCAAGATGTTCGGTGGCCAGCTGCAATACTTGTTCAAACAAGTGGAGACGGGGTTGAAATGTGGGAAACACATGGAGGCAGACAAAAAGAAGGGTACCAACGGGAATGCCACCCACTTCAAGAAGATCCACCAGGATTTTCTAAATCGTCAAACCGGACAGAGAGGAGGCCGGTTTGGGACCAACTACAGCTACCAGGCATGGGGAAGGGGTCAGAGGCAGTCGTTCGGGTGGAACGACGGGAACAGTCCCTTCAAGAGGGACTTCACCCCGCAGAAGCCGTTTCCCCGCCCAGGCAACAAGTAGAGGTCGCAACACAAACTCCTGTAAGTGATTTTCAGGCTGGGAATATTAATAATTGCCTTAAGCAATGGAGGAATATTACTAATAATCAGACTATTCTTAGTCTAGTGGAAGGTGTAAGAATCCCATTAATGGAACAGCCAATACAACGTACCTTTTCCCTACAGTTTTGATTTGGTCGAAAGGGACGCTTTGAATGACCAAGTCCTTAAGTTTTGTAAAAGAAAAAAGGCATTATTGAGCCAGTGTTCATGTGGCTGGCGAATTTATTTCGAATATTTTTTCCAGACCCAAACCAAATGGGGAGATTAGATTGATTTTGGACTTAACAAAGTTAAACAAAAACAGGAAAGGCTCATTTCTCACGCCTGGAGGAAAGGCACAGTTAAATTATATACAAGTTAGTTAAAGAAATGGGGACTTTATTGTTTAGTTAAGCGGTTAAGGCTTACTATAGCTCAGATTGCGCGTTTTCTAATAATGCTAGAAGACGCATTTGGAGCAATTAATGCAGCAAGATGTGCACTTTCAATCATTCTACCGAGGATAGATGGACAAACAGTTGGAAAGCACCAAATAGTGCATCGATTTCTTAGATCACTTTATGAGAGAAATCCACCAAAACCCAAATATAATATGTTTTGGGATGTGCCTGTAGTTTTTAAGCTTTTCAAGTCATGGCCTAGTAATAAGCATTTATCTATCAAAGGACTTAGATTTAAGTTAGCAGTCCTCTTACTGTTAGTTACTGGTCACAGAGGCCAAACAATTGTGGCATTGTCTCTAAATGGACTAGAGATAGATGCCAAGGAGGCAACGTTTGATTTGGACCAATTGATAAAGTCGAACCGTACAGGGGACCCACTGTCCACAGTACATGTAAATAGTTTTGCTAAGGATAGGAATATTTGTGTAGTGTCAGCCATTAGGGCGTATATATCCAAGACATGTGGAATATATAATTCCAGACAGCTTTTTATAAGCTTTATTAGGCCTCATAAGGTTATCTCGAGAGACACACTCGGAAGATGGACCATTAAGGTGCTTAAGGAGGCAAAGTTGGTTAATCCAAACTATTTCAGCTGCATAGTCGGATGAAATCATCAAATTATAAAAATCAAAACAATTATCTAACAGAGCTCAATGGTGTACAGTTTTAACAAACCCAGAGCATTTCCATCATTACTGTGACAGTTCAGAGGTTTTCCAGTAGATAAACAAGTTTCAGCTCGATCCGGTGAGTATGACCTCGCGTCTGCCACATTACGTAATATGCCAACTGCACACGTGCACTATACCTGGCTACAAACAATTAACCTAGATAAATAGAAAGTCAATGGGAAAAGAATTCATCTGGTAATTGTTTGTGTGACATCATGTTCACCACCGGTGTACGTTTTTCCGTCTATGTCATGATAGAATAGCAAGATTTATTTGGTACGTGGATGTACACAACAATGTCTACACAACTCTGACCATGTTTATACCATTTCTCCATTTTATATAAATCTTCCATCCTGAAATGTAAGCAGAAGCCTCAGTAAGTAAAAGTGTCAATAATCTTACTATAGCAATGTTACTGTGGAGTCTATCCCATCTCCAACATGATGTAACTCCATTGAATTAGTAACGTTTATTAGTGCCGCAACTTACATTACTATGCGCAAACTTTGCCACAAGTTTAGTTAGGAACATAAACATTTCTTATCACTAACACATAGCGACCGAGATTGTGATGTAATGTTCATACTTAAGAGACTGTTAATAATTATTGAAATGCTCCCTTCATGCACCAGAAAGAGTGTATTGAGGGAGAGAAGCATTGATATATGTTTGTTGTAACTGTCTGCAACTACCTGTTATCACGGGGCCGATGGACAAGCACACCCAGCCATCCTGCATACATCATGGACACCACCTGCAGCTTGGGTTGAGTGACAGCTGCCCCCTATTAGGGTGTCGCCACCCAGGCTGTAGAGGGTGTCTGATTTGCTGGCTGTGGGAGCCCAGTCACCTGCATTCCTTATACCTGACACACAGACCCCACAAGATGCACTCTAGCAGAGGACTCCACTCTCTACACTTGAACTAGCAACATCTATTCCAAAAGACACTGAGCTGTGTGCACCAACCATTGGACCCAGGTTCAATGGGCTGTAGGCACTGATTCTGATATACACAAGTAGGAGTGATGAGGATCTGTGTGGGCAGTTGGTAAGGAGTGAGGGTGATAGGTCGCCAGTAGGTGAACAGGGGTTGATGCCAATAAAGCACAGCCTCTTCACTGTCAATCTTGCGCGACTTGTCTTCCTTTATTCCTTATGACTTGTTGAGAGTAACAACAGGTAGAAACTGATAGAGAGTTGTCAGAACACACCTGTGGAGACTAGTAATGTTTGGGGTTCAGACGGCCGAGTCCCGACATATTACAGTAAGGTAGGTTATAACGATCAACCCTAATATATTAATCTCAGAAAATGACAAAAATTCAAAACCATCGGACTATGCAACTTTAATGAGTATTTGTGAAGAGAACCCTTGGTCTTGTTTCACCTTATTATCGCTCACCTGTTATCGTGGACTATGTCCCGGCATATCACAGTGTAGAGAAAATACCAGGATGTAAACACATTATCGATCGTCTGCCTGAGCGTGGTGTCAGTGGCAGGCATTGATCAGCTTCTATAACCTCAACGGTGCTGCGCCGTAGTTGTTGGAGCTTTACGTCCTAGCAACATCTAGGGTCATATCAGGACGGGTACCGACTTATTGATGGGTTGGTTGTTGGAGCTTTACTTCCGGGCAACATCTAAGGTCATATCAGGACGAGTACCGACTTGTGACACTGCGACTTCATAGTGATGTCCCACTGGCAGACAGGCCGTCGGAACCATGACCTGATATCCCACTCAGTCACATTATCGTGACACTGGGTCAACCAGTCCCGGCCCTATCCTAATAATGCCGAGAGCCTGGGTCTCCCAGTGGGACAGCACTATAAAGTCGCGATGAGTTCGCCCTGTCACCTGATATGACCTTTGATGTTGCTAGGACGTAAAACAACAAACAAACCTGGTTCAGTTTGGTGGGTTGAGTGTTGACACAGTTACTTGCTACCGGGACCCCCCTACCCCCCACACACACCTGCTGACAATGATCTTACAATGCGTTGGAAGCCATGACAATAGCACTTCACATCCATCTTCGTCACGTTGACGTACTTGGAGGGTAGTTTTGTCAGGTCTACACTAATACTTACCCGCTAGGTGGCGCCTCATACATCACAATCCTTCACTCTAAACAACTCCGCCATTCCCGCCCTGTTCTACATTATGTCATTATCAGGGTTTCCCGCCAATCAGCGGCGTTGTATCGCTCTAGTTCTGTTCAATGCCCCCTGGTGGCGTGACATCAGACCGAGTGTGTTCAGTTTGTTTCGTAATCAAGGACCTTGTCAAAAAGGGGTGTCAAACTGATGTCACAAAGGGTGTCAAACTGATGTCACAATGGGTGTCAAAAATGATGTCACAAAGGGTGTCAAAGTGATGTCACAAAGGGTGTCAAAATGATGTCACAGAGGTGTCAAAGTGATGTCACAAAGAGTGTCAAAATGATGTCACAAAGGGTGTAAGAAATGATGTCACAAAGGGTGTCAACAATGATGTCACAAAGGGTGTCAAAGTGATATCACAAAGCGTGTCAAAGTGATGTCACAAAGGGTGTCAAAATGATGTCACAAAGGGTTCAAAAGTGATGTCACAAAGGGTGTCAAAAATGATGTCACCAAGGTCTAAAAACAGTGTTCAAAATGATGTCAATAAGGGTATCAAAATGGGTGTCAAATATTGTCACAAAGGGTATCAAAAGTGTAAAAGATGGTTTCAGTGTTTCCATTTTATACAGACACCATGCCGAAACAGAGGTGCCTTCTGTTTAGCCAAATGGCACTAGTGTCGTGCGAAGTCACGAGAGTACAGTTCCACTGAGTACTGAGTTTGTGTGCAAAAAAAAGTTTTTTTTAAAAACCATATCGAGCTTGCATTAGAGTCCCAAAAAGGCCTAGATCAGCCAGAAGAGGAGCTGTAAGTGTATCTGTAAGTTGCCTACATGGCTGTAATATGGCGGCGTACCTGTGGGAGGATGCTTTAAAATCAGGCTCACTTTGGTATTGACCCATTTCGATTATAATTTTAATTCCCACTACAGGTTGGATTATGAAGCCAGGGACTGGGTTTGTTTCTCTAGCAACTCACTGATATCATGGAAAGAACAACGAATTGTTAGTGAGCCTGTCCAATGTTCATCAGACGCTGTCAACTCTGGACGCCATTCCTCAGCGGAACACCACGTCAGGTTGGTGTGACGTCACGTGGCTGGTGACGTGCTCGTGACGTCACGTGGCTGGTCCCGTGATTGTGACATCACGTGGCTGGTCCCGTGCTTGTGACGTCACGACGCTGGTCCCGTGCTCGTGACGTCACGTGGCTGGTCCCGTGCTCGTGACGTCACGTGACTGGTCACGTGGCTGGTCCCCGGCTCACCTGCCAGGCGTCTGTCGTCTGCTTCTTTGAGCTCACTTTAGATTGCATCCATGGTGTCTTAATTATTGATCAACACATCCGAGTGACGAAATAAATAAGAAACGGAAAATACAAAAGGGAGAGTCGCCTTTCACTGTGGTGGGTTGTTTGTGAGAGAAAGGAAGTAGTTCGACTGGAAACTGTCATTATTGCTGACACCACGTTGTGGCACGTACCGCGGTACCGTTGTCGTGTGCCGTTGTCATGTACCGTTGTCGTGTGCCGTTGTCATGTACCGTTGTCGTGTGCCGTTGTCATGTACCGTTGTCATGTACCATTATCTTGTGCCATTGTTGTGTACTGTTGTCATGCACCGTTGTCATGTACCATTGTCATGCACCGGTGTTATGTACCGTTATCGTGTACCATTATCGTATACCGTTGTCGTGTGGCGTGTACCGTTGTTATGTACCGTTGTCATGTACCGTTATCATGTACCGTTGTGTGCTGTTGTCGTGTACAGTTGGCATGTACCGTTGTTGTGTGCCGTTGTCGTGTGCCGTTGTTGTGTGCTGTTGTCGTGTGCAGTTGTCATGTGCCGTTGTTGTGTACATTTATCATGTACCGTTGTCATGTACCGTTGTCATGTACCGGTGTCATGTACCGTTGTTGTGTGTCGTTGTCGTGTGCCGTTGTCGTGTACAGTTGTCATGTACAGTTGTCATGCACCGTAGTCATGTACCATTGTCATGTACCGGTGTTGTATACCGGTGTCGTGTACCAGTGTCGTGTACCGTTGTCGTGTACATTGTCGTGTACCAGTGTTGTGTGTCGTGTGCCGTTGTCATGTACCGTTGTCGTGTGATGTTGTCGTGTACAGTTGTCATGTACCGTTGTCATGTACATTGGTATGTACCATTGTCGTGTACCATTGTCGTGTACCATTGTTATATCCCACCTCGCCAATGCTCATTTACCATGACCACAAATATGATTGTGAGTTTTTTTTATTCACGAGTGTCTATTGACAAATAATTGATTGTATGCTTTTACATTATATGTAAAAGCGATGGTTAAATATAAAACAAACAATTCTTGCCATGAATATGCCCTATGCTGCCGACACGGCATAAAGACACCACCAATCAATCAATCGCCAATGCGAGACAGATACCACTCATATCTGGATTGTTGATTCTGCTATTGGTTCTGTCGGTCGGTCAGGACATGTTCATCCTATTGGCAATATTCATGACTGTTCATTACCAGAGTTTGTGATCCCCCGTCTATTGAATTAATATGGGCATCCTTCTTATGCCAGTGAGCTAGCTGCCTTACACTGTCAAACCATTGAGTTTGAGGTTGTCCTCTACATCATTAGCCATCTATCATCCCAGTCATTATGGTTTTCTCCATACTGCCATCCTCCTTTTTAGCAAAGTGACCAAAGTATCGCAGCCACGCACTGTAAAGGCCTGGTCACATACACGTTAGTGGGCATAGTTGAACGTTGTGGAGGCTAATGTAGTTGAACGTAGTTGAACATAGTTGAACGTAGTTGAACATATTTGAACATACCAGCATCCATACTTCTCCGTCATGCTAACTTGGTAATAACATCGGTGGATGTGAGTTCTGATTTAATCTTTGGACATGTTCAAAAGAGCACTTCATTAGAGGCTAACGTACTGTGGCGAAGTCTCCATACTCTTAATGTACTCTAGAATACTCCAGCATACTTGCACATAGTTGAATGTAGTTGACCGTAGTGGAGGCTAACATACATTGAACGTAGTTGAACGTAGTTGAACGTAGTTGAATGTAGTTGAACGTACCAGAATCCGGGCCGTAACGTATTTATCGGTACCAAAACCTGCTGTACCTTAACGTTTTTCACCGTAGTTTAACATGCTTACACCACATTTGACCCATGTTAATCTATCCTACGTTCAACTACGTTCACCAACGTGTATGCGACCTGTGAAATTATGTTCCACATCTGAATCCTAATACTAGTAAGAGGACGTAGGGATAGTGGAGTAGACTTGCACTAACCTCACCAGGTAAGCATCCAGACGCACACATAGGACCGGTAATCTATATGTCATCACATAGGGCCTAGTTAGTTCATCAGATGGGACACGTGCCTATGAATGGCAGCAATGTGGGTTCGCACGCCGCTTCAGGCATGCTGCCCCAGGGGTTCCCTAAAACGCCATGACAATATAATTATTTGTACCATATGTAAGCATGAATAGCTTGGTCCGATTGATTGTGGTTTGATGTCCCAACAACATCTCAAGTGATATCATGACGGTATCGATTTGTAATCAGAGTTGTCTTGTTTTCCAAATAAAACCTTTCTTCGAGGACAGTGGGATAAAACCCTGATTAAACCTATTTTTTCCAGTTTTAATCCATTTTTCCCACCCTATTTCCCCCCCATTATTTCCTGAATTTGTCTCTTAGTTTTTGAAACTATATTCTACACTAGTTAAATTCACAAATGCATAGCCCTGCTCCATACAATAAGTGAACTGTTAGGAACAATTTATTCCACACATAAAACTACATACACTAAAACCGATAGACAGGTAGCGAGATGATGGGGAGGCGATAACACTTCCCACTGCCTTGAAGTTCCACACTGCAGATGAGCCAGTTGTAATTACCAGTATATATATGATGACTTACATGTTTGTTTTCTATATACTTCCACCCCCCACCCATGTGTTTAAAAGAAAAAAATCCGCTTTGAGTGGACAAACCTGTTTTTTTTCTCCAGGTGTGTCTCCATGTTTTGTTTTCCGGGTTTTTAGATGAGGTTTTTCCCACTTAGTGGAAACAAATATGGAACCCTGTGTAAAACAGTGCGCTCTCAAGGCAGCTTAATAGTGCTGCCCCACTGAGATGTCATGCCGTCGGCACCATGACCCGATACACCACTCAGCTGCATTATTATCTTTCACTAAGCTGACCACTCTTTGACCAGCTCTGAATAGTTCTGATCTCGGGGAAAAAACGGCATGTTCTTCCGATGTTGTGGCCACCACTTGGTGTGTTTCTTGCCAGTAGGCAGGTGTGGGGGTGTGGGTGGTTCACACGTGGGCTATGTGGTGGCAGGTTTTTGTAGCGACTTCCGGTTCTAATTATAGGTGTGACGTCGGTGTTTGAGGTTTTCTCGCCTCCGGTGGCGGATGAATCACCTCCGCTCTGCGCACCAACCCCTGTAGTGTAAGTGGATGGTCCGCAGATCGCGTCAGCATTGACGCAGGGCCTGCCGTTGGGCCGTGTCCGCGCTGTCCGCGCCATCTCGGACCGCCCGTCCACTCGCGCACTTTACAACTACCACCACAACCACCTCCACAGCTGGGGCTGGCGGCCTGGTATCCTAGTGGGGCAGCACTATAAAGTCGCTATGAGTGCGCACTGTCACTAGTCGGTACCCGTTCTGATATGACCGTAGATGTTGCTAGGATGTAAAAGAACAACAAAGAAACAAACAAAGACGTCCTAGGGTACGGCATGCATATACGAAGTGCTTCTCTACCGGGGGACCTATATATGTAGCCTTCTGGGACTGCAGGAACCTCCTGTGACTGCAGGAACCTCCTGTGACTGCCCTGCTGTGGAGATGTATGTGTGCCCTGGAACCAACCAGTACTGCAGCATAAACCTTATCAAATGTTCCACTCCTACAGAAACAGGCGTCACTATAGATGCACAGTTACAGTCCCACCATTAGTGGCAGTATTTTAAACCCATGATATGTATTGCGTGTGCAGTTGTGTCTTTGAAATTATATACAAGTTACTTAAAAAGATGGGGACTTCACTGTGTGCTTAAAGGGGTGAAACCATCAAGGGCTACAATAACTCAGGTTGTTAGATTTCTAAGAATGTTAGAAGATGAAGGCTTAGGATTCGGTGCAATTAATGCAGCGCGATGCACACTGTCAATTATTCTACCACGGGTAAATGGACAGACGATTGGAAAGTATCAGATAGTGCACTGGTTTATTAGGTCGGTGTATGAGAGAAACCCACCCAAACCCAAATTTAATAGCTTCTGGGATGTGTCAGTAGTATTCAAGCTTTTCAAGTCATGGCCTAGTAATAAACATTTATCAATGAAGATTTTTTGTTTGTTTGTTGTTGTTTTATGTCCTAGCAACATCTAAGGTCATATCAGGACGGATCAATGAAGGAACTAGGATTTAAGTTAGCAGTACTATTGCTGCTAGTGACAGGACACAGAGGCCAAACTATTGTGGCATTGTCTTTGGTCTGACTGGAGATAGAAAGCCGGGAGGCAACCTTCGATTTGGAGACATTGCTAAAGTCGATTCTTACAGGGGACCCGCTGTCCACAGTACATGTAAATAGTTTTCCAGAGGATCGACGTATTTGTGTAGTTTCAGCCATTAGGGCTTATATATCCAAGTCACGAGGAATAAGGAATTCAAGACAGCTTTTAATAAGCTTTATTAAACCATATAAGGCTATCTCAAGAGACACACTCGCAAGATGGGGCTGTAAAGGTGCTTAAGGAGGCAGGCATTAATACTGGATTCTATGCATCCCACTCAATCAAGACAATTAGGAATCTCAGTGAAGAGAATCCTGGCGCACGCGGGCTGGAAGACAGCTAGATTGTTCGTTTGCAAAACATTATAACAAACGGCTAGAAAAGTCAAGCAGCCTGGCGAATCACCTACTCAACAATTAAAAGACGGGTGAGAAACATAAAAACTGTGTGAGTGCAGACATATGGATGCGCGTCTATTCAAACTTAAAGAATTTCATGGATTTGTTTTTGTCGCGCCTCTGAAATTAAGTGGGATTGTCTTATTGTATGTGCATTCAGTCTCAATATGATTGTAAATTTGTGCCTGCTTTCAATCTTGAAATGGGGGGTGTGCTTCTATTGGGTAGCGTGCTTCTATTTGGACATATATGGTATATATATATACAGATACTAGGAAGTCCGTGCGAAATCCAGCAGGCAATTGATCACATAAAGATATCCTGACAACCGTAAAGTGATATAGAGTGCAGTGGTATGGCCATATTTCCCGTTTATCAATCATGGCCAAAACCATCTTGCAAGGCGCAATGAAAGTTGGAAGAAGACAATGCGGACAAAGGAAGAGGTACAAAGACAGCACCAGGGAATGGACAGACCTGGAGTTTGGCAAGTCCCAGAGGGCAGTAGAGAACAGGAGGAAATGAAGAAAACTGGTTGCAAATTCATCTGTGGTTCCCCGACGACCCTCGCTGTTAAGGGTTTGATGATGATGATAATATTATATGCATATATATATATATATACATACATATATCAAATCTATTAATATAATAAATATATGTAGTAATAATCCCCATTATCGCTCACAGTAATCGAGTGTGGCCTGTATAACCCTCCACCCCCATCTTAGAATGGCCTCCAACTTCCGATTGGTGTCCTATATATTACAACCGTCAAACCTTTAGCAACAACTACCTCAGGTGCTCATGCCAAAAAAAAAAACCCAAGTGGAGCCTGGACTAGATAAAAGATTCACCCGGTACTTGTAGTACACAGGTGAAAGACAACGTAGTCTAAATACGGGCGAAAATAGCTTTAGTATGGAACAAGAAGTAGAATGCCTGCCTCCAGTGTCAAATGGTTACTTATATCGGCACAGAGTTGGTGAAATGGGAGAGAATGCAAAAAGACAAGATGGCGGCCACAGAAGGCCGTCGATTTCACTTTTAAATCTTATTAAACTAGATATTATATTATATTTTTCAACTCAAAGATAGCGGGCTATCAATAATACATATGTAAAGAATAATTGTTGCCTCTTAGATTGTGAAATTAGGCTCTCAATTCTTTAACCCGCTTTTTCGATGGGTTTTATATAGGGTTGGTATTCACCCGTGTACTGCGAGTACTGGTGAATCCTTTATCTAAGCCTGGACGCGGTATCTTCTGCAACAAAAGGGATATGTGGCAGCTTCAGCTTAAAATTAAACATGGTAGTCATGCTTTCATTTCGACCCAGATGGTGTTTGTCGGGTTTTGCACCTGAACCCATCATTGTTTGATCGGTGATTTCTTAATGCCACATCGGTAGAAAGGGCCGCGAAGTGGCAGACGAGAAGAGCCGACCTGCAGCCCCCCCCGTTCGATTCTGCCACGTTTAAACACGTGGGAAGATGCACGTGTTTGCGCATGGACGGACTGCGCGCCGCTGTTTGCAGTTTGAGCAGCTTCACCTACACACGACCAGACGGGATGGCCAAAATGAGTTAGAGCGTCCGTCTCCCGTGTTGGTAGATCGTGGGGTCGTGGGTTCGAACCCTGGTCGAGTCAAACCAATGACTTAAAAATTGATACTTGTCGCTTCCTAGCCAGGCGCTCTGCATTATTAGGATAGGGCAAGGACTGGTTGGCTCAGTGTCAGGATAATGTGGCTGAGTGGGATATCAGGTCATGGTGCTGGTGGCCTGGTCTTCCAGGAGGGCAGCACTATAAAGTTGCCATGAGTGCGCAGTCACAAGTCGGTACCCGTCCTGATATGACCTTAGATGTAGCCAGGACGTAACACTCCAACAACCAACCAACCATTCTCCTCTCTGCGCCGTTTTCAGTCACGTGTCACCTCATGTGTCCTTGACCTTGACATGTCTGTTCACCTGACGGCAGGTGACGTGATGAGTGTAGAATCTAATGCCTCGGTCACAAATGCGTTACGGCGTGCTTGCGGCGACTGTAAAACCGTATGGTGACCGTACGGCGACCGTACGGTGGGTTACGGTCGCCATACGGTGACTACGTTTTTGTGCTCAGCGCAAGTGATTGCAGTTATTTTAAGTTGAAGTTATCTTAACTTCGCAAAATCGCAATGCTGCAAGGACTCCACAACACGATACGTTCACCTGTTTTTACATCAATGAAAGGAGCTTAAAACGAATATCAATAGGGTGCAATATTCATGTTTGTGTGATCAATATTAAGAAAGTTACAACATTTTTATATATTAAATACATGTATAAAGTTAAACACAAACCCGAATGTGCCTTGCGGTGACCGTACGATTTGTGAATAGATAATCCGCAGACGGTAATGCTGTAACATTTGCATAAACTGCAAGCCACACCGCAGACCATAGCACCGTACGGTGACCGCAGCATTTTTGACCTAGGCATATTATAGAACCGGAAGTGATGCATGCTGGTTACGTTCCCTTAGTTACTGACCTGAAGGAGATGAGTGTGGTATATAGTTGGTTGTTTTACGTCCTGGCAACATCTAAGGTCATATGAAGACGAGTACCGACTTGTGACAGTGCGCACTCATGGCGACTTTATAGTGCTGCCCCATTGGGAAAGCAGGCCGCTGGCACCATGACCCGATATCCCACTCAGTCACATTATCCTGACACTGTCCTTGTCCTATCCTATTAATGCCGAGTGCCAGGCTAGGAACCGACAAGTATCAATTTTATAAGTCATCGGTTTGACTCAACCGGGAGCCGAACTCCCGGTCTGCCACACACGAGGCCTGCACTTTACCGATTCTTCCCCCGCGCCCGATGTGTAGGCGAATGGAGACAACCTCAAAATGGAGCAGTCAGATATGTTAAGATATAGGTCAGGGATCGAATAAGATCCAAATCTGAAGACTGGATTACAATCTCCACATACCGCTATAATCTTTTTAGAGATAATCCCTTTTTGAATTCAGCTGCAAGATAAACATAAGCCAGTCAAACTACTTCCAGCAATAATTTAAATAAAAGTGCTTGTGTTCCTACACTCTGTGCGTGGTCTGTATGCATCAAGGAGTGCCTCAGTCGGGCCGTCTCCTGCGGGAGACAAAGTTTGACTGACTTCTCGTTTACTCATGGGCCTTCTGTTGTACGACACAGGAATGTCGGAGACATCTCCTTACAAAGCCATCTGTTAGCTCAGACCCAGCCTGGGAAGCTCTGTCAACATCCCAGTCAGTTGTGTACAACATGTATGACTCGATCCATCACCCACTTCCTATGTATATATACTTAACCGTATTAAAGTCTTGCCCACTTCATATATATATAAATGTATATATATATCTATATATCACTGATAGAAATATGCAAATCTTTTCAATCGTCCACTGGACAAGTCTGGTGTGATTTTCACTTGTCCGTCTGAATTTTCCCTTATCCCGAACAAGCAGACAAGTTCTTATTTCGAAAGCTGTATATATATATATATATACCAGACGGGATGGTCGAATGAGTTAGAGCATCCGTATCCTGTGATGGTAGATTGTGGGATCATGGGTTCAAACCCATGTCGAGTCAAACCAATGACTTAAAAATCTATACGTGTCGCTTCCTAGCCTGGCACTCTGCATTCTTAGGATAGGGCAAGGAGCAGTGGAATGAGGAAGACCAGTCATCCGCGATTGATATTTCCCCTGCTTAATCAACTACAGTAAAACCTCTCTAAATCGACCGACCATGGGACCGACTGTAAGTGGTCCATTTAGGGAGGGGGTCGGTTTAGGGAGTTAGAATATCCTTACAATGGTATTGTTGGGACCCAAATAAAGTGATAGATATAGGGGAGGGGTCGATCTGTAGAGGTGGTCGGTAGAGAGGTTTTACTGTAATGTACCAACAAATATATATATTTATATCTGAGACTGTCTCAAAAGGTGCTAAGCAACATGGGACAAAACTTTGTCGATTGTAACGATCAACATACAATGTGCTTATGCATTTGCTCAGGATAAACTGATTTGTTTTTTTTACATGGTGTTTCATAATCCCAATAGAATACATATTGATTTGAAGCAAAAGTCCTTGCGTTTTCAGTGTAACCGTTTCTGTGCTGTTTTGTATCAATCATTACAATGGACAACAAAAGAAAGTTATCACCTTTTGAGACAGGCTATATACAGTGATAGAAATAAGCAAAAACTGTCAATTGTCCACCGGACAAATCTGGTGTGATTTTCACTTGTCTGTCTGAATTTTCACTTTTCCCGAACAAGCGGACAAGCTCTTATTTCGAACGCTGTATGTATGTATATATATATATGCAGCTACACACCACCAGGAGGACCTACAGACACTGGTGTAAGCCAATGTTATAGCGTCACCGAAAAGCTCATAGTCTCATGGTGGTGATGGAAATGGGAAATATTTCACCTAGACAGGATTCAAACCCACATCTCTTGCCATTCCGGGGCTAGCCTACTAACCATTACACTACCTAGGCTCCCTGATGCAATCATTGTATCCACACCAACCTGTTTGTGTGGTTCCTTGCCTGAGAGGTCAGTGCAGACTACAACAATCAGGCCCCTGAACTTGTAAGTCCTTTAAGTGGTTTACATCCATAAGTTGTTGAATGCTTATAACCACATATGTACAGGTAATAAATACACTTACATTACAGATACACAGGGTAGGTTCAACCATGATGCAACATGTAGCTTGTACAATATTGCGCCTAGAACAGGATTTAAACCCACATCTCTTTCCATTCCGGAGATAGTGTGCTAACCATTACACCACCTAGGTTCCCTGATGCAATCACCCGGTAACATATGCTCCTTTTGTTGCTAGGTTAACAACCTCTGCCATCACCCTATCCACGCTTACCTGTCTATGTGGCTGATTGCCTGAGAGGTTAGTGCAGACTAAGTGCTACACTACGCTGTCGAATAGACCCCACCAATTAAGCTAGTGACATCTATCGGCAGAATTTGGAACCACTCTAGTCAGGCCGTTTCCCTAACTGTCTATGGTTTCACATGCTATATCTCCGTAAAGAATGCTTGGAAAATAATAAATTGTTTGATTATATTCAGATATTCATATCGCAAAATGCATCAAGCTCTTATCCTTGTAATATATATATATAAAAAGACAACTATATTGTATTATTCTTCTGGGTTTCACCACCGCTCTCTTCGCATGTATTAAACCCCACCCGTTAAGCTTGTGACATCTATTGGCAAATTCTGGAACTACTCTAGGTTAGATTTAGCAGATAATGCGTGTGAGTAAATACATTAGTTCATGTAGAAAGAAGTCTGACTTGCCTGCGTCAAACGTTATCTCTTTACTACTGACAGTAGCCTTTACTGACACTGTCTGTGGGTGCTGTCAATCTTCATGTACTACTGACAGTAGCCCTAAGTGGCAGTGTCTGACATACAGCCCACCTTCATTTACTACTGACAGTAGCCTTGACGGGCAGTGGCTGTGTCTACAACCCACTTTCATATACTAGTGACAGTAACCTTTACTGACAGTGTCTATGCATAAATCCATCTTCATATACTAGTGACAGTACACCTTGACTGACAGTATCTGTGCATAAGTCCATCTTCATATACTAGTGACAGTAACCTTGACTGACAGTGTCTGTGCATAAGTCCATCTTCATATACTAGTGACAGTAACCTTCACTGACAGTGTCTGTGCATTTATTTATTTATTTATTTTTTGTGACAAGTGACTCAGGAGTGTTTACCTGATCTTTCTCGGGCAAACCTTTTTCGGTTTTGGGTGTTAGTAGTTTCTATATTAGTTTCTTTTTTAATTTTCAAAGTTTTTTCCTAACCTGTATATGATAACTTAGTGTACTATGTACATCTACGCATAAGTCCATCTTCATATACTAGTGACATTGGCCTTAACGGACAATGTCTGTGCATAAGTCATTCTTCATATACTAGTGAAGGTAACCTTGTCTGACAGTGCCTGTGCATAAATCCATCTTCATATACTAGTCACAGTAGCCTTAACTGACAACGTCTGTCCATAAGTTCATCTTCATATACTAGTACTCCTAGTGACTGTAACCTTGACTGACAGTGTCTGTGCATAAGTCCATCTTCATATACTAGTGACAATAACCTTGACTGACAGTGTCTGTGCATAAGTCCATCTTCATATACTAGTGACAATAACCTTGACTGACAGTGTCTGTGCATAAGTCCATCTTCATATACTAGTGACAATAACCTTGACTGACAGTGTCTGTGCATAAGTCCATCTTCATATACTAGTGACAGTAACCTTGGCTGATAGTGTCTGTGCATGAGTCCATCTTCATATACTAGTGACAGCAACCTTGACTGACAGTATCTGTGCATAAGTCCATCTTCGTATACTAGTGACAATAACCTTGACTGACAGTGTCTGTGCATAAGTCCATCTGTATATACTAGTGACAGTAACCTTGGCTGACAGTGTCTGTGCATAAGTCCATCTGTATATACTAGTGACAATAACCTTGACTGACAGTGTCTGTGCATAAGTCCATCTGTATATACTAGTGACAGTAACCTTGGCTGGCATTGACAGTGCTTGAGTGTGCCATGCGTCTCTACATTTTACTGACAGCAGACTTCAATGACGGTGCCTGTAAATAGTAGCCATCTTCGTATACTACTCAGAGTCCGCACCGCAGGCTTCAATACCAGAGAGCGTGTATATAAACAGATGAGAGGGACAACTCCCGCGAAAAACGGTAACACAGGCTACAGTGGCGTTCCTGGCGGTTAGTGTTGAACAAGCCTTGAGTTTGCCGGTACGCTCAATGCAAAACATTTGTTTTTATTCAAAATTAATAGAAATCCAGAAGCCTAACCTTATCAATTTAATATAATCCTTTTGGTAAACATGTTTTCTATATGTCTTCCAAGCGGTTTGTTTCTATGTGGTGTAGTTTTAGAGATATTTAACGTTTTCTGTATGAAGATTGCTCACCGCCATTGACAATGCCTTGAGTTTGCCGTACGTGTAGTGCAAAACGTGTATTTTATTCAAAATTAATAGAAATTCAGAACCCTAGCCATGTAAATTTAATATAGTCTCATTGTTAAATATGTTTTCTATATCTGTTCCAAACAGTTTGTTTCTATGTAGTGTAGTTTTAGAGATATTTCACTTTTTCTGTACGAAGACTGCTCAAGGCCATTGACAATGCCTTGAGTTTGCCGTAAGCGTAGTGAAAAACGTCAGTTTTATTCAAAATTAATAGAAATCCAGAAGCCTAACCATATCAATTTAATATAATCTTGTTGGTAAACATGTTTTCTATGTGTATTCCAATCAGTTTGTTTCTAGGTTTTGTAGTTTTAGAGATATTTAACGTTTTCTGTGTGAAGATTGCTCACTGCCATTGAAAATGCCTTGAGGTTTGCCCATATGCTTAAGCTGTTCAACAACCACCACTTGGAGCGCCACAGTCGGCAGATGTTACATGCTCTAGTATGGGAGTTGTCCCTCTCATCTGTTTATATACACGCTCTCTGTCAATACTGAGCTGCACTTTACCTTGCCATTTATTATTTTGTCTGTAGATATTAGTCATCTTCGTATACTACTAACAATAAGTCCTACACCGTAGGCTTACGCAGTACTTTGATGTTTTCGTGGCCTTTTTTAAGCTGTGGCTGAGAACTATGATCCAGATGTGTGAGCCTGTAACTAGCTACGTGTGTATAAAACACACACACTGCTCCTCGTGTTCAGTTCAGTTGTATTTGACTATTTACACATGTTAATTTCCTTCACTGCAAAGGACATGATATATTTCGGCTGCTTAACCAATTCACTTAGTAAAAAATGTTGTATTCTGGTCACTTAACCAATTCACTTAGTAAAAAATGTTGTATTCTGGTCGCTCGACCGGTTCACTTAGTAAACAATGTTGTATTCTGGTCACTTAACCAATTCACTTAGTAAAAAATGTTGTATTGTGGTCGCTCGACCGGTTCACTTAGTAAACAATGTTGTATTCTGGTCACTTAACCAATTCACTTAGTAAAAAATGTTGTATTGTGGTCACTCGACCGATTCACTTAGTAAACAATGTTGTATTCTGGTCACTTAACCAATTCACTTAGTAAAAAATGTTGTATTGTGGTCGCTCGACCGATTCACTTAGTAAACAATGTTGTATTCTGGTCGCTTGACAAATTCATTTAATAAACCACATCGTATTCTGGTCGCTTAATCAATTAACTTAGTAAACAACGTCATTTTATGGTTGCTTTACCAATTCACTTAATAAACAACGTTATGTTCTTGTTGTTTAACTGGTAAACTTAGTAAACAACATCATATTCTGGTCGCTTAACACTTAGTAAACAACGTCATGTTCTGGTCGCTTGACCAATTCACTTAAAAAACAACATCATATTCTGGTCGCTTCACCAATTCACTTAGTAAACAATGTCATGTTCTGGTCGCTAAACCAACTCACTTAGTAAACAACGTCGTATTGTGGTCGCTTGACCAATTCACTTAGTCTTAGTAAACAACATCATATTCTGGTCACTAACCCAATTCACTTCGTAAACAAAATCGTATTCTGGTCGCTTAGCCAATTCATTTAGTAAACCACATCATATTCTGGACCGCTTGATGAATTCATTTAGTAAACAACATCATATTCTGGACCGCTTGATGAATTCATTTAGTAAACAACATCATATTCTGGTCGCTTGACCAATTCACTTGTGGTTACTTGCCTGAGAGGTCAGTGCAGACTACTACATTATCACCCCACAACATTCTGATATTCAATATGTGAACCCCGTGGAATAGGTTGCATCCACAACACTCGTCTTTCAATCTTTATTTTTAAACTTTCAAATGGCTACTTTTATCCAATTTAACGTTTGACCCGAGTGTCTGACACGGAATGCCTTTAAAACTCAAATTTTAAATTAAAATGTCCTTGAGTTAGACCTGTGTTAGTAAAGCTGCCCTGGCGGTTGTCTTAGTTACCGGGCCTGCTGTGGGGGATGTTTATCAGACGACAATTTAATGAACGCTGGCATTTTTTTATCGGGTCTTTCCATTGCCGACAATAAGCAGGAGGACCTTTAATTTAAATTTACCGGAAATCGACTTATTTTGCGACATCACTTACATATATAATATATGTATTAGGCAAGTTATTTTATGTGTATACAGAGGTGGAGGTATTCCATTATTAATATGTAATTATTATTTATTCCTCGCTATTTCACAATTTTGCGTTTGTTTGTTTGTTGTTGATTTACGTCCTAGCAACATCTAAGGTCATATCAGGACGGGTACCGACTTGTGACAGTGCGCACTCATGCCGAGTTTATAGTGCTGTCCGACTGGGAAATGAGGCCGTCAGCACCATGACCTGGTATCCCACTCAGTCACATTATCCTGACACTGAGCACACCAGTCCTTGCCCTGTCCTAATAATGCCGAGCGCCTGGCTAGGAAGCGACAAGTATCAATTTTTAAGTTATTGGTTTGACTCGACCAGGGTACGAACCCACGACTCAGCCGTGTATTGCGGCGCGGGTGGCGCCACCATCGTTTGGGTGGGGAATCACGATACACTCTACGCCGCCTCTTGATTGATTATTTTTAACTTTATTTTCTCGGCTGAAGCCTCGGTGTAAAAAGAGAGGCTTCCTTCCAATACTCGTGTCGTTTGCCACTCGTTTATCGGAGCCTAAATTTATATATTATATTATTTTCTTGTATTATATGTGTTATATGAATTAGATATATTTCTAATATTATATATATTATTATATGTATTATACATGTTTCAAGTATTATTTGTATTATATATATATTATATATATTTATGTATATTATGTATATTATGCATATTATGCATATTACACAATATTAGTATAATATATATATTATATATATATGTATATGTAATGGCCCACGGCCCTCCGACATATTATATATATATTATATATATATTATATATATTATATATATTATATATATTATATATATTATATATAGTATATATATTATATATATGTATATATTATATATGTATATATTATATATATTATATATATTACATATATGAGACTGTCTCAAAAGGTGCTAAGCAATATGGGACAAAACTTTGTCCATTGTAACGATCAACATACTATCTGCTTATGCATTTACTCAGGATAAACTGATTTGTTTTTTTCATGGTGTTTCATAATCCCAATAGTATACATATTGAGTTGAAACAAATGTCCTTGTGTTTTCAGTGTAACCGTTTCTGTGCTGTTTTGTGTCAATCTTTACAATGGACAAAAAGAAAAAGAGTTATCACCTTTTGAGACAGGCTCATATATTATATATATTATATATATTATATACATATATTATATACACAGCTAATACCGATGCCCCTGGATAGCTTCAGCATACACAGATTGTGAAGATTGACATTAATGGCGCATAAGCTTGCGCATTAATTAATTTGATTTTGCAAGAAAGGCGCCTGTCTATGCACACAACAAAAATGGTTTCATGAGGAATTAACTGCTCTTATATCTATATACACGAGCCGACAGATGCCTCCAGAGTAGAAACCAATAAATATACCATGATGAATCCGGCAAGGCCCATTACCCGCGGTCAAACAGACAGCTCATTAATTAGTCACCACTGTCCTGGCCGCGAGGATCCCCAATGAAGCAGCTGTACCACGTGATCACGGTGTTTATTTTGACGTTGCGCGTTGTGGGTGTGGAGATGTCCTCGCAGATTGGTTTATAAGCGGAGTGGAAAGTTAACGAAGCTCATGGAGTCAGGCTGTGGTCGAGCTTGGTTTTTAGTTGGTTCCGCCTCATAAAGATCGAGTTTGATTCATTCATTCGGCGCGCGCCAAACAGGATGCGGCTTCGCGTGTCGCTTACCGCAATGGTAGGTTGGTTGGTTGTTGGAGTTTTACGTCCTGGCAACATCTAAGGTAATACCGTCCTGATATGACCTTTTTTTTTTTTTGGTACATTAGTTGTTTCAGCAGGGGAAATTTCAGTCGCAGATAATTGGTCTTCCTCATTCCACTGCTCCTTGCCCTATCCTAATAATGCCGAGCACCTTGCTAGGAAGCGACAAGTATACATCTTTAAGTCATTGGTTTGACTCGACCAGGATCCGACCCCACGATCTACCAGCACGGGAGACAGCCACTCTAACTCACTCGGCCATCCCGTCTGGTATAAGCTTTAAGGACACGAGCTATATTTATCAAGTCGCATCGCTCCAATCCCAAAACAAACAAAAGAAAACAATTCTTGCCAGATCTCTATTTATTTACTGCGTAGTTTATGATGCACATGATCCAGTTTTATTCACTTTTGACTCAGACAGGTTTAACTTGTAAACCATGAGTTTATATCCAGCCGATACTCGCCGTTATATCTAGCGGGTTTATTCCTGTGGTCGCAGAAGGATTTATGTTCTTCAGTTAATGAAGGCCACTTTAATCGGTCAGTTCTTGATAAACGTGAATTTCAAATCTGGTGGGAGTTTAATTAGGAGGCGGGCGGTCTGGACAGCCCCATAAAGCACCATGGGGGGAATGCCCTGTCAAACCTAGGGGGCATGACCTGCCTTACCACGAGGGCCGTGACCAGTCACACCTAGGGGGGCGTGACCTGCCTTAACACGAGGAACGTGACCTGTCACACCTAGGGGGGGCATGACCCGCCTCACCACGAGCGACGTGACCTGTCACACCTAGGGGCGCGTGACCCGCCTCACCACGAGCGACGTGACCTGTCACACCTAGGGGCACGTGACCTGCCTCACCACGGGGGGCATGACCTGCCTCACCACGAGCGACGTGACCTGTCACACCCATGGGGGCGTGACCTGGCTCACCACGGGGGCCATGACCTGCCTCACCACGGGTGTGTGAATTGCCTCACCTTGGGGGCGTGACTTGCCTCACCACGGGCCACGTGACCTACCTCACCACGGGGGGGCGTGACCTACCTCACCATGGGGGGCGTGACCTACCTCACAATGGGGTGAGTGACCTACCTCACCATGGGGTGAGTGACCTACCTCACCATGGGGGGCATGGCCTACCTCACCAGCGGTGACGTGACCTGCCTCACCACGGGGACGTGACCTGCCTCACCACAGGGGATGTGACCTGCCTCACCACAGGGGATGTGACCTGCCTCACCATCGGGGCGGCGTGACCTGCCTCACCACGGGGGGCGTGACCTGCCTCACCACAGGGGATGTGACTTACCTCACCATCGGGGCGGCGTGACCTGCCTGACCATGGGTGTGTGACCTGCCTCACCACGGGGACGAGACCTGCCTCACCACGGGGGCTGTGACCTACCTGACCATCGGGCGGCGTGACCTGCCTGACCATGGGTGTGTGACCTGCCTCACCACGGGGGGCGTGACCTGCCTCACCACAGGGGCTGTGACCTGCCTCACCATTGGGGCGGCGTGACCTGCCTGACCATGGGTGTGTGACCTGCCTCACCACGGGGGGTGTGACCTGCCTCACCACGGTGGGGAGGGGGGCGTACTCTGCCTCTTGCCTCCTGCTCCCCGCTCCCTGACCTCCACCCAGTGCCTACCGCCCTTCCTTCGCTACCCGCACCTCGCCCCCCCCCCCCCCCCCACCCCCCACTTCCCACTTCCTGCCTTCCGCACCTAGCCCCTCGCATCCCGATTCTCTGCCTCCCCACGTCTCCCCTCCCGCCTCCCCCCGCGCACCCCGCGCCCCGCATCCCATCCCCTCATCCCGCCCGCCGCATCCCCCCCCGCGCCTCCCGCATCCCCCCTCCCACTCCCAGCACCCATCACAATATACAGCCAACACAAGGGTCGCTACGTCTATGAATCGAATCCTATTGGCCGCAGTGTCCGAATCGGTAGAGCGCGGGCCTCGCGTGCGGGAGACCGGGAGTTCGGCTCCCGGTCTAATCAAACAAATGACTTATAAAATTGATACTTGTCGTTTCCTAGCCTGGCGCTCGGCATTAATAGGATTGGACATGGATTGGTTAGCTCATTTTCAGGAGAATATGACTGAGTGGGATATTGGGTCATGGTGCCGGCGGCCTGATTTCCTAGTGCAGCAACACTATAAAGTCGCTATGTGTGTGCACTGTCACAAGTCGGTACCTATCCTGATATAACCTTTGGTGTTTCCAGGACGTAAAACTCCAACAACCATCCAACCAACTATGAATCCATTTAGGAATCAGCGAATAATGTCGAGTTAAATGCTCAGGCGGTTATTGTTTGGTATGACGCACAAAGGGTCCGGTTATTATTTGATCAAATGCACGAATGGCCCGATTATTATTTGATAAAACCCAGGAATGGTCCGGTTATTGTTTCGGAAAACGCACAAATGGGCCGGCTATTTTTTGGTAAAACGCACAAATGGTTCTGTTATTGTTTCGTAAAACACGCAAATGGTCCAATTATTATTTGATAACACAAAGGAATGGTCCGGTTATTGTTTGGGAAAATGCACAAATAGGCCAGTTATCGTTGGATAAAACACACAAATGGGCCGGCTATTGTTTGATCAAATGCTCAGTTGGGCCAGTTATTGTTTGACAAAAGGCACGAATGGTCCCATTATTATTTGATAAAACACAGGAATGGTCCAGTTATTGTTTGGTAAATGCACAAATGGGACGGATATTGTTTGGTAAAATGCACGAATGGTCCTGTTATTGTTTCTTAAAACGCACGAATGGTCAGATTATTATTTGATAACACAAAGTCCGGTTATTGTTTGGGAAAACGCACAGATGGGATGGCTATCGTTTGATAAAACACACAAATGGTCTGGTTATTGTTTCGTAAAACACACAAATGGTCCCTTTATTGTTTGATAAAACACATGAATGGTCTGATTATTATTTGATATAACACAGGAATAGTGCGGTTATTGTTTGGTAAAACGCACCGATAGTGCGGTTATCTTTTGGTAAAACGCACCGATGGCAGGTTATTGTTTGATAAAACAGCTCCTCCATCTGCTCGCTGACCCCAATCTGTCCAACCATTGCCGGGCAACACAAAAAGAACCGCGCGGAATTTAAAACCATTTCTTCCCAAGTAATCTGATTAATGATCGCCCGAATCTATAACTACTTTCCGCTCAATGCCAAGTCAATGGCACTTTCTAATTAATGCCCTTATTTGGAAAATAAAATATAAAATTTAAATTAAATAAAAGTAAGCCATTTAGTTCTGTGAAACCGGGTTTTCGATTATCACGTTAAATCGTTAATACTGTCATTGGGTGATGAAAGACAACTATGCATTCTATGACTCTTCATTTTCATATTTTTATTAATTATTCCCGATTAAGTTTGCGGTTCTGAATGGTTCATTGAATCTTGCTACAGAATACCAAGCGATGAGGAGGAGTAAAGCTAAGATTCCTTACACGTGGTATGTGGCATGCGGTATGCGAATGCGAATGTGGCAAAAAATCGAAACGCCTTGAAGTCAATGGGCTACAACCTTTACACACGGTGTGCGAATGCAAATGCAAATGCAAATGCGACAACTCGATCGGTCCCTGTAGCGATCGGTGTGGCATGCGGCATGTGGCATGCGGTATGCGAATAGAAACGTGAGTCGCACTTGCCCATTAGTTTTAGACGAGGAGAGGTGACTGAGCATTACGGAACGGTCACACACCAGGGTGCAGAGGGGAAACATATGGTAGTGGTGGTGGTGGGGTTACGGGTTCGCATACCACATAGAAGGAATCCTCCCATTTGCATACCGCATACCACATACCACATGCCGCATACCGCATACCGCGTGTAAGGAATCTTAGCTTAAGGCATATTATAATACTCACTAGCTTTAACCCGAGCTAACAGTTAGGCTCCACATCAAACCCTGGAGTTGAATTGTCATTATATATATATTCAGGAGCGGGACGTAGCTCAGGCAGTAGAGTGTTCACCTGTGAAGGTTAGGGTTATGCGACCGAATCCTGCTCAGTGGACCCATTTGCAGTTTTCGGCTATTTTCCATTCCAATCAGTGGTCCACAGCTGGTTCATCAAAGACTGTCCTGTCTGTTGGAAAGTGCATATAAAAGATCCCTTGCTGCTTATCAGAAAGAGTAGCCTATGTGGCAGCAGTAGGTTTCTTCCACAAAGAAATATGTCAGAATGACCAAATGCTTGATGTCCAATAGGCGATGATACAAAAATCAATGTGCTCTAGAGGCGTTGTTAAATAAAACAAATTTATATATATACCTATGGTCTCTGACTATATTCAGAGATCGTGTCTATATCTACGTTCTCTGCTATATTCTGGACTAATGCACAGTCCCATTTCAATATAGTGCCGCCATCTGGTGGAATCCATCTATTCCATTATGTGGTAAACCATATTGGTGGCGCTATCTAATAGCAGAGTTAACACTCGTGGTTATATGACCCAAAATGGATGCCACTCTGGTCGAAGTGACCAAAGTTAGTAAAAACCATAAAAATTAATATGAAATGTGTGTGGTAGGCACAAAACAAAATGCTATTAACAATCCATGCATGGTGAAGCATCAGTGGAGTACGGTGATGCACTTTCGCAGCGTCGATTAACAGAGGAGTAGTGATCAGAACGACCATAAACCTTAAACACCGTTTGGTATAATACTCTTATCCCTTGACCACAAATATATGATTGTGAGCTTTCTAATTTAATGAGTGTCTATTGGTACATAATCGATTGTCTGCTTTTACATGTAAAAGCGATGGTTTGAACAAAAAACAAACATTTCTCGCCATGAATAAATGCTGCCGACACGGCGTAAAGCAACCACCAATCAATCAATCAATCTTATTATTATTATTACCAGAAACTGACATGAACACACAATTACACATGGCGCCACCTGCCGCCTGGCTGCACCTCCAAGTGCTTCCGTTTCTCATAGCCACAATAAATAAGAATCTAATATAATTAGCAACAGAAACAAGGCCGCCTTGGTTAAGATTCTGCGCCGAATGCTCTAGCAGTGTTCATCTGGACGCTATTCCCAGACTGCAGACCTTATTGAACCAAGCTGCTCTAGCGGCATGCCTGGACACGCCCCGACGGGCATAATACATGTTTGGTTAGCATTTAACTAAATAAACACAATGCGATATATATAGTAAAACCTCTCTAAATCGACCGACCATGGGACCGACTTTAAATGGTCCATTTAGGGAGGTGGTCGGTTTAGGGAGTCAGAATATGGTTACAATGGTATTGTTGGGACCCAAATAAAGCGATCTATATAGGGGAGTGGTTGATCTGTGGACGTGGTCGGATATAGAGGTTTTACTGTATTCCACATTATTTTCGCTATAATTATCGCTATTGCTTTCACCACTGCGATTACTGTTATTATTGCTGTTATTTCTGTTCCGATTATTATTAATACTAATACTAATGGTAGTAGTATCTAGTACTGGAGACACTATAATGGGAAAATGACATTCTGATATCCTTATAGTTATACGCGAGCGGACAAAAACAAAAGCTGTTGGAGCTCTGACAATTTGCGCGTCCGCGGTAAGTGCGTTTAAAAGGGGGTTGGGGGGAGGGGGGCGAGTGTGGCCTGATTGATTCTGGCCTCCAGGTGGCAGTAACCGTGCAGCCTGCGTCTCAGAAAGGGTCAGTTTGTGGCTGTCAGTCGGCACTGACACCGAGCAGGACCAGGCTGTCATTACACTGTCAGTATGTTACAGTCAACAGGCGTTCATTTCGCTGTCAGTGTCACTGTCAACAGGTGTTCATTACACTGTCAGTGTCACTGTCAACAGGCGTTCATTTCACTGTCACTGTCAACAGGTGTTCATTACACTGTCACTGTCAACAGGCGTTCAGTTCACTGTCATTGTCATGGGGTTTCATTTCACTGTCACTGTCTGTGTCAATAGGCGTTCATTACATTGTTACTCTCACTGTCACTGTCAACAGGTGTTCATTACACTGTAACTGTCACTATCACCAGGCATTCGTGTCACTGTCATAAGGCGCTCAGAACACTTCCACTGTCAACAAGCGTTCATGTCACTGTCACGGCTACTGTCAACAGGTGGTCATTACACTGTCACTGTCAACAGGCGTTCAATACAATGTCACTGTCAAACAGCGTTCAATAAAATGTCACTGTCAACAGGCCTTTATTACACTGTCACTCTCAACAGGCGTTCATCACACTGTCAATGGCATTTTCAATAGGCGTTCATTACACTAACGTTGTCATATCAATAGCTGTTCATTACACTGTCACTGTAACTGTCAATATACGTTCATTACACTGTCGGCGTCAACTTCCGGTTGACTCCGCCCCACGCTCAGCCAACCTGCTTACTTAGCAGCACAGAACACAGGGTGTCCATTTCATCCATGTAAGTCAAATGGGGTTTTGCGTCTTAGCAACACGCGAAGTAAATACTAAGACGGGGACTGATTTGTGGCAGTGTGCACTCTTGGTAGAGTTAATAGTGCTGTCCATCTGAACTACGGCACCGCCGGTATCATGGTAGGCTATCGCTCAAATAACATTATCCTGACCCTGAGCCAACCAGTTCTTACCTATCCAACTAACACCTGTCATCAGGATAGATTATCCTGACATTGAGCCAACCAGTACCAGTACTTCTGACAATAGCCTTAGCTGACAGTGCCTGTGTGTATTGTCAGTCTCTTTGTATTACTGACACTAATATGAAGTGACAGTTACCTGTGTGTATCGTTAGTCTCCATGTACTACTGACACTAGTATGAAGTGACAGTGTATGTGTGTATCCTCAATCTCCATGTACTACTGACACTAGTGTGAAGTGATGGCACCTGTGTGTATTGTCAGTCTCCATGTACTACTGACACTAGTATGAAGTGACAGTGGTTGTGTGTATTGTCAGTCTCTTTGTATTACTGACACTAATATATAAAGTGACAGTGCCTGCATGTATCGTCAGTTTCTATGTACGACTGACACTAGTATGAAGTGACAGTGCCTGTGTGTATTGTCAGTCTCTTTGTATTACTGACATTAGTATGAAGTGACAGTGCCTGTGTGTATCATCAGTCTCCATGTACTACTGACATTAGTATGAAGTGACAGTGCCTCTGTGTGTTGTCAGTGTCTTTGTATTACTGACACTAGTATGAAGTGACAGTGTCTGTGTGTATCGTCAGTCTCCATGTACTACTTACTGACACTAGTATGAAGTGACAGTGCCTGTGTGTATTGTCACTATATGTGTACTAATGAAACTAGTATGAACTGACAGTGCTTGTGTGTATTGTCAGTCTCCATGTATTACTCACACTTGTGTGAAGTGACATCACCTGTGTGTATTGTCAGTCTCCGTGTACTAGGTGGTGTAATGGTTACCACATTAACCCCGGAATGGCAGGACATGTGGGTTCGAATCCTGCTCTATGCGCAATATTTCCCATTTTCATTATCCCCCCCACAATAATGCCATACATGATGATGCCGGTAGATGGTATTCAAGTAGAGCCGCACTATAAAGCCGTCAGGGATAGGTTGTGCCAGTTGGTGTTGAGCGGCGGTGTCTGCCTCTACTAATGGGGTTTAGGTAACAGGCCACCAGGCCCTTGGCGCCGCCTGGTGGCCGTTTCCTGCGCGCCTGCGCTATCCGGGCCGTGGTGCCGCCGGGCCCGGGTCGGTGTTTCCATTCGCCGCCGCTAGTAGGCTATCACTTAGCCGAGTGGTGAGCGTGCAACACCCCTCCACCCCCCTCCTCCCCACCCCGCCCCGCCCGTGGCTCTTCCGGCGTTTCGGGGCAGTCGCCGGTGCCGAGGGTCCTGTTTCGATGAGAAGCTCACGCTGTGCTGCTCGGCGCATCTCGGTGGGGCTCGGCGCATCTCGGTGCTAATCGGTGCATCTCGGTGGGGCTCAGCGCTTCTCGGAGCCTTCCGGACTTTCCCGGTGTCCCAAGGCACCAACGCCGCTCCCCTACACACCTCCCTATTCCTCGGGGATCTTCGGTACTTTTCGGCGCTCCTCGGTGTTGTCCGGTGATTCTCGGTGCTCGTCGGTGCTATTCGATGCTTTTCATCGCTATTCGGGGTTTCTCGGGGCTCCACGTAGGTGCTCGGCACCGACGCGCGCTCCTTCTTCCACTCGGAGCTCTCGGAAGAGCCGAGCTAGTTTGAGCCATTTAAAACAAAACAAAGCAGACGCCAGCCTGTGGTCCCCGGGGTCTACAGTTTCCACTTAATTAACTCCGCGCCCAGTTAGGAGTTGGGGTTGGGGAGGGGGGGGGGGATGTCGGAACGACACACGCACTCAATAGGGTCGCCTTGAAAACCATGGCGCTACAAGGTCACGTGGGTGGAGTGGTCACATGGGGGGGATGGTAACATGGGTGATGGTGGTCACGTGAGCGGGGTGGTCACGTGGGCGGGGTGGTCATGTGGGCCGGGTGATCAAATGGGCGCGGGGGTGGTCACGTGGGCCAGGTGGTCACATGGGCTGGGTGGTCACGTGGACCCGGCGGGGGTCACGTGGGCAGGTGGTCACGTGGGCCGGGTGGTCACGTGGGCCGGGTGGTCACATGGGTTGGGTGGTCACGTGGACACGGCGGGGGTCACGTGGGCAGGTGGTCAAATGGGCGTGGCAGTGGTCACGTGGGCCGGGTGGTCAAATGGGCCCGGCGGTGGTGACATGGGCGGGGTGCCTGTTCCCCATTGGCTGACCAGTGTATCGTTTCTGCCCAGAACTCCTTAATGACCTGCTGTCAAGATATTGGACATATACAGCGCATAGACTGACACGTGACCGTGATTAGTGAGGAGGAACGCGCCGTGGTGGCGCCACCTGTCGTGTTTGGTGAATAATCAGGGAGCGGAACACACTGCGTGAACCTCCCCTTATTCATATCGCCATAAGTTGTTTGATGTCACATTAAGGCTGCATAGTCCGATGAAACCATCACATTTTCAAAACCAAAACACTTACCTAGATTTGATCCTACATATCCAACTTACCTTCGATGTTGCTAGAACGTAAAACAACAAGCAACAACATATCCAATTTACATACTGGTGCACTTATTAAGCAATCATTTTTGTTTGGACGGGATGCTAAGTCAATTTAATAGAGTATTTATTACTGAAGCCTATGGTATCAGAGTGTTGACGTGAGTGCCAAAATCAATTTAACATGTTTTCAATTCAAATATATCTCCAAAGTTAGCCATTTAAAATTAATTTATCTCAGAAAATGCCAGAAACTCAAAAACTGTCGGACCATGCAACTTCAACAAACATTCGGTAGGGTGTTCACAATGCATTTATTTACACACTGACTTCTATGATTTGAAAACCTTACCCATACACCAAAATAAAAAGAAATGGTGATCGTCTCCACCTGTCCCTTAACAATCGAACGCCCCTGATTTTTAAATTAAAAATAGTCATTTTAAGCCGACACTAGGTAGCAACAAATATCAATGTTTAAGTCATTGGTTTGAGTCGGCCAAGGTTCGAACCCAGGAATCCAAGTCCCATGACCTACCAGAATGGGAGGCAGACGCTCACCTCATTCGGCCATCGCGTCTGGTTATGTATTACGTCTATGTCATCCGCCAGAAAAATATATAAATAAAAATAAAAAACGCCTGGCCGACACTGATTTGTGTGATCATAAGGATGATCACCAACTTAAAAAAAAAGAAATGTCGCTTAAGTAAAGGATCACAGAGACACGCCTAATATTGGCCCGATGTCAGGTCACGTGATATGTGTTAGGGTGAGTTACAAGCTACACTCCTGATGAACGCGCCCACAGGTTTGGGGTGGGAATCAGCTGCGTCCCCCGAACATGGGGTTTGTCGCCTTCAGTCCTGGAGGGTAAGAACCAGGCAGGATGGAGTTGGGGGGTCACTCGTCATCCAGAAATCCTACAGGGCGCATCATGACACACACAAACAACAGTTGACTATATATATATATAATATCAAACGGTGGTTAAGTTTTAGGCTTGTTCTGATCACTACTCCTCTGTTAATCGGTGCTGCCAACGCACATCATCATACTCCACTGATGCTTTGCCACGTTTGCTTTTTTGTGCCTGCCATACACATTTCATATTAATTTTGATGTTTTTTTAACTAACTTTGATCACTTCGACCAGAGTGGCTTCAATTTTGAGTCACGTAATCATGAGTTTTGTTAACTCTGCCCTTAGATAGTGCCACCGATATGGTTTACTGCATAATGTTACAGATGGATTCCTCTTTAATGCCAGGTTCTGTGGACCATGTGTGCAGCTCTTTAATACAGGGTTCTGTGGACTGTGTGTGCATCTCTTTAATACAAGGTTCTGCAGACCATGTGCAGCTCTTTAATATAAGATTCTGTGGATCATGTGTGCATCTCTTTAATACAGGGTTCTGCAGACCATGTGCAGCTCTTAAATGCAGGGTACTGCGGACCATGTGTACAGCTGTTTAATACAGGGTTCTGTGGACTGTGTGTGCATCTCTTTAATACAAGGTTCTGCAGACCGTGTGCGGCTCTTTAATACAAGGTTCGGTGGATCATGTGTGCATCTCTTTAATACAGGGTTCTGCAGACCATGTGTGCAGCTCTTTAATGCAGGATACTGCGGACCGTGTGTACAGCTCTTTAATACAGGGTTCTGAGGACCATGTGTACATCACTTTAATGCAGGGTTCTACGGACAGTGTGTGCTGCTCTTTAATGCAGGGTTCTGCGGACTGTGTGTACAGCTCTTTAATAAGGTTTTTATGGACCAGGAGTACATCTCTTTAATACATGGTTCTGCAGACTGTGTGTGCAGCTCTTTAATACAGGGTTCTGTGGACCATGGTTACAGCTCTTTAATAAAGGGTTCTGTGGACTGTGTGTGCAGCTCTTTAATACAGGGTTCTGTGGACCATGTGTGCAGCTCTTTAATACAGGGTTCTGCAGACTGTGTTTGCAGATTTTGAATACATGGTGCTGTGGACCATGTGTACAGCTCTTTAATACATGGTTCTGGAGAATGTGTGTGCATCTTTTTAATGCAGAGTTCTGTGGACCGTGTGTATGTTGCTTTGGGGTGTCCCACAGGGGTCGGTATTGGGTCCACTTGTGTTCTCAATGTACTCAGGACCTATTTGTGACATTGCATGCAAACATGGTATCAAAATACACACAAATGTGGATGACACACAGTTGTATTTGTCATTTGATGTATCTGATGACATCTCTGAATGCTTGAAGATAATGGAGAAATGTGTTGGTGAAATTAGAGAGTGGATGAGGAAAAATATGCTCAAACTCAATGATGAGAAAACTGAGGTTTTGGTCATCTCCACTCCCTATTTCACTGATAGGCTACATGAAACCCATCTCAGAATTGGTGATGCTACTGTTCAAGCTAGTGAGTCAGCCAGTAACCTTGGTGTGATCTTTGACAATACTCTTGATATGTCTAATCACATCAAGACGGTGTGTAGGGCATCATTTATGCAACTGAGACATCTCAGATCCATCAAGGATGCCCTGACACGTGACTCGTTAGAGAAGGTTACTTATGCTTTCATTGGTTATTGTAATGCTCTCTTGTATGGTCTGCCACTGTCAAGTATCTCAAAACTGCAACGTATACAGAATGCGGCTGGCAGGTTGTTGACGGGTACAAACAAATTTGATCACATCACTCCTGTGCTGAAATCATTACACTGCCTCCCTGTGGAGAAGAGAATTGATTTCAAGGTGCTGCTTCTTGTATATCGTGCCTTGCATGATCAGGCTCCAGAATATATGAGAGATATGCTCAAGGAGAGAACAAATGTTCGAATACTGCGCTCCACAGTCTCCAGCCAGTTAGCAATTCCTCGGAGCAGACTCAAAGGCTTTGGGGATTGTGCTTTTAGTATTGCTGCCCCAAGACTATGGAATGCTCTGCCAGGATATATCACTGATTGTAAATCTGTTGGAGCTTTTAAAAAACGTCTTAAGACACATTTGTTTAAATCTGCTTTTAACTAGGTGAAATTTATTTTTCTGTATATTTGTTTGTTATCACTGGTTATGTAAAGTGCCTGAGAATGGCTTGCTGGATCGGGCGCTATATAAATGTATTATTTATTTATTCATTTACAGCTCTTTACTACAGGCCTCTGTGGACTGTGTGTACAGCTCTTTAATACATGCCTCTGTGGACCGTGTGTACAGCTCTTTAATAAGGGTTATGTGGACCGTGTGCAGCTCTTTAATACAGGGTTCTATGAACTGTGTGTGCAGCTCTTTAATACAGGGGTATATGGACTGTGTGTACAGCTCTTTATTACAGGGTTACATGGACCGTGTGTACAGCTCTTTATTACATGGTTCTGTGGACTGTGTGTAAGCTTTAATACAGGCTTCTGTAGACTGTGGGTGCAGCTCTTTAATACAGTGTTCTGTGGACCGTGTGTGCAGCTCTTTAATGCCAGGTTCTGCAGCATGTGTGCGCAGCCTTTTAATACAGGGTTTTGCAGACGGTGTGTGCAGCTCTTTAATAAGGGTTCTATGAATTGTGTGTGCAGCTCTTTAATACAGGGTTATGTGGACGGTGTGTGCAGCTCTTTAATACAGGATTCTGCGGATGGTGTGTGCTGCTCTTTAATAAGGGTTCTATGACCTGTGTGTGCAGCTCTTTAATACAGGGTTCTGCAGACCGTGTGTGCATCTCTTTAATGCCAGGTTCTGTGGACCGTGTGTGCAGCTCTTTAATACAGGGTTATGCGGACCATGTGTGCTGCTCTTTAATTCACGGTTCTGTGGACTGTGTGTGCAGCTCTTTAATACAGGGTTATGTGGACGTGTGTAAAGTCGTCGTGTGGCAGCTGTAGTTGTGTAGGCAGGCTAATAGGAAATCAATACAGGCAAGGAGAGAAAGAAAGAGTATAAAGAGTGAAAGAAAAAGTGAGAGCTTGCACCCTCAGGTTTATTATTATATAGTGCTACATGGATCTGATATGGCATACCACCTGACCATGCTCTCCAATGAACAACAAGCATTTCTAGGTCCACCAATGAACAGTAAGCATTCTTGTGTCACCATGGCTACTGTGATCTACCCACCACTACCATGCCTTGTGGCTCTTGGCCTGCACCTGCCCTGTTGTGTGTGTGTCTGGTGATCCGTGACTAACAGTTGGGGGGGGAGTGGGTACTGACTATAGCTCTTGAGCCCCTTCCACACTAACAATAGTGCCCATGTGTGCAGCTCTTTAATACAGGGTTCTATGGACCGTGTGTGCAGCTCTTTAATACAGGGTTATATGGACTGTTTGTGCAGCTCTTTAATAAGTATTCTATGGACCGTGTATACAGCTCTTTAATACAGGGTTATATGGACTGTGTGTGCAGCTCTTTAATTCAGGGTTATATGGACCATGTGTGCAGCTCTTTAATACAGGGTTCTATGGACTGTGTGTGCATCTCTTTAATACAGGGTTCTATGGACTGTGTGTGCATCTCTTTAATACAGGGTTCTATCGACCGTGTGTGCAGCTCTTTAATACAGTATTCTATGGACCGTGTATACAGCTCTTTAATACAGGGTTCTATGGACTGTGTACACAGCTCTTTAATACGGTCTTCTATGGACCGTGTGTACAGCTCTTTAATACAGGGTTCTATAGACCATGTGTGCAGCTCTTTAACACAGAGCCCTACAGACCGTAACATTAGCCCCAGTCACGAAGCGCTAAAAACCTGATAATCAAATAACCCCCCCCCCCCGCACCCCCCTCTCACCCCATCGGGTCTCAAATGGCCCGCCAGTAATGGGTGGGTTCTGGTGGCTGGTACGTTTACGGCCACTGGTCCACCGGTCCACCGGTCCACTGGTGGCCTGTGATTGGAAACCGGTAAATAGGACGACGTGAGGGTTAGGGGAGGGTGTTGGGTAATATTGGAAAACTGCTATCGTCCTATTTAAATTGGCCTTCGTGCGTTTTGCGATAAATAAAAGGTATATAAAAATAAATAATATAATGATAATGAATAAAGCGATAACGAGAAAATAGCACACCACAACAATAACGATAATAACAACAATAAGAATGACAACAAAAACAAGAATACTAATAATAATGTTAAAAACTGTAGTTTGGTTTCGGTCGCGCATGTAATGCTTTCTTCAACTTTTATTTACAACTTTGAAGTTTGTTTAATTTCATTTTAGCTGCATTTATTGCATTCATGTGGAAAGATGCTAAAATATCGGCACCACTACTCGGTCATCCCCCCCCCCCCCCATAAGCTCCCCTCCCACCACCCCTTCAGCACCCCCCCCCCCCCTGCACTAAGCCCCTCTCCCCCAGGTCGCCTCCTGGCGGACTGCGCTGGAAGTGCTCCCCTAGTTAGGGTCCGACCGTCTGCTTTCACTCCAGGGACCAGTCTGAGTTTCACGCATGCGTACTTCCTCTCCTGGTCCCCTTACCGCTGCACGTTACTTCCGGTTCTCGCCGTAAGGACTGCCGACACGAACCAAGCCGCCCGGTTCTTTAACGGATATTGATTTTGGACCTGTATATATATATATATATAAATATATATATATAAATATATATATATATAAATATATATATATAATATATAAAATTATATACGTATATATCAGTAGAATATAGGGTGAATTGTAACCTATATGAGTGGTGAACACACTACAGTATGACCTGTGTTTAAAAGACAACCTTGCGTACAGACCAACCTTGGTATACAGACCAACCTTGTATCCAGACAAACCTTGTCTGGACATAGCAGGAGTCCTGTCATGGGAGGGACAGGTACCCTCTCAGCCTCCATCTCCTGTCTGATCCCAGCCTCCCTTCTCCTGTCCGTCTCAGCCTCCCTTCTCCTGTCTCTCAGGCTCCCTTCTCCTGTCTCTCTCAGCCTCCCTTCTTCTATCCGCCTCAGCCTCCCTTCTCCTGTCTTTCTCAGTCTCCCTTCTCCTGTCTCTCTCAGCCTCCCTTCTCCTGTCTTTCTCAGTCTCCCTTCTCCTGTCTCTCTCAGCCTCCTTTCTCCTGTCCGGCTTAGCTTCACTTCTCCCTGTCCATCTCCGAATTCCTTGCCCAACGTGACCTTGACCTTTCGTCCCTGCCCTACATATCGCCATGCAAGCTGCCACTTCCACCCTCCAACACACCGGATGGTATGTGAGGGCCACTCCCGACCCCGCCCCGCCCCGCCCCGCCCCACCCCGCCCCACCCCACCCCACCCCGCCCCGTTCACTCTACTGCTATGTCAGCTAGGTTGAGAACCGTCATATTCATTTGTGAACATTGGACTGCCTATTTGGATTGTAGATTTCTACGATAAAAAAAGAGAGAGACGGCAGTTACTATGGCCAATGCTTCTATGACCGAATGGTCGTGTGTCTGTTTCTACTGCCAGTGAGTCAGTGACTGGGCAGTGTGCCTGTTGCTATGGTCAATGTGTCAGTGTGTCAGTGTGTGGTGTCAGTGTGTGGTGTCAGTGTGTGGTGTCAGGTCTTAGTGTCAGTGTGTGGTGTCAGTGCATGTAGTTTGTGTGTCAGTGTGTGGTGTCAGTGTGTGGTGTCAGTGCATGATGTCAGTGCATGGTGTCAGTTTGTCAGTGTGTGCTGTCAGTGTATGGTGTCAGTGTGTCAGTGTGTGGTGTCAGTGTATCAGTGCATGGTGTCAGTGTGTGGTGTCAGTGTGTGGTGTCAGTCCATCGTGTCAGTGCATGGTGTCAGTGTGTGGTGTCAGTCCGTGGTGTCAGTGTGTTAGTGCGTGGTGTCAGTGTGTGGTGTCAGTGCATGGTGTCAGTTTGTCAGTGTGTGGTGGCAGGTCTTGGTGTCATTGTGTGGTGTCAGTGCATGGTGTCAGTGTGTCAGTGCATGGTGTCAGTTTGTCAGTGTGTGGTGTCAGGTCTTGGTGTCAGTGTGTGGTGTCAGTGCGTGGTGTCAGTGTGTGGTGTCAGTCTGTGGTGTCAGTGTGTTAGTGCGTGGTGTCAGTGTGTGGTGTCAGTGCATGGTGTCAGTGTGTGGTGTCAGTGCGTGGTGTCAGTGTGTTAGTGTGTGGTGTCAGTGTGTGGTGTCAGTGCATGGTGTCAGTGTGTGGTGTCAGTCCGTGGTGTCAGTGTGTTAGTGCGTGGTGTCAGTGTGTGGTGTCAGTGCATGGTGTCAGTTTGTCAGTGTGTGGTGTCAGGTCTTGGTGTCAGTGTGTGGTGTCAGTGCGTGGTGTCAGTGTGTGGTGTCAGGTATTGGTGTCAGTGTGTGGTGTCAGTGTGTGGTGTCAGTGTGTGGTGTCAGTTCTTGGTGTCAGTGTGTGGTGTCAGTGCGTGCTGTCAGTGTGTCAGTGACGGCGGCCTGCATTCCCCGCCTCCCCCGTCCCGGCTTGTCTCTGAGTGCTCCCCGTCCGGCCGCTGCTTCGGGCACCAGGCCCGCTGGGTACCAGCATTAGTTTAAAAGGGTTCAGTCCCTATTAAAAAGTGGTTAAAACCTGCCGTGCGCTCTGTGTACCATCGCGCCATCCAGCCGCCTGGTCACGCAGCCTCCGCATACACCCGGCACTGCCCGCCGCACACTGCACGACATTCCACCGCATACTATGCGACATTCCGCAGCATACTATGCAACATTTAACAACACACTGTGCGACATTCCACAGCATACTAGGCGACATTCCACAGAATACTACGCAACATTCCACAGCACACTATGCGACTTTCCACAGCATACTACATGACATTCCACAGCACACTACATGACATTCCACAGCACACTATGCGACATGCGACATTCCACAGTACACTGCATGACATTCCACAGCACACTATGCGACTTTCCACAGCATACTACGTGACATTCCACAGCACACTACGTGACATTCCACAGCACACTATGCGACATTCCAGAGCATATGATGCGACATTCCACAGTACACTGCACGACATTCCACAGCACACTACGCGACATTCCACCACATACTATGCGACATTCCGCAGCATACTACGCAACATTTAACAACACAGTGCGTGACATTCCGCAGCGTACTAGGCGACATTCCACAGCATACTATGCGACATTCCACATAATACTATGCGACATTCCACAGCACACTACGCGACTTTCCACAGCATACTACGTGACATTCCACAGTACACTATGCGACATTCCACAGCAGACTACGTGACATTCCACAGAATACTACGCAACATTCCACAGCACACTACGCGACTTTCCACAGCATACTACATGACATTCCACAGCACACTACGCGACATTCCACAGCACACTACGCGACATTCTACAGCACACTGCGTGACATTCCACAGAATACTACGTGACATTCCACAGCACACTACGTGACATTCCACAGCATACTATGCGACATTCCACAGCACACTGCACAACATTCCACAGCACACTATGGGACATTCCACAGCACACTGCACGACATTCCACAGCATATTATGCGACATTCCACAGTACACTGCATGACATTCCACAGCACACTACGGGACATTCCACAGCACACTGCACAACATTCCACAGCACACTATGGGACATTCCACAGCACACTACGTGACTTTCCACAGCATACTACGTGACATTCCACAGGACACTACACAACATTCTACAGCACACTGCGCGACATTCCACAGAATACTATGCGACATTCCACAGCACACTATGCGACATTCCACAGCATACTATGTGACATTCCACAGTACACTGCATGACATTCCACAGCACACTATGCGACATTCCACAGCACACTGCACAACATTCCACAGCACACTACGGGACATTCCACAGCACACTGCACGACATTCCACAGCATACTATGCGACATTCCACAGTACACTGCGTGACATTCCACAGCACACTATGCGACATTCCACAGCACACTGCACAACATTCCACAGAATACTACCTGACATTCCACAGCACACTATGCGACGTTCCACAGCACACTGTGCGACATTCCACAGCAGACTGCACGACATTCCACAGCCACAACGATTAGTTGGTTGTTGGAGTTTTACATCTGAGGTCATATCAAGACTGGTATCCACTCATGACAGTGCACACTCATGGCGACTTTATAGTGCTGCCCCACTGGGAGACTAGGCCACCAACACCATGACCTGATATCCAATGCAGTCACATTATCCTGACACTGAGCCAACCAGTCCATGTCCTATCCTAATAATGCCGAGTGCCTGGCTAGGAAGTGACAAGTATCAATTTTTAAGTCATTGGTTTGATGCGACTAGGGTTTGAACGCGTCGGTTTGAATCCCAAGATCTACCAAAAATGGAGACGGACGCTCAACTCATTCGGTCATCCCGTCTGCTGCCACGAAGGGGTCACCATTGCCATTTTCATCCTTTCACTCCACCCCCCTCCCCCCCCCCCTCTCTCACTCCCACAAAGTTGAAATTGACCCGGCGCGCAGGACGCGACTCAGACCGGAAGTTGGCGGTGATTGGCCGGGAATGCCGGCACCTGGCGTCTGGCGGACGCGGCGTCCCGGGAGAACGCCGGGGCGACGCGCGCCGGCCACTCTGCGGCAGCAATCTATTTGCGCTGGTGCCGGGCGGGGATAAAGAGATGCACATATTCACGAACCAGCCGCAGGGTCGATCAGTTCTTCTTCAGAGAAATTCCACCAACAGTCGGAGTTTCTAAAACTGAAGCCAAACTTTTTTCTTCTTTTTCTTCTTCTTCTTCTTTTTTTTTTTTTTTTTTTGCATTGTGGGAAAGTGCATCGGGTGTTGATTGATTGAGTGGATCCTTGTCCGCGGTCAAGGTCTATTAAAGCTGCATAAAGCATCAACTTTTCAAACCTCCGGCCGTGGCCAAATCAGTAGAGCGCGCGCCTCGCGTGTGGGAAATCGGGAATTCAGGTCCCGATCGAGTCAAACCAATGACTTATAAAATTGATACTTGTCGCTTCCTAGCCTGGCACTCAGTAGGATACGGCAAGGACTGGTTAGCTCAGTGTCAAGGTCATGTGACTGAGTGGGATATTTGGTCATGGTGCTGGCGCCCTGATTTCCCAGTGGGGCAGGATTATAAATTCACAATGAGTGTGCAGTCACAAGTCAGTACCCATCCTAATATGACTTTAGATGTTGCCAGGATGTAAAACTCCAACAACTAATCAACCAAATCAAATTTTCAAAAGCAAAAGAATTATCTAGAATTGATTCTTCATATCGAGCTTAGATACTGATTCACTTATTAAGCATTTGTTGCCAAATAGAAGGGAATATCAAGACAATTTAATTTGACCTGCTACTGTTGAAGCCTATGGCGTCCGAGTTTTGGCATGCTTGCCAAAACTAATTTTACGTGTTTGCACTTCAAATATCTCAAAGCTTAGCCATTTAAAATATAAGTTACTTCAAACTAAAGTAAGCTAGATTATAACAATCAATTTAATATATTTATATCAGAAAAATGACAGAAACTCAAAACCATCGGACTATGCAACTGTCAAGTCTTCGAGTCTTTGTCCGACGTCTTTCCGTTGTGGTGTGTAAAGTGTCCGCTTCGCATGCGGGAGGTCATGGGTGCGAGTCCACTCATAATTATTTCAGACCCATGTGATCAGTTAGTTAGTACTTGTTACTTTACCTGACAATGGATATTACTAGGATTACTAGGATAGGGCAAGGAATGGTCCAGACAGTTGTAAAATTTTCTGATATTTGAGATATGGGCTATGGAGAACTATTTTATAATAAATTGCAAATGATCTATATAATGGTAGATGGTAGGTAAAACCAAAGGCATATGAGGTATATGTGGTGTTGGTGTTCCATTACTAATTAAAGATAGAAATTGTATATTAATATAGATAATGAGAGAGGGTCACTTCTTGACCTGAGAGAGGGTCACTTCTTGACATGTAAGAGAGTCTTTGGAACTCTCCTCACATACCCCCTCCCCCCCCCCCAAGTGTTATTTATGGATCACTGCACACCACACACAACAGGGCACTTTAGCCAGACCTAACCATGCCTTGGTTACAAGGATATTGAACACTCATTGGTGGATATAAGAATGCCTGTTAGTGATTGGAAGACTTGATCATGTGATCACCACCATCTTGTTTCCTGAAACCATATATACAATAAATGAAGGAGTCTCACTCTCCTACCTTTCACTCTATATCTACTTTCCTTCCTTGCCTGTAATGATTTCCTATTAGCCTATCTACACCACTCAAACCGCCAGCCGTCGACTTTACACAGTGCCAGGATCATATGACTGAGTGGGATATCGCACCATGGGGTCATTGGTGTGGTATTTCAGTGGGGAAGCACTATTAAGCCACAAGGTGTCTGCACTATACCATCCTGGTATGACCCCAAATGTTGCCAGGGTGCAATACCTAAGTAATGTTTGGTGTGTTGTACAGGATAATGCCATAATCGAAGATCCGGCCTGATGTTAGAGCTACATGAAGGCACTGTAGTGGAAACTGTAAGTAACTGTAGTTCTGTTTAGCAAATAGATTTAAAGATCTAATTGCACCACGCCAGATTTAGCCAGAGCAAATTACATGCGCCGAGATAGAGATACTGGGTTGTTTGTAACCTTACGACGGTTACCGATTGCCGAACTGCAACATGAGAGAGAGGCTCTGATAAATCGGCCCAATCTTTGGTTGAAGAATAATCTTCTGGTGGGGCGGTTGTAGAAGCTGGGGGATGTCTTTACAACGATTAAACGACGAGTTGTTGGGCCGCTCCAGAATCTTCGGTCCGGCGGTAGCACAGCACTTGTATCCAGCACACAGCAGCAAGGGTTTCCGAGGAAGGGCGGGTAAAGATGGGTCCAGCACTCCAGCAACGAGAAGAAAGCGAGAGAAACCTAAAGGTGAAGGGCCCCACCTAAGCACACAACTCCCTTGGTCAGGGGGAGAAGTATGCCTGGGAGGGGAAAAAAGGGTAGATTCTAGGAAAGAGAAATGAGGAGAGTTGAGTCAAAGGACCGTGTCTATTTGCTCGATGGTGACCATCCAGCGAGCCAAAGACACGGACAGAGTAAGGGTAGAAAGTGAAATGCTGGTAGGCTCCCCCTCCTTGAACTCTTTTCAGACATATCAAGGAGGAAGGAGCAAGGCCAGCGGAGAGAAGATAGAGAGAGGTGTGGATGAAGTGCGGTCCGGATAGCAAGTGTGGTACATGCACCATATGCTCATTGTAGACTATTACTAAAACTAAATTCCAGATTTGAATCAAATTGGACAGCGGTGAAAACAAGTATTAACACACTTATCCGTTATGAGTGGGGTAAATAAATTCATCACACAAAAAAGAAAGAAAAAAAAGACCGTGTTACAAAGAAACAAAGCAACAGGAAAGAACTTTATTAAATGTTATCAGAGACTGCTGAATATATATGAAGAGTTCAGGTGCAAAACCATGTAAACGCCAATCCAAAATTGGAGACAAACATTGGAATCAAACCATCAACAAGTTTATTTTAAAATTCCCACTCCTTTATTCATTGCTCCATAACCATGTGATCATATGAAAAGTGGAATTAGTCAGAATTAAAATTATTTTTGGATAAAAGTCTTTTATTTATACTACATTTTTGGATTGGCGTTTACATGGTTTTGTGCCTGAACTTTTCATATATGCACCTGTTTTTGTAGAATCAAGGTCATCTTGATATCGGTTATACTTATAGATATAATTAGTAAAGTGTCGGGTACCAGACGGGATGACCGAATGAGTTGAGCATCCATAACCCATTTTGATAGATCGCAGGATTCGAACTCACAGGTTCAAAACCTGGTCGAGTCAAACCAATGACGTACAAATTTATACTTGTCGCTTCCTAGCCTGGCGCTTGGTTTTATTAGGATAGGACAAGGACTGGTTGGCTCAGTGTCTGGATAATGTGCCTGAGTGGAGATCAGGTCATGGTGCTGGTGCCCTGGTCTCCCAGTGGGGCAGCACGATATAGTCACCATGAATTCGGACTGTCACAAGTCAGGACCCGTCCTGATATGATCTTAGATGGTGCCAGGAACTCCAACAACCAAACAAGAAATAAACAACACACAAAGTTTTATTAAATGTTATCAGAGTATGCTGAAGACATAATATATGCACCTTGGTTTTTAAATAGAAAATTGTAGAATCATGGTCATGTTTGAATCGATTATAAATATTAGTAAAGTGTTGGTAAAACAACCAGCAGTATGTACACGCTGACAGTTTAGTAAAACGTCCATGATTTCCATTTACAGAACGCCTCAATCGGCCTTCACCCCCCCCCCCCCCCTCCCCCCAGTCCCGAAATGCAGTTCGGTGTCGGACACCCCCCCCCCCCCGCGCCCCCAACCTCTACTCACAGCCAGGGGGTGGGGCGTTTTATAATGTATTTATTTATTTTACTTTTATGGCCACATTTATCTCCCGTCGCGTCATGCCATCCAGCGATCCGTCTGGTGTAAACACATCCGCGTTTATTATGTATCAGAACGCGGCTCAGTCTGCCTGTTTTTTTCCGTCCGGTGTAGTTATTTATAGATCCTTAACCTTTCCCCACACACATCTAACCACTGCTGATTCCCTGGCGGCAGAACGGGTGTCAAGACAGCCATGTCGGTTAGTGCCGCGTGGCGTTCGCGTTCAAATTGCGCCGAGGGACTTGCCTTCTTCGACCGCCTCTAGAACAAGCCATGGGGGTCCCCCAGGCCTGCCGTACACTATGCAGTAATCTGACGTGAACACCAACGTTGATTGGTGATCACGGATGATCGGGAATCGGGGGCGAGCCATATCGGCGCTGATGTCGGTGATGGGATATGATATCGGGCATTCTCTCCTCCCACGCCTCCTCTATCTACACCGTGAGCCAACTGTCATTCTGCTCACTATCAAAACTATATACCGTATATGTCCCAATAGATGTGCACTGCGCGAGTGCAGACATATGGATGCGTGTCTATTCAAAGTTAAAGCATTTCATTGATTTGTTGTTGTCATGCCTCTGAAATAAAGTGGGATTGTCTTATTTTATGTGCAATCAGTCTGAATATGATCGTACATTTTTATTTGTTTCTGTCGTGCCTCTGAAATAAAGTGGGATTGTCTTATTTTATGTGCATTCAGTCTGAATATGATCATCAATTTGTCTGCACTTTCAATCTTGAAATGGGGTGTGTGCTTCTATTGGGTAGCGTGCTTCTATTGGGACATATAATGAATGCAAATATATATGAAGAGTTCAGGTGCAAAACCATGTAAACGCCACTCCAAAAATGTAGTTTAAATATAAGATGTTTAATAGAATAGACAGTTGTAAAATATTCCGATAATATGGGAAATGCAAATGGTCTATTAAGGTAAAAGGTATATAGTGCCAGGTGCATAATTGTTTATGTCGTTTCTGGTGATCCTTTACTCATGGTCAGTGGTCATTATGTGTTAGTTAGCTAGTGTGAAAGGGCACTAGGAGATAGTGTGTAAGGGGCCTTTGGAGCTCTACCCACTACCTCCCCCCCCCATTAGTCATGGATCACCACACACTCAGCTCAAGGAGGTGGTGAACAAGGGAGCCACACCCATGGTGATGGTGGGCAGATCACTGTAGCCATGGTGACACAGGAATGTTTGATGCTCATTGGTGGTACTGTAAATGCTTGATTCTCATTGGAGAATACGGGTCAGGTGACATGCCATACCAGATCCATGTACCACTATAAATAATAAACCAGAGGGCTTGGCTCTCTCTGTACTTTCACTATTTATACTCTTCCTTTCTGTTCCTTTCTCTTCTTGCCTGTATTGATTTCATTATAGCCTGCCGACACAACCACAGATTCCAGATGTGTACTTTCCATGGTGAAACCCAGTTATAACGCCCCCCAATCTAACGCGAATTCTGATATAATGTGATGGTTCACTTGACCCAGAATTCCTTAATTCAAAGGTAATTCAGTGAACTGAACCCCAATTTAATGCGGCCCCGCTGTTTTTACGATGACATTTTATGGACCCCAATGATCATGTTATACCATTTAGCATATATATTAATTATATATATATATTTTACCTCGGTAAACAGCCTCAGGCTAGCCTCAGGCTAGGGAGAGGTAAGCACGTCCGGTACCAGCAATTAGCATATACAACTCACGACTGGATAACGTGTCGTTGGGTTGCTCCGGCAAAATTAGTCTACATACAAGCAAATACGCAGTAAGTATAATAAAAACTGTGGTTAGCTTAATTATGATGCATTAGAGCATCATTATGGAAAGTTTAGACTTTCGTTGGTCCATTTTGGACGAGTTTATTTGGTTATAAACAACCAAGGATAGAACACTCGAGTGGGTTTCTCGAAGGAACCAAACCGGTCATTAGCGGTTATGTCAACACCCGGGTCACCGTGTGACTATGGGTAGAGATGTGGGTTTCGCCCTATCTCATGTGGAAATTCTCTCGTACTCTAATAGAGAGTAATGTTGGAGATGCTCCTGGGTTTCTTTTATAGACTCCCCTAGACAAAACTTTTTCAGGCGTTTCTCCGAGTTTCGTAGCATTTTCTCCAACTTGTTGACGTAGTAGTCACAGGTGGGAGAAGTGTGCGGAACAGAGGGATGGGCGGGCCGATACACTGGTCCCGACCCCGCGTAAGGTTTGGGCTTGACCCACAACCCACGCACAAATTTAGCTTATTACGCCTGTGTTATAACAGTATAAACACGTTCTTTAACACCAATAGATGTCCAAATGAGTTTGAAACAACCATATTGTGACATATATATATACCGGGACTGACCAAAAATGTTTGTTTCAGTTCCCGATGGCCACGAAGCGGAGTAAGCGCGGTGCAGCAGCAGCCGAGGGGCGTGTTCCGAGTGGAGTGGACGAGGAGTACGACTCCTCACCTGTGTTGTCGGCAGGGCCGTCGACACAGCCCCGGGCGCATATCCTCTCCGACCCGGACGAGGACGCAGTGCCTGATGTGCCTGCGCCTCCAGATTGGGAGGCTCGCTTTGCAAGATTGGAAAGCCACATCTTGACTGCCAAATCGCCTGTGTCTCGAAAGCGGCGTAGGCCGAGTGTCCAAGAGGATTCATTTGAGGATTTCTTGGACACAGACTCGGCGGTGGAGCTTAAGGCTCCTCCTCCTCCTTCTCCTAAACGGAGGAAGAAGAAGAAACAGGTGATTTCTTCGGGTGATGAATTCACCAAGGAGCGGGCAGAGTCTGGTTTGCGCAAAAAGCGGAAGACTAAGTCCAAAAAGAAGAAGAGGAAGAGGAAATATTCTTCTTCTGAGTCGTCCACTGAGTCTACTTCTACGGAATCAGACTCAGACACCATATATGAAGGGGTCTATGCGGACATTGGCACTAAAGTGGCTAAGAAGGTGGAGAAGCCAAAGGCTAAGCGGGTTAAAACCACTACGCTTATGCGCGAGACCGTGAATGGTCATTTTCGCACGTTCAAACCGGCGGAGGTTATCTCCAAGTTAGGAGATGAGTTAACAGGCATAAAGGGTGTTCCCAACTCCATCATTAAAGAAATGGATCGGGATGTCAATATGACGGATGACCGTAAGAAGTTTGAGGATGTGTTGCACACAGTGCATAAGGCAGTGTTGGCTACCCTAACAGCTATTGTTCCTGTGGCTAATAGGATGCAGAGTGAAAATAAGTTCTCGTCTTTGGCTAAGACAATGGACAAAGGCATTGCAGTACTAGCGGCGGCAGGTAATTACCTGTCGTTTCGAAGATATGAAAATGTCTTCAAGTCAGTTTGCACAGATGCTGGCAAAGAAGTGGCTCGCTCTAAGAAGGTTACCGATAATGAGGGGAAGGAGTTTACGCTCTATCTTGCTCCAGAGCCGATTAAAGGGAAACCTTTAGATAATACCAAGATGTTTGGCGGTCAACTACAATACCTCTATAAAGAGGTAGAGACTGCAGCCAAGAGTGGCAAAAACATGGATGGCAAGAAGAAACAGGAAGTTCCTCGTTTCAAAAAGTCACGAGGGGATTTTCGTCCACGACGGTTCACCAGAGGAACCAGACCGAGTTCAAACTTCGGTCAAGGGTTTCGGGGCCGGGGCGCTCGCCCAGGCTGGACCGACAACACCGCACGGCCAATAGGTCGAGGGTTCAACTCGTCGAGACCTTTCCCCAGGGGCGGGTCCAAGTAGAGGTCCAAACACAAACTTTACAAGTCCCTGCAGCCTCTAAAAAACACACAAACTGTAAGCAACTTTGTGGCTGGTAATATTAGTAATCATATTTCTGAGTGGCACAAAATTACTAGTGACCAAGAAATTATAGAAATAGTTAGGGGTGTTCAAATTCCCTTTACACAAATTCCTGTACAAAGTATAATACCTTTTTCATATAACATTCAACCAGTTGAACGAGACGCACTAACTAAACAGGTACATAAATTCTTTGAGAAAGGAATTATACAAAAAGTGACACACTGTTCAGGACAGTTTATTTCAAACATTTTCTCGAGACCGAAGCCTAATGGTGATGTTCGAATGATCCTGGATTTAACAATCCTTAATAAAAGGGTGGAATATCGACATTTTAAAATGTTCTCTCTAGATACGGCACGAGATCTGATTACACCAGATGCGTGGATGGCTAGTGTTGATTTACAGGATGCATATTATACGCTTCCCATAATGGAACAATACCGAAAATTTCTTCGATTTATTTGGGATAACCAACTCTATGAGTTTACCTGTATGCCGAATGGCTTAGCTTGTGCGCCACGTTTATTTACTAAATTGCTTAAACCTGTTTTCTCGGTAATGGCGAGGAAGGGTCACATAATGTTTCCATACATAGATGATTCTTTTATTATAGCATCAACACAAATTGGTTGTGTGAATGCAGTTTTGGATTTATGTGCATTACTCACTAAATTGGGGTTTTATGTACATCAACAAAAGTCAGTGTTTAAACCAACAAAACAACTCAAATGTTTAGGGTTTATTCTGGATACACAGTCCCTTACAGTGTCGATAACAGAACAAAAACTAATTAAGTTTATGACTACAGCGACTCAGCTTATTAAGTTATCAAAGCCAAAAATTAGACAGGTTGCTGTTCTTATTGGCATAATGACCTCATATGCACCTGCTGTGTTATATGGGAAGGCCCATATTAAGTCGCTAGAAATAGATAAAAATTTAGCGTTAACACAAACTAAAGGCAATTTTGAGCGAAAGATGTTTATTTCGCAAGAAGGGTTACAGGATATTGGATGGTGGATGCAACATATAGCAAGTTCACCAAATCCAATCCGCATGGCGGAACCTAATACAGTAATTACTACTGATGCTTCGTTAGAAGGTTGGGGAGCTCATCGAGATGGGGTCACAACAGGAGGTAGATGGCTTGATGATGAAAAATCAGACTATATTAATGCACTAGAATTGCGTGCTATTTATCTGGGCTTACGTAGTTTAGTAAAGATAAATAAATCACAGGTTAGAATACTAACTGATAATACTACTGCCATGGCATATATTCGTAACATGGGTGGAACCAAATCAAAGTCTTGCAATCAGTTATCTAAACTGATTTGGAACTGGGCACAGGCTCAACAAGTCTGGCTGACTGTAGCGCATATTCCAGGATCACAAAATACACTTGCAGATTATAAAAGTAGAAATTTCCATGACCATTTAGAGTGGTCTCTCTCTACACATTTGTTTAACTTCGTTTGTGAAAAATGGGGTACACCTGAAGTTGACTTATTTGCATCACGAAATAATAACAAGTTACCCTGTTATGTTTCTTGGCATCCTGAACCGGATGCTTGGAAAGTAGATGCGTTTGCTATTACCTGGGAAAATAATTATTTTTATATTTTCCCACCATTTAGCATTATCAGCCGAGTAGTGAGAAAAATCGGCTTGGAAGGGACACATGCGATACTGGTGGTGCCCGATTGGGACACGCAACCTTGGCTGCCAGCAGTTTCACAACTGGCAAAAGATCGTATACGATTCCCAAGAAAACTCGGGAATCTGACGCACCACGGACCGCTAGTGGTTCACGGCGACGTGTCAACGACGCCTCTATTGGCATTCCTTTTCTAAGGAAGCAGCTACAGCAATTTGGATTGGACAGAATTACTGAGGATAGGATAGTATCGGATGCCTGGAGGCCAGGAACTGTCAAAATGTATACAACCTATTTAAAGAAATGGGGTGTACATTGTTTGTTAATGAAAGTTAAGCCAACAAATCCAAAGATTTCACAAGTAGCTCGGTTTCTTCGTTCTCTAGAGGATGAAGGACTTTCCTTTGGATCGATTAATGCGGCGAGGTGTGCGTTATCAATTATATTACCTAGAATTGATGGCGAAACAGTTGGAAAACATTATGTTATTTGTTATTTACTTCGTTCAATTTATCAAAGGAATCCTCCAAAACCAAAGTATAGTCGGTTTTGGGATGTTTCTATAGTATTTAAGTTGTTTCAGGCTTGGCCTCACAACTCGTGGTTAGATATAAAACAGTTAGGTTTTAAGGTCGCGGTTCTGTTATTGTTAGTAACCGGACACAGAGGACAGACGATTGTTGCTTTATCCTTAACTGGATTAGAAATAGACAAGCAACAAGCTACGTTTGATTTAGAAAAATTGCTTAAATCAAACACGTTAGGTGACCCTTTATCAACGGTTCACTTAGACTGTTTTCCGAATGATCGGAAATTATGTGTTGTGTCGGCCATACGGGCTTATATATACAAGACAAAGGATTTACGTGCATCACAACAACTATTAGTGAGCTTTATAAAGCCACATAAGGCGATTTCACGAGACACACTTGCCAGATGGACAATTACGGTGTTGAAATTGGCTGGAGTGGATACGAGTAAATACTCTTCCCACTCAACTAGAGGAGCCATGGTCTCCAAGGCACGGGTGCTTGGTATTTCTGTGAAAAGAATACTAGCGCATGCAGGCTGGAAGACGGCTAAGTCGTTTGCAAAACATTATAATAAACGACTAGAAAAGCCTACCGGCGTTGCAAAGCGTCTTCTCGCCAACTAACAAGAATAGGTGAGAACAAAAATTTAGAATGTTATAATAATAAGAAAGAATGATATTAAGGATAAAAATGAATTATGTAAAGGTCTCCCTAGCCTGAGGCTAGCCTGAGGCTGTTTACCGAGGTAAAATAGTATAGTTATACGAGTATTACCTTGGTACAGATGATGGATAACTGTTGTTTTACCGAGGTATAAGCCTCGGATAGATGTGGGCTAGGGCCCTCCCGCCACACCCTGCCACATCTATTCCGTTGGTGTACCTTTTCGGTAAAGTAATAGTATCCATTGTTTGAAAGTCATTTTTATCCTCAATAAGTAGGTTAAGATTGCTGGTACCGGACGTGCTTACCTCTCCCTAGCCCACATCTATCCGAGGCTTATACCTCGGTAAAACAACAGTTATCCATCATCTGTACCAAGGTAAGACTCGTATAACTATACTATATATTGATAAAATATATTGTATATAATATATATTAATTATGTACATTATATATGATATATTAATTATATATATTAATATATATATATTATTTACATATATATATTATACATATATGTATACAGTATAACCCCGTTAAACCAAACGCGGTTAAACCAAATGATCGGTTAATCCAAACTGTTTTCGGCGGCCCGGCAAAATACTACTATTTATCATATAAAAATAGTTGGTTAATCCAAAGTATCGGTTAATCAAAACAAAATTTCTGACCCCAGGCCACTTCCGGTACGGTTAAACCAAACTTCCATGTGGTTATAAGGTCATCTGAGACCCCTCCCACCCACCCATCTCCCACCCACCCACCCATCTCCCACCCACCCCCATCTCCCACCCACCCCCACCCCCATCTCCCACCCACCCCCACCCCGACCTCCCACCCCCATCTTCCACCCACCCCCATCTCCCACCCACGCCAACCCCCATCTCCCACCCACCCATCTCCCACCCACCCCCACCCCCATCTGCCATGCACCCTATCTCCCATGCATCCCCACCACCAAATCCTACCCCACCACCATCTCCCACACACCCCTATCTTCCACGCACCTCCACCTCCCACCCCCATTCCCCCCCCCCCCCACACCCCCATCTCACACTCTCCAACTCCCACCCCACCACATTCCCATGAATATGTAAATAAGAGTATTTGCCTTATTCCGCTAAATGCTAAATGGCTGCGAACTATATCACATGCTTCCATTAGATATTGCCCTCGTCTAACAATGAGTAGAAGTGTACATTTGTGGGGATTTCAAACTCCCATCTAACAAAAGCCGTGTAATTTCCCAACTGCGCTGCCTTCGCTAAGCCGGCTGTTGTCCTGTTCTTCCCCCTGTGTGGAGCCTCGCGGAGCCGAATGATGATATATCTCACAAATTGAGATGAGCTCCAGAAAAACAAGCGCAGCTTTACCTCAGGATCAATTTGTCAGAGTGAGGCTGAATCTAACTCCTGCTGGCATGTGTTCGAAACTGAAGGTGTGATGGAGTCATTTCGGCTCCATCCGCAACTGGCAGCTTTGGCTTTAATTAAGTGGGAGTGATATTAGTAGCAGCTTCCGCTTCCGCCTGCGTCCTAGTTTTCTACTCACCTTGATGTAAACACCTCCTTTATCCCTCCTCCCTCCAATCTCAATAGTTCCGTATCAGCCACTAGGGCTGGAATTGTAGCACCTTTACAACGACAATGAGTTTTTTGGGGGTGCTTTTTTGGGGGACATTACTTGATTAAAGGGCGCATTCCATATACGCGTAATGCGTAATGCGTTACGCGTTATGCGAATGCCATCATTCCATATACGCGTAATGCGTATTGCGTTATGCGTTATGCGCTATGTAGTGAAGTATATAAAAAGTATATAAAAAGTGTGTGTGACTCTGTGTCTCTGTGTGTGTCTCTATGTGTGTGTCTGTGTCTCTGTGTGTGTCTCTGTCTGGGAGACACACACACACAGACACACACACAGACACACACAGACACAGAGACATACACACCGAGACACACACACAGACACTTTGGTCTTCGCGGACAAATTGGTCTTCCTCATTACACTGCTCCTTTCCCTATCCTAGTAATGCCGAGCGCCAGGTTAGGTAGTGACAAGTATCAATTTTGAAAGTCATTGGTTTGACTCAGCCAGGATTCGAACCTGGGAGGTTCGAAACCGATGATCTACCAGAACGAGAGGCGGACGCTCAACTCATTCAGGCATCACGTCAAAGGGATATACAACTTGAAACAAGAAAAAAGCTAATTACCCTTCGCAATTAACTATTCTGATTGAAAATATCCATTCTTGGAAAAGAAATAATCATCTGAAATTAAATGTAGCAGCTTATTCAAACAAAGAGCAAGCATAAATAAACAATGCACTTAGGATCAACTCATCGTGCCATCGCAAGTAGATTGGTTGTTGGAGTTTTACTTCCTGGCAACATCTAAGGTCATATCAGGACGGGTACGGACTTTTGACAGTGTGCACTCATGTCAACTTCATAGTGCTGCCCCACTGGGAGACCAGGCCACCAGTACCATAACCCAATATCCCACTCAGTCACATTGTCCTGACACTGAGCGAACCAGTCCTTGCCCTATCCTAATAATGCCGAGCGCCTGGCTAGGAAGCAACAAGTATCAATTTTTAAGTCATTGGTTTGACTCGACCAGGGTTCGAATCCCACGATCTACCAAAACGGGTGACGGACGCTCAACTCACTCGGCCATCCCGTCCGGTAAAAAGAAGTAAACGTGTAATTTGATTGGAGAATGAACCTGAGGTACTTATTGAGAGCCTGCAGCCCGTCTGTACATGTGTGCCTAAGAGGCTTAACAGGCAGATAGCAGGCAGGCACAAGGACAGACGCACCAGGGAACCCAACTGGAGAAGGTGTCCTAATTGGTAGAGCGGAAGCCTCCCATGCGGAAGGTCGGGAGTTCAAATCCTGGCCGAGGCAAACCAATGACTTACAAAATTGATAATTGTCACCACCTAGCCTGGTGTTCGGCGTTACTAATACTACCGTCCTGATATGACCTTAGATGTTGCTAGGACGTAAAACAACAACAAACAAATATATTAATACTATGATAGGACAAAGACTGGTTAGCTCAGTATTAGGATAATCTGACTGAGTAGGATATTTGATCATGCATGATGCCCGTGGCCTGATCTCCCAATGGGGCTGGCAGCACTATAAAATCACCATGATTGTGCACCTGCATAAGTCGGTACTCGTTCTGATATGACCATAGATGTTGCTAGCACGCAAAACCCCAACAAACAAACAAACCAGATCAGACCAGACCAGCCGAGTAGCTTCACTAATCCGTGATATATAGCACCTGATAAGGCACGAGAAGAACGCCATTCATTACGCGCATGCTACTTCACCTTTCACTTTGACCTTTGACCTAGTGGAGGTGCATGGGGACTCGCCAGCGCAGGTGTTGTATCGAGGTTGAAACCCTTCGAAACGTGTGGCTTTCTAAAGGTTCTTTGACACTCTGTTCTTTAAGAACGCCAACTGCGGATTACACCGAGTGAGCCGTGAGGAGTTCCAGATAGTGTTGTACCATTCCCTGTAAATGTGGCACTGGTGTAAGTAGGATGTCCGTTGGGATGCCTCGTCTCCCTTTCCCTTGGAGTCTCTACCTGGTGTTCGAACCCTGGTCGAGTCAAACCAATGACTTAAAAATTGATACTTGTTGCTTCCTAGCCTGGCACTCGGCATTATTAGGATAGGGCAAGGACTGGTTGGTTCAGTGTCAGGATAATGTGCTGGCGGCCTGATATTCCAGTGGGGCAGCACTATAAATTTGCCATGAGTTCACACTGTCACAAGTCGGTACCCGTCCTGATATGACCTTAGACGTTGCTAGGACGTAAAACAACAACAAACAAACAAACTCTACCTGGTGGTGGTGGCCGTCGTTGGAGCCTGTTTGTACAATGCGCAGATCCCTCAGTGTTGCACAACATCAACGTCCATGTGTCGTACTTAGTGGTGATTGCTTATTGCCGTGTCGGCAGCCAAGGCCATAATCACGGCAAGACATGTTCAACTTGTATTCTGCCATATTATTATCCTTCCATCGCTTTTGCACAGAATGTAAAAGCTCGATCAATAGACGATATTCACAACACGTGCGTTGCCTGGTGGCATCGAATGAAACCATGGTTGTGGGCCGTTTTTTGCGGCTAGACCACAACTGCATTTGTTTACAGTACAAAACGGGAAGAGCGTGCATGCTCTTCCTTGATAAATGGCAAATGGCACCCATATAAAATTAGCACTATCAGATTGGTAAACATGTTGTCTCTTTTTTGCCAGGCGATTTTATTGTATCTGCTGTGACTTTTGAGATATTTGAATTTTTCTGAGGTGTAAAGTGATCTATTTCACTTGGCAGCTGGGTCACCTGACCAAAATCCAGCATTATGATTGGTTTGTCATTTACATGATGCAGGCCATGTGCTTTTGTTGTTTTGTGTATTTATAACTAATAATTGTCAGTTATTTATCATAGATATTGCACATACATCTAAAATACAGTTTTTCTATATGACTTTGGGACGTAATAATTTGTGTTGTCTATTTACTATTTTACTGAGGTAAAAAATCTGCAACTGAAAACCAATAGAGTAATTGTGAGAAAATTAGCCTGTATTTCTGACACATAACCTGTAATAACCTTGCTTGTGCTAGGCCTATAAAGTCCATCTATATATTACATTAAAGGGTTTGATGTATTTTAACAGAATACATTGGTTTTGTAGAGCTATCTGGTGTTTGAATTTTTTTCTGCAAGTCTCTAACCATGTAGGTTTCTTTGACTCACTATGTAAATATGCTATGCTTCTGCGAGGCTTTCAGAATGATGACGCACAACCTCAAATCTAGCTCTAACGCGCATGCGTGTGAATATCGTGTATTATGGGTCAAAAGCTACTTTGGAAGTTAAAAGCTTGCAATTATAAAAGTTGCTGCCAAGGAAGGAATTGTAGTTAATCCCAGATATCATTCTTTCTGAATTTGCAAAGAATTGCTTAATATATTATATGAGCCGGCATAGTCCTGCTGCTGCACTGAAGAACGCTAGAATTGCTTCTTGTTTTGCGTTAGTTAAAAGATCATGCAGCTTGTTTACATTCTATAATTGTTGCCGCATGTCTGTAAAATCAACACAGTTTAAAGTTGCATAGTCCGATGGGTTTTCAGTTTCTGTAATTTTCTGAGATCGTTATAATTTACCCTACTTTCATTCGAAGTAATTTTTATTTTAAATAGCTAACCTTTGAGATATTTGAAGTGCAAACAAGCAAAATGAGTTTTGGCAAGCTTGCCAAAACTCTGACACCATAGGTTTCTACAGTAATAGGTTCTATCAAATTGCCTCAGTATTCCCTTCTATGTGGTGACAAATGTTTAGCAAGTGCACCATCAAATTGAGATACTTGTAGAATCAAATTGCGATACTTGTTTTGGTTTTGCAAATTTGATGCTTCATTGGACTATGCAGCTTTAATCAAATGTGTTTGAGAACCAGTGGGAACTGACACCCAATGCGTTTGAAGTGGGGTCCCCCTTGCGCAGAAAAGAGTGTGTAAGTCACGAGTGGCCAATGTGGCTGTGGCTAAGGACCACTTGGTCTCGCCGACCACCCCCCACCCCCATCCCCCTGCATGTGTCTGTGGTGGTTTTCCCACAGATGGGATGGTTTCAGGTAATTCGTTATTTGTGTTTTGTCCCACTCAGGTTTCCGTCGTCGTCACACTGACACATTGTCACACTGTCACACTGTCACATTGTCACACTGTCACACTGTCACACTGACACATTGTCACACTGACACATTGTCACACTGTCACACTGACACACTGTCACATTGTCACACTGACACATTGTCACACTGTCACACTGACACACTGTCACTCTGACACATTGTCACACTGTCATAGTCACAAAACAACTACTGCAGCTAGTGGTGGCTTGGGGGGAGGAGGCGATATCGCGTTATCCAATCAGCAGTGCGGTTCTATCAGCACTCGGACTAAGTGAGGCTGATTGGTTCAAAACGCACTTTTGATTCTAAGTAAAAATATGAATTGCCGATTTGTGATTTGTATAAGTTTGACAATTACAGCAATAAATGTATCCTAAAATAGCAACAAATCAGACAAAGACTATTCATGGAATCATTATAATGTAGCTTTGGCATCAGTTGGCGTATGGACATATGTATATATGCATGTGAAATGCCTGTTTTCCCAGTGGGACAGCACTATAAAGTCGCCATTAGTGCGCACTGTCACAAATCGGTACCCGTCCTGATATCACCTTAGATGTTGCTAGGACTTAAAACAACAACAAACAAATGCTCACATGTATGTATACGTACATAAACTATCTGATTCTAAAGGCCCTGTCACACCTCACCAGATTGGGGGAAACGGACAGAAAATGAACAATGTCCAGTTAGTGTCTGTACAAGTTTTGAACATGCACAAAACTAGGAACAAATGCCACCGGATTGAAGTCTACAGTTCTTGTCCGGTTTGAGTTTGTTTCCTCCATTGGCTATCTGTTCATGTCAGTTTCATGTTGGTTTCATGTTGGTTTCATGTCCGTTTCATGTCCGTTCGTCCAGCGGCCATTGACCCGATAGTGCAACATTTTGACACATTTTAATACATGTTGATACTTATCACCACTGGACTAGACAATTCTGCCCGTTTCTCAATCTGGCGAGGTGTGACAGCTGCTTTAGTAAAAATATCAATTACTGATTTTGTGTAACTATATATTTTGCTTAAGTATGAAATTTAATTTATTGTAACATTGGTTGCTCGGCTGGAAGATCACCCCTTGGTTACCTTACGACGTGTTTGTAGTTAAATAATAGTTTACTAAATAGATTCTATCAATTATTAATAAAACTATTCTTTTTCTATGGGAATTTGTTTCCCTTGACCACAAATATATGATTGTGAGCTTTCTAATTTAATGAGTGTCTATTGGCACATAATTGATTGTCTGCTTTTACATGTAAAAGCGATGGTTTGAACAAAAAACAAACATTTCTTACCGTGAATATGGCCTATGTTGCCAACACAGTGTAAAGCAACCACCAATCAATCAACATCAATCAATCAGTTAAATAAAACTCGAACTCACGTGAAGAACTGCATGACATGGTACCAAGATTTGTGAGAGCTTCGCCTGGTCTGAAAAGACGCATGCTCATACAAATCGGAGCATCATTTAGCCTCCTATGTTACATGTTTCTCACTGGCTTCGTTGTTTGAACCACCTGCATCCATTGAGAACCTGGTGTCAAAAAGTGGCAGTCTTGACTACTGTGAACCTTGCCAGTCACAATGATCAGTGGTTGGCACCGCGCCAGTGGAGGCTATGGTGGACCATCTCACCTAGTAGCCACCCCTGTGTAAAAATATACGGATTTTCGGTAAAGAATTATATATTGGCAGAGAGCATTATTATTCTTGGGTGATGGAGTGGGGAGAAGGTTATGTAATATAAAACCAATGGTGCCCCCACTCACATGATGACATGATATAAGTGTGAGATATATGTTCATACATGATGCCTAAAGTTAATGAAGAGATGTTCTTATATAAGAAGCAGTTCAAGGTTGATGAAATGTTCCTCTATGTATTCATAAAGAATGCAATTTGAGAAAAAGGACATTTTTGGTATATACATATATATATATATATATTTGTAACTGTCTACAACTACCTGTCCCTACCAGACCCAGGGCCAAGCACACCAGCCATACCACATTCCTTAGAGCCACACCCTGCAGGCTGGTTTGGGTGGCAACTCCCCATATTAGAGCATTGCACTGACCAGTCTGTAGGGGAGTGTCTGATTGGCTGGCTGTGGAAGGTCTGGTCACCTGACCCCCTTTGGCCTATCATGACCACACAAGTCTCATTGTAACTAATTATTCAAGAAACTTCTCCAGACACTGGAGAGGGATCACTCTACTCCTGGCTCTTGCGTGAGACACACCTACTCTTGAGCAGGAACCCCAGACACTCTGTCTGATGCTATCAAAATTCATCTATTCCAATTGAGTGTGTACACAGCCATAGGACTCCTGTCCCATGGGATGTAGGCACTGCTTTCTATACAGGCTAAAGTAGTAATGAGATACTGTGTGGACAGAAGGTGAGGGGTTAGGTGGATAGGTCACTGATAGGTGAGCAGGAGTTGATGCCAATAAAGCACAACATCCTCACTGTCTATCTTTGTGACTTGTCTTCCTTTCTTCCTTAGTATTAGTTCCAGAGTTGGTAATATTGGTTTAGTATGACTGCATCACAGGTGAAATGAAGGGGAAGAGTATTGTAGTCTCATGGGGTGCTCACAGCGGCCGAGTAACCTCATGTTTCTATACCTGGCTGGAGATTACGCGTGACCTTTCTGGGCAGTGACAGGTCACCAAGGGTGAATAAACTGGGGAAGACCCTGAGGATTGAAGCATCTACGGCGTTGTTCATTATTCTCCTGGTGGAGTAGAATCTGGTCCATCATGTTATTTATTATAAACAAACATTTAGTTAGATTAGGCAACTTTTGATGAAGCTCCTGATGAAATTATCCTAAAGGTTTCTTTAAATAATTGTGGAATTGAATCCACTTTCCTACGCTTTATATCCTAATCAACTCGAGTCTACCTACACTTGCTTCCCTGCCTGAAGGCCTGGCCACAGACACATTAGTGGACATAGTTGAACGTAGTGGAGGCTAATGTAGTTGAACATAGTTGATCGTAGTTGAATGTAGTTGGATGTATGGGCATCCATTCTTCTCCATCATGCTAACTTGGTAATAATGTGGGTGGGCCGTGAATTGCAATTTAATCTTTGGACATGTTCAAAGGAGTGCTACGTTAGAGGCTAGCATACTGTGGCAAAGTCTCCATACTCTTAATGTGCTCTAGCATACTCTAGCCTACTTTAGCGTACTTGGACGTGTTTGAACATAGTTGACCATAGTGGAGGCTAATGTATGTTGAACATAGTTGAACGTAGTTGAATGTAGTTGAACGTACTGGCATCCATGCCATAACGTATTTATCCGTACCAAATCCTGATGTACCTTAACGTTTTTCACCATAGTTTAACATACTTACACCATGTTTGACCCACGTTAATCTAACCTATGTTCAACTACATTCACTAACGTGTATGTGACCAGGGCTTAAGAATGAATAGAAGTGTATGTTTGAACAGCGGAGGGTTATTTGAAGTCTAACCCAAATAGATGGGAATCGAACCTGCCAAGAGCACTAGTTAGCACAAGTGAACCGGCGGATTCTGTGGAACTCTTATGCCTGGTACACACCTACCGTTTGTGCGCACACACCTCCCGTATACGATCGAAAACTGCCCGTTTCGCCCACAAAAATCGCTTGGTGTGCGCTCCCCGCGCACACCTAGCGATTGCGATTCGCATATAAAACTCAGTTAGGGCTAAAAGCGGCCGATTACGATTCGCGATTCGAAAAACGAATCGGCCCGTTTTCAGTTTTAAGCGGGTCGGGTCGAGTCGCGAGTTTTAGTGCGCGAATCCTATACGGGAGGTGTGTACTAGGCATTAGCGCAGTACAGTTGAGATTTCCCGCTTGTGAATACTTCGTTAGAACATATCGAATGTTCTGTATGACCTACTTTCTGTAATAACCTGACAGGATGTTGAAGCGCCCAGACCGGCGTCTCCGGAAGTGAGTTTCCTTGGCTTTCCGCTGATACCAGCTTGACTCAGAGCCTCTCACGTAGTCATCGACTGGAGCCTCCTTCCAGTGGCGTCTTTATTGGCGGACCAGTAATCGACTTGTCAGTGGCCGGGATCGCAAACAAATACCAAACTCAATGGGCGCTCCCATCATTCAAACTACGTTGGTTGGTTGTTGGAGTTTTATGTCCAGGCAACATCTAAGGTCGTATCAGTACACGACCAGACGGGATGGCCGAATGAGTTAAAGCGTCCGTGTCCTGTGTTGGTAGACCGTGGGATCGTGGGTTCGAACCCTGGTCGAGTCAAACCGATGACTTAAAAATTGATACTTGTTGCTTTCTAGCCAGGCACTCGGCATTATTAGGATAGGACACGGACTGGTTGGCTCAGTGTCAGGATAATGTGACTGAGTGGGATATCAGGTATATGGTGCTGGCGGCCTGGTCTCCCAATGGGGCAGCACTATAAAGTCGCCATGAGTGGCGACCTGTCACAAGTCGGTACCAGTCCTGATATGACCTTAGATGTTACTAGGACGTAAAACAACAACAAACAAACGTATCAGGACGAGTACCGACTCGTGACAGTGCGCGCTCATGGCGATTTTATAGTGTCGGCGTGCTGGGTAATCAGGCCACCAGCACCATGATCTGATAATCCACTCAGTCACATTATCCTGACACTGATCTAACCAGTCCTTGCCCTATTCTATTAATGCCGAGTGCCAGGCTAGGAAGTGACAAGTTTCAATTTTATAAGTCATTTGACTCGACCGGGAGCCGAACTCCCCCACCTACCGCACGCGATACCCGCGCTCTACCGATTCGGCCACCATGCCCGGTCAATCATACAAACTAAGACAGAAGGAATCAGTGCCACACCTACATTGTCGCACTGTAAGCACATGTGAACAATTTCTCTCGGAAATTTTTTTTCTCCCCGTACCAACTCTTTTATAATAGCCCTGTCACACTACGACGTATCTCGCCGGCATGCCGCCAATGTGCAAAATCACTTTTAATCGTCGAGAAACATCAAACTTTTTGGCGTCAGCGCAACGTATTGGTAGCGTGTGGCCGACGTTGTGAGAAAAAAAGAAAAAAGTTTGGCGCGCCGTCCTGATATGGCCTTAGATGTTGCTAGGATGTAAAACGACAAAGCAAAAGTTTGGAGCTACGTGTGGGAACGACTCTCACATGGGCACGGCGTATGCCTGGCGTTCGCCTAACGTTATTCCTGTGCGTTTAACGTATCTCGACGCGCCACTAACGTCGCCATAATGTTAACACCCGCCCATTCTCGCAAGTCGAAAGTTTTGTGCAAGCACAAAACTTCGCCGATCCCCTAACGCGCGCTGCCGACCATCGCCGTCCATCAACGATTACCAATGCGCATAACTCTTCCTGACGTCTCCCGACGTTTCACCAAAAAGTGACACACGTCGACGCGCGTTGGCGAGAAACATCATAATGTGATGGCACCATTACATACTGTTCTTTCTTTTGTGCTTACAATTCTTTTAATTTCCCGTAAGCACGTGAATAATTTTGCGCGACAATTTAGAGATTTCAAGCTACGCCCCTGGGAACATTTATTCCACAGTAGATAACTGGCAGTGACACCGCCCCGCCTGGAGCCAGCTCATACCCAGTAACCATGGCAACGGACACTACACAACGCTCACACCCGTGTATTTTGGTGCAACTGCGCGGCGATGCGTGACGTCACAGCGTCTCCCAACCGTCATTACGCTGTTACCAGCGTTCTAAGTACCCCCTGGTGGATTGGTTGGTTGTTGGAGTTTCACATCCTGGCAACATTTAAGGTTATGTCAGGGAGGGTACTAACTTATGACAGTGTGTACTCATGACGAGTAAATAGTGCTGCCCCACTAGGAGAATCAATCGCTGGCACCATGACCTGATATCCCACTCAGTCACATTATCTGAGCCAACCAGTCATTTCCCTATCCTAATAATGCTGAGTGCCTGGCTAGGGAACAAAAAGTATAAATTTGTAAGTCATTGGTTTGAATCGACCAGGGTTTGAATCAGGCGATGTACTAAAACGGGAGATGGACGTTCAACTCATTTGGCCATCCCGTCTGGTCCCGAACCAAGGCAATGCATGAATGACGTCATATTCGCCAAACCAGCCCCCACACCCCCCTAGCTTGGTTTCCCGTCTCGGTCACAGATCTTAGGCTTGGAAGAAAGCATTACAACATCGGGTAAAATATTGTGATAAAACACATTGGTGGGGAATGTGAACTAGTCTATAAGGGATTACAAATGGTCTATAAAGGTAAATGATGTATAAGGCCAGGGGCATAAAGGTAGTATGTGGTGCCAGTGATCCTTTATTTAGATTAAATAGTCATTGTGTATTCTATAGATAGTGTGAGAGGGGCACTACTGTTAGTGTGGAAGGGGCTCAAGAGCTCTCCTCACAACCCCCTCCCCCCAACTGTTAGTCACGGATCACCACACACACAGACACAAGAGGGCAGGTGAGGCCAAAGCAGCCACAATGCATGGTGGTGGGTAGATCACAGTTGTCATGGTCATACAGAAATGCTTACTGTTCATTGGTGGATATAGAAATGCTTACTGTTCCTTGGAGAGCATGGTCAGGTGACATGCCATATCAAGTCCAGAAACCACTATTTAATAATAAACCTGAGGGTGCAAGCTCTCACTCACTTACTTTACTTTCACTCTATACTCTGCCTTTCTGATACTTGCCTGTAGTGATTTCCTATAAGCCTGCCTACACAGCTACAGCTGCCAGACGACGACTTTACAATCGGACCATATATGGAAGACATGCTGGGAGGGACCAGTGTAGTTGTTCCTCCGCGTGGCATGCGCTACTCTACGGTGGAGTCGTCAAGGCATTAAGCCCATATGCCCTCAATGGATTACGCTTATAACATATAGCATTACTGGCATCTATCTATTTTTGGATTGATATTTACATTCCCTAAATATATATAAATCAAATACAACTCTAAAAGTGAGATGTGGGTACATAGGTATTGCACAATATAATTGTAAATTGGACCTATGGGTTTATCGCATTGACTGCTCCACCGCAGAGTAGCGCAGGAACACCTACACTGGTCCCGATGACGTCATGCTTTTAGTCCGTGGTGGGGAACCAAGCTACTCACTCACCACCCCCACCCCCACCACCACCACCACCCCCACGCCCACGCCATCCAGGATTCAAACCATCGATTAGAAACTTGGCTTTGATTAAGCTGAAGGTGCTCCTATCGTGCGTGTTTATTTAGTGGGAATTTATAGAATTAAACAAAGGAAATTGATTGTGCTTTTATGGGTGAGTGTTGAAATGTTAGGAGTAAGAAGCAAGAAAAACTAAATTATTACTAAGACTAAATTCCAAAGATTTGAATCAAATTGGACTAGTGCTGCCAAGCGGTGAAAACACTTATCCGTTATAGGCAGGGTCAATAAATTCATCACACAAAAAAGAAAAAACTGTGTTCACCGGTTATTGGAGGTGGTGACCTCTTACTCTGTCTGTGTTTCTGGCTCGCCGACTGGTCACCACAGACCAAGGAGACACGGCGCTTTGACTCAACTCTCCTCATTTCTCTTTCCTCTACTCTACCCATTTTTTTTTCTCCCGACCTTACTTCTCCCCCTGATCAAAGGAGTTGTTTGCTTTGGTGGCGCCCTGTTCCATTTTCACTGTTTCACTTTGTTCTTGCCTGCAGATCCCACCCTTTGCTATCCCTTCCTCCCGAACCATTGGCTACTGGAGGTGAGTGCACCGCTACAATTGGACAACTGAGCTGGTACCGCTCCAACGACTAGTCGTTATTGTTGTGAAGTTCCCCCCGCTTCTACAACCGTCCACCCTGAAGTTTAATCTTCAATCCAAAGATCGGACTGATTTATCGGTGCCTTTCTATATTGCTGCAGTGTTGCAGCCGGTAACCGTCGTAAGGTTACAAACCACCCAAGAGTCAGAGTAACACGGTACTCCTGTAAGTTGCTACTTTGCTTAAAGTTGCATAGTCCGATGGAAACATCAAATTTTCAAAACCAAAACACTGACCTAGATTTCATTCTATGTATCTAACTTAGATACCGGTGCACTTATTAAGGATTTGTTGTTATTAAAGAGCATAATAAGTCAACCTACTAGAATATGTTCCTATTGAAGCCTATGGTGTCAGAGTTTTGGCATGCTTGTCAAAATTAATTTGCATGTTTGCACTTCAAATATCTCAAATGGTAGCAATGTAAAATAATAATTACTTCAAACTAACAAAAGATAGATTATAATGATCAACCTTATATATTTATCTTTAAAAAAATGACAAAAACTCAAAACGATCGGACTATGCAACTTAAATTTGTTGGGAGCCTCCCGGCCTGGTTACCCCGATGTGTGGGCAATGTATTGCTCCTTATTTATTCCTACTTGACTATGTAGTAAACTGCACCCATTTCTTACTGAAGTACCCCCCCCCCTCCCTACCCGTCTACCATCACCCCCTCACTCCTCTTGTAACGACATGAGGGGGCGGGGGCTGGGTGGGGGGGGGGCAAAGAGAAGAGTGAAGTGCAAAGGAGCTGTGGTAATGGTCTTTGTGGGAAGCGCAATTGGTTCCGCTTGAGCGCGCTCTGGTGACGTAGGGAGTGCTGCCAACGGCGTGATTGGGAACGAACCAGGTGTGTGTGTGGAGGGTGTGTGTGGGGTATGTGTGGACGGTGTTTGTGTGTAGAGGGGTGTGAGTGGAGGGGGTTTGGGGATTGTGTGTGGGGAGTGTGTAGAGAGGTGTGTGTGTGGAGGGTGTGTGTGTGGAGGGGGTTTGGGGATTGTGTGTGGGGAGGGTGTGTAGAGAGGTGTGTGTGTAGAGTGGAGAGTGTGGGTGTGGAGGGTGTGTATGTAGAGTGAGGTATGTGTAGAGGTGTGTGCGTGTGGAAGGTGTGTGCGTAGAGTGGGTGTATGGGTGAGTGTGTGTGGAGGCCTGTGGATAGAGTGGGGTATGTGTGGAGGAGTGTGTGTGGAGGCGTGTATTTTGAGGGTGTGTGTAGAGTGGTGTGTGTGGAGGGTGTGTGTGTGGAGGACCGTGTGTAGAGTGGGTGTATGGAAGGGTGTGTGTAGAGGGCTGTGTGGTAGAGTGGGATTTGTAGAGGTGTGTTTGAAGAGAATCGGCCCTACCAGTGTACTGGGGTGGGTGATGAGTGGTGATGAGTGGTGATGAGTGGTTGGGGCGGCGGGCGTGAGGGGCTGAGGTGGGAGGAGATGGTGTTAGGAGGTGAGGGGGGGGGGGGGGGAGATGGTGCTAGGGGGTGGCACAGGTGCAGGTTGTGGCGTTATTGATGGTAGATTAAGGGCGAAGTCCCTTTCATGAGTTTGGTTCGGGCAGCTGCAGAATGCGCTCGGAAATGGATCTAAGTTGGACCGGAAGTGTTTACGAGATCGATGTTGTACCAGAAGTGTGTACAAGATCGATGTTGTACCAGAAGTGTGTACAAGAATGATGTTGTACCAGAAGTGTGTACAAGAATGATGTTGTACCAGAAGTGTGTACAAGAACGATGTTGTACCAGAAGTGTGTACAAGATCGATGTTGTACCAGAAGTGTTTACAAGAACGATGTTGTACCAGAAGTGTGTACAAGAACGATGTTGTACCAGAAGTGTGTACAAGAACGATGTTGTACCAGAAGTGTGTACAAGAACGATGTTGTACCAGAAGTGTTTACAAGAACGATGTTGTACCAGAAGTGTTTACAAGAACGATGTTGTACCAGAAGTGTGTACAAGATCGATATTGTACCAGAAGTGTGTACAAGAACGATGTTGTACCAGAAGTGTTTACAAGAACGATGTTGTACCAGAAGTGTGTAAAAAGATCGATGTTGTACCAGAAGTGTGTACAAGAACGATGTTGGACCAGAAGTGTGTACAAGAACGATGTTGTACCAGAAGTGTGTACAAGAACGATGTTGGACCAGAAGTGTGTACGAAAATGATGTTGGACTGGAAGAGTGTATGAGAACGATGTTGGACCGGAAGTGTGTACAAGGACGCTGTTGGACCGGAAGTGGGTACGAGAACGATGTTGGACCGGAAGTGGGTATGAGAATGATGTTGTACCGGAAGTGGGTACGAGAACGATATATATATATATATATATGTATATATATATATATATAACTGTAATAGTTTGCAGCATATTGCAGAGAGGCTGATGGCATTAAGGTTTAACTAAGTGGGTTTAGGTAAGTGGGGTTTCTGCGTTTGTGTGTACATTGGTTCCTTGACATTACATGTTGCTAGTACGTAAAACCCCAACAAACAGGATCGTTGGTCTGACACCTACCTGCCCGGACAGCCAGTGAGGTGTGAGTGTCAAGGTAGTTGTCAATCCGCCCGGTAGGCGGCGCGTTGCTGTGAGACCTCTCTGACCTTTGACCCTCGAGGCGGTGCCGGTGCTGCCACACCGTGACCCCGCGCGCTCACCCCTGATTGCTGACACCGCCGCCAGGTGTCCAGGCTCACCGCACATGCGCAGAATCCACCTTCCGGGACGCTGGCTGCCGACTCTCCTGAATCTCACCCCGCCCCCGCCCCGCCCCGCACCGCACCGCACCTTCATGTGGTTATAAGGTCATCTGAGACCCCACTGACTTTTTTATATGATAAATGGTAGTATTTTGCCGGGCCGCCTACAAAAGTTTGGATTAACCGATCGTTTGGTTTAACCGAGCTTGGTTTGACAGGATTATACTGTACATACATAAAAAAACAATAATCAGTGTCCACATACATTGTATATTACATGTACACTTACTCAAAGTCAAAGTCAAAGCCAAAGCTTGGTTAAACCAATGATCGGTTAATCCAAACAAATTTCTAGGGTCCCTTCAAGTTTGGTTTAACAGGGTTATACTGTATATATATATATATATGGTGTATAAGCATGAGAAGGGACAATGTAGGTCCCACGCTGCAAAACCAATTGAAGCCGCTGGCCAAGAAAGATGGAGGACAGGGGTTCAAATACCTACTCGGGGAGGATCTAACAGGCCAAGTCACAACACTGGAAGCCAGCAGGAAGACGGCCAACACGATCATGAGGACACAGGGCGCCAGAAACACGGCACCCAGAAATTACGGGAAGTCGGGAAACTACAGAGGCGGCATGGGGAGGAGCCGCCAACAACAAAACACCCTACGGCACCACCACGAGGAGGCGAGAGCCTACCACCGCCCAAGCGGTGGAAACCAAACACGCCCACACCGAGGGGCGTGGGGGCGGTTGTCCAGCAGCCACCGGGGGCGAGGCGGACGACAATAAACGTGAGTACCACTCCTGTACCCTACAGAGCAAGGGGGGTGACCGGTAAAGCTCCAGAGTGGGAAGCCGTAACCAGCAACCACTGGGTCAAACAAATGATCAGAGGGGTGAAGCTTGAGCTAACGGGGGTACCTTTCCAGGCACACGAGCCGGTGTCTAGAGACAAAGAGGCAGGTAGAACGCTGGGCAATAAGGTGGTAGATATGCTACAACAAGGGGTTGTGGAAAAGGCAGAAAAAGCAACGAGAATGTTCGTATCACACCTGTTCCTTAGGCCTAAGAAAGATGGGGATTTCAGACCTATACTAAACCTTTCAAAATTGAACGAATTCATAACCTACCGACACTTCAAAATGGAGCAGCTCGGCATGGTAATGCAGCTAGTACATAGGGGGGCGTGGCTAGCAAGCATAGACATTTCACAAGCATACCACAGCCTAGAGATAAGGGAAGTGACCGAGATCTGCTACAATTCATATATGGGGAGACCAGGTACAGGTTCAGAGTATTGCCAAACGGCCTTAGCTCAGGACCTCGGATCTTCACAAAAATAATGAAAGCGGTGATGAGTTACCTGAGAGAGGTGAACAACATTCTGCTGTGTTTCTATATTGATGACACCATCATCATCGGTAAAACGCAGGAGGAGGTGAGGTATGCGGTGAGTGTCACACTAGAACTACTGACCAGGCTAGGGTTCACAATAAACAAAGAGAAGTCAGTATTAACACCGACCAGAGAGATACAGTTCCTCAGCTTCAAAATCATTACGCCACTCGTACGGGTAAACATCCCAAGCAAGAAATGTGAGGAACTAATAGGGGTATTAGGGATATACTACATAATCCTAAGCTAACAGTAGGGAACTTGCTACGGTAGTGGGGAGACTGGTAGCCACAGACCCTGGCAACAAATGGGCGAGGATACGATCAAAAACAATCGTACGATCGCTTAACTGGTACCTAAAGGAGTACAAAGGGAACTTCGGGGAACACTGTATACTAACAAGAAGGGTAAAAGATTGCCTGGTATTCTGGATGGGAAACCTGGACAAGACACACAGAGACTATGTGCAGAGGTCTGTGGACGTATGCGTGTACACAGACGCCTCATCACATGGGTGGGGTTACTACGATCAAACCTAAAACGCACACTATGGTGAGCAGTGGGACGAAACAGTGAGTGAGGCAATTCACATAAATGTACTAGAACTAAGGGCAGTTAGGCGCATGCTAGAACACCAGGGTGAGAAGCTGAGAAGGCTCCACATAAGGGTATTCGCGGACAACACTACCACAGTAGCATGCATAGGAAAAGGGGGGTCGGCGAGGTCAAAGCCATGCCATATGGAAACAGAAGCCATATGGGAGATCACAGAGAACCGCGATATACTACTCACAGTGAGGTTCTGCCCAGGCGTAGAGAACGTAGAGGCAGACTGGGCATCCAGGCAGTTCACTAATGCGGGCGAGTGGGCACTAGATAGCAAGATAGTGTGGGGGATCTTTGAAAAGATGGGCACACCCGATACTGACATGTTCGCCTCCAGAAATAATATGCAATTGGTTAGGTTCATATCAAGAGAGTTCGATAACATGGCGGTAGGCACTGACGCATTGTCACTCAATCGGTGCAAGACTAACGGTCTTTTCTTTCCACCATTCAGCTGCCTGTCCAGAGTCCTGAGGAAGATGAAGGACGAACAGCCGAAAGGGGTGCTGATCGCCCCGGATTGGCCCACACAGCCCTGGTACCCGCTACTACGAGAGCTAGCAGGCTACCCGGAAGCACTACGGATACCGGTGACGATCGGAACACTACACCTGAAGGGAGATACACGGGCGATCTTCCCTCTGGCGGACAAGATGAGTCTGATAGCGGTCAGACTCTAAACGACATGTTCATGACTATGGGAATGAGCAGAGCCACGGCCGACATACTGACAGCATCGTGGGCAGAGAGCACCAGGAAACAGTACACGCTGGTGCTAAGGAGGTGGGCCACCCATTGTGAGAGGACCGGGACGAATGCAAAGAACCCTACTCTGAATGAAGGCATAGCGTACCTGGAAAAGCTCTTCACAGAGGGGGCAGCCAGGGCGACTATCAACAAAGTACGCTCTTTGTTATCAGCATTCGTAACGATCGGAGGTAAACCATTTGGAGAGCACCCACTGGTGGGAAGGTTGCTGAAAGGCATAGGAAACCTAAAACCAGGGATCCCAAAATATGAGGCGGTTTGGGATCCAGCCCAACTACTCGCCTACCTTAGGGAATGGGGGCCCACACAGGGGCTGGATGCGGAGAAACTGAACAAGCGAACAGCATGCCTGTTCCTACTGGCAACGGGCCAGAGACTACAAGCGCTAGGGCTAATGAAGCGCGGGGACATTCAATGGGTAGAGAACAGCTGCACGCTGCGGTATTCCACGAAGCTCAAATCCAATGATCCGGTGAAAAACCCACTGACACTGACATTCCAGGAGTACGAAATAGGTGAACTGTGCGTGTACGGACACTTGAAAGAATACCTGGGGAGGGCAGAACTAAAAGGGGTGGAACCCGCGGTGTTCGCAACCATGATAAGCCCACACGTGGCGGCTTCACAGGAGACCCTCTCCAGGTACGTGCGAATGACAATGGCAGAAGCGGGGATCGATATGCAACACTTCACACCGTACTCCTGCAGGCATGCGTCGACCAGCGCCGCACTCAGGAAACAGGTCCCTATCGCAACCATCCTCACTGCCGCAGGATGGGCAAGCGAGGGAATGTTCAGGCGATTCTACAATAGGCCGATACGGGCAATCGAGCCCACAAACCTGATCGTGAACATTTGGGCCCAGGGCCACACCGAGTAGAACACTGTAGCGAGCACGGCATGCATGTAGTAAATGTAACACTGTATCCAAGAACGCACTGGATTGGGTGCTTAGCATGTAACTGGGCTAGAGAGCCACTTACCAAAAAAGAAATAAAAGCCTTAAGCAACAAAGAGGAGTTGGTTGTTGTATTAAGCCTAATCGAAACATGGGTAAATAACCAATAGAGGTGCACAATCGCAATACAAAGTAACGGCTGGCCCTCGTGGCCTGATTACCATCATAATATAATATTCTGCTATTAACATGCAGCAGAATAGGGATTATTATGGTAAGAAAGAGGCCACAAGGGGCCAGTGGCCCACCCTATCACTCACTTACACCGCCCTAAAACGACCGTGCACCCCTATTGCAGAGACGACAAAAAATGACGAGAGCTCGACTGACGTGACATCCTGTAGCCGCTGGCCCCTCGTGGCCTCTTTCTTACCATAATAATCCCTATTCTGCTGCATGTTAATAGCAGAATATTATATTATGGTGAATTGGACATTGGGAGTCAGGTGTTACGGTCGCCTAGTGGTCATCCAGCAGTCACAACGGTGCTATGGTTGCTGAACCGGTTGCCGACCAAAACGGCACCACTTGGTGTGCAATCGATCGACAACACACCTCCATTGCACTGCCAAATTCACCATATATTGCAATGTATTCAATGTAATTGGTAGTGTTGACAGATTTGTTAAATATTGCAAAATATATATTTGATAAATGTACATGACATTTATAACATTGGCAATTCTAAATGTGGCAATGAGTCGATCGGAGTACTATACAATCATTATGAACTGACACTGATGCCGCCCGCCACCTGGCATTATTCCTATACATTAAGATGGCTGCTCACCATCTTTGAACCCAGACCTGCGACTACTGCTGCCACTTAGCACTATTTTACTCCACCTGGACATGAACACACAAGGTCAGGCCATTCTATGGTATTTGTTGTTTGATTCAAAGCCCCAACCTATCAAAATACATAAAAGAAGCAATAAAATGAGCAAACAACAAGATGTGCGTGAGGCTGTTCAAATCCCGCTGGAAAACACCACAGGTTACCCATGTTCAGCCATTACAAAAACTCTGGCAAAAGGCCAATATGGTCATTATGATGGTGCCACCTGTCATTATTCTTATACATTAATACCGCTTTGAACCCAAACCTGTGTCTAGTGCCACCAACTAGCGCTACTTTACTCCCCCAGCCTTTGCTGTGTCAACTGCCTCCCCGGTTCAAATTATGACTCATTGCCTGGACACAAATCAGTGAGGGCAGGCCATTCTACAGTTTTTGTTGTTGGATTAAATCCCCAACTTACTAAATGCTTAAAAGAAGCCACTGGAGCAGACATCAAGATGTGAGTGAGGATGTCCAAACCCCACTGGCAAAAAAACAGAGTGTAAAATATTCCGATTTACTGCATTGGTGGTGGAATGCAAATGTTCTATTACTGATCGGGTATACGTGACCAGTTGCATGGATGTGTATATGTAGGTGCTGGTGGTGCCTGAGTGAGATGTAAATAGACATAGTGGTGCTCGCAGGGCTGTGTGTAAGGGGCACTCAGAGCCTACCCCCTCCCCCCTCTGCTAGGTAGGATCACCACACTCAGGCTCAAGGCAGGTGGTGGCCAGGGGAGCCATACAGCTTGGTGGCAGTGGGCAAATCACTGGTAACCATGGGGACCAGGAATGCTGGATCCCTATTAGTAGAGCTAAGAATGCTTGTTTCCCCTTGGGGAATAGGGTGGGGTGATACTCTACACTGAATCCATGTACCATATAAATAATAAACCAGAGGGTTTGACTCTCTCTCTTCTTTCACACTTTATGCTCTTCCTTTCTCTTTGTCTGTATTGATTTCACTGTTGCCTGCCTACACGACCACAGATTCGAGCCGTAGACTTTACATATTGGTGACCACGATGAGTGGTAAATCTATTACTAGTTGGAGGAAGGATTCAACTTTACTTTATGGAGACCTATTCTTTACAAGAGGTTGGCCAATACATCGTTATTTTATAATGATAATCATTTATGGTGTATAATAAGTGAGGAATAAAGTTCACTGCAAAATATCATTCATTGGTGATGTTGGCTAGCTAACATCCCTAATTCACTCACAAGACACCAGGGCGGCGTATCAGTCACTAGCACGCTGTCATAGCCCGCCTGCCCACCACTGGACTAAGACGTGCGGAAAAAATCGTGCGCTGATTCTGCCTACAATGCCGCCTACACGGAAGCGCCGGGGTCGTCCCGCCACGGTTTCTCTACCTCGTCGTCCAGCCCTTCCACGACAAGCGTCTGTTCGAGCTCCTGTTCTTCCTGTTCCGTCTTCAGATGGTGACTCTACTCCTTCCCTTTCCTCTGTGGGCAGTGTGTCCAAATCAGTCCTAGCGAGACTTGAAGTGTTAGAGCGCTTGGCGGCCGCTCCGGTTGTTCCACCTGCAAGCCGGCCGTCTTCACCTGCGACTACACCTGACCGACTGAGTCCAGTATCTCCTTCTCCTCGCCCGAGTCGCTCTACTACTAGACGAGCCCCCGGCAGGTGTCCTCCGTCTGTCTCCAGGGCTACAGATGGATCGTCAACCTGGATTCCACATGATCCTGCCGTCCGAGATGGGTCTCAGGCGCAGCCGTCTCAAAGTCAACATAGGGTTCCATCTCAGTCTCCGTACGGGAGAAGCTGGGCCCCTGACAGACCAGGTCAAGGAGCTTCACTTCACCACTCTGCTCAAGTACCTGGTGGCTACTTCCCTCAGTCTTCGTTGGCTCCTCCCATGTTCCAGATGCCACAACCTAGACTGCCCGTCGCGGCCGACTTCATGATGGACAACGTCCAAGCACTGCAAAGGCCACCAGGTACGAACTGTTTTCCCCATCATTTAATTACGAGGGGGGATGCATGTAAGAAGATCGCTCTAGGGGAGGCAACTTGGGCGGAATATTTCTTTGCCATTCGTCTCCTGACTGAACAACCTGACTTTCCGGTAGTTTCTATCCCGTCGATATTGCAACACGAAAAAGATCTTGCACTCATGGCCATAACCTGGGACTGGCCGACCTGCCGACGTTGGTCGGAACGAGTGTTTGCGATGATAGCGGATGGTCGGCTTAGGGACGGCTGGGCGGATCCTACCGCGGTTAAAGATGTCCAGCGCGACATCTGTACCGAAGCTGTAAGGACGCTTCAATCTAGAGCCGTCTCTTCTCAGTTCGCCTACCCTCGCCCTGCCCTCGCGATGACACAGCGCCCGGCCCAGGTGCCTGCCGTTGCGGCAGTTTCTTCCGGCATCAACCCGTCCCCTAGTACTCAGAGGGAAGACTACACTAGAGAGACAGAGGGGAAGCCATGTTATCTGTGGAATTGGGGTAAAGACTGTGGATTTACTGCAACACATGGCGCTCTCCCTGATCGTTCCCCGCATATATGTGCATGGTGCGCTTACAGGTTTAAGCGCATCTTATTTCACCGTGAGCAAGATTGTCTTAAAAAGAGACGCTTCTTAGACAAGAAAACATCCGAGACCGCAGCTAACAATAACGATGTGAGTTCAATTTCTGTGGTGAACAATGAGCTAAATATAGTTCATAATGCATCTGACTTTACAACTGTTACACATGGTTCACACACGATTAGCACTCCTGACCCTGTTACCGCCTTGCCTATATCAGCTGCTGATAAAAATGTCACTCATAATTACGACCCAAACTTACCATCTGAGTATACTTGTAAAGCTGCCCCCGTATCTGATAATGAACATGAAAGAAAAGATAATGATAGTATGTCTAGAATTGTTGCTGATTTACCAGTACTTGTTGATAATAATGTTTCCTCATCCAATGTACAGATAAGCACACTTCACACAAATGCTGTAATTAATGAGACAACCGATTTAGATATGCCAACCTTTAACTGGTTCGACGACCCATTAGAAGTTGAATTAACCTCAGCAGTTCCCACTAGGTCAGATTTTGTCCCTCCGCCCTCCCCCCTACAATATCAGAAAACACTGTTAGATTTCTGGCCGAATTCGGTAGATCAACCATGGTTCGGGCATGGTATATATCGAGACATATTTGATAAAGTACGGGTCACTGGGTTACCAAATTTTATGGGAGCAAAAATCTCAGTTCCGTCCGGTCTGAACATTCCTCGATGGCGAGCAGTACTTTTGGACTATCCTGATGTCCTGTTAGTCGAACACCTAGAATTTGGATGGCCCCTTGATTACACATCAAAAAAGATCCCAGTCCCAACCCTTAGGAATCACGCAAAATCAGCAAATGCGGATGTTCATATTAACAAGTTTATCACGACCGAGCTCAATCATGGAGCACTACTGGGCCCTTTCTCCTCCCCTCCATTTTCTCCATGGTGTCAAATCAGCCCGATGATGACCAGACCTAAGAAGAGCTCTACAGATAAAAGGATAATAATTGATCTTAGCTTCCCGAAAGGGAAGAGCGTTAATGCAGGAATTGTCAGAGGATTCTACTTGGGGCGTCCATTTAATTTCTGTCTACCCTCAGTCTCTACATTATCTGACCGATTAATTAAGCTCGGTCCCAGCGCCTGGATGTGGGGAGGCGATTTAGCCAGAGCATACCGCCAACTCAGAGTATGTCCCCTTTCCGTCCCACTATTAGGAATTGCACTTAACGGAAGTATTTATATCGACATTGCGCCTCCGTTCGGCTGTAGAACCTCAGCACTTGCTTGTGCCCGCACTACTAGAGCCGTAGTTTGGTTACTACGACGAGCAGGTTTTTTCTCATTATGTTATTTAGACGACTTCATAGGGGTAGAGGCAACAGAACAGAAAGCACGAGACGCATTTAACTACTTTAACACATTATCAGCCGACTTAGGTTTAGACTTGGCTGTAGAAAAATGTACCCCCCCGGTGACTTCAATAACTTGGTTAGGCTTTCTAGTTGATTCGGTTACCATGACTGTTACTCTGCCTGAACAAAAAGTAACTGAAGTATTAGAGGAGTGCTTACTGTGGGAAGGAAAGATTACAGCTTCGAGGAAACAGTTACAGAGTTTAGCGGGGAAGTTACACCACCTCTCAAAATGTATCCAGCCGGCGGTTAGATTTACAAATAGGGTCCTGGCCGCACTTAGAGCGTCACCATATGTAGGTCAGCATGTTTTCGACAAAGAATTACTAAGAGACCTTGAGTGGTTTAAAATTTTCGCAAATAGTTATAACTGTATACAGTTATTACCTTCTGCCCCGAGAGAAGAATGGGTTATTGAGTGTGACTCAACACTGAAGGCGGGTGGGACATTCTCTCCCACGCATTACTTTAGTGTTGAATACGACTCAGAATTATGTGAACAAAACCTACTGATTACACAACTTGAAGCCCTTAATCTGGTACACGCTGTAACTAATCTGCTTTCACCGAACCCACATGATTTCACTATAGTTGTTAATACAGATAATATTGCCTCACAACAAGTTCTAGACTCAGGTCGCGGTAAAGATAAAATTCTCTGTGCATGCGCAAGACAACTATGGTTAATCGCAGCTACTAGAAATTGTGAACTTGTCATCTTACATAAACCAGGTAAAGAACTGATTCTAGCAGACGCTCTCAGCAGAGCCCCACATGATAAAGCCCACAAATTGTCAGCCCTGAATATGTGTCAAACTCGCGGCCTGCAAGAAATTAGGCTATTGATATCCCTTAAGATCTTAAAATGCAAACTATGATACTCAGGTTCGGAAGATAGTAATTTTTTGGCTCTATCTTCCAGGATTCTCGATAGTGCACCATCAGAGACTGCTGGACAGCTATGTCCTCACGCTAGCGCCGCGCACGTGGAAGAACAAGGCTGCTCATGTCAAACTCTATATAGACTTCTGCACGCAGCACACTATAGATTGTCAAAACCCGTCGGTATACGTCCTATTGTCGTTTCTCATGTTCCTCAATGACCGCCTTAAATCGCCTGGTGCTATCATGAACTATTTTAGTTCAGTAAAACTCTGGGTGGCAGCAGGCCCCGGGTCTGCCACCAAGTTTGATGCACCTGAGATTAAATTATATAAATCCGGTATATTTAAAACTAGCGCCCACACAGTCACTAGAGCTACCCCGATCACTCCCTCCGAATTCAAGGCGATAATAGAATACCTCCTGAGCTTAAGCCCAGCTCCTACCGTTATCATCGCAGCTCTCATAATAGGCTACCTTACCTTCGTAAGACAAGGAAATCTGGTTCCCGCCTCTGTCGAGCCCAATACTATGACTCATGTATTAAGGCACAAGGACATTTATGTAGATGGGAATAACCTAATGGTAGTACTAAGATCCACCAAAACCCGCCCGTCCTCCGCCCCCCCTATAATTTTTCGCCTCCCTGCCCTCCCGCGATCCGCATGTTGCCCAGTCAGGGCCTGGGAAAGATACGCGATAATACCTGCCTACCCTAGTGCTCCAGCCTTCATGCTCCCGTCAGGCCTTCCCTTGTCCCTTCCGGTCCTGAAACGTGCACTGACTATGGCCTCCTTCATGGCTCTAGGCAGAGACACAGGTTTTACTCTTCATGGACTACGCAGAGGTGCTGCTCAGGCCTGTCAAGGTGAAGGCTTGACTCTGGACACCATAATGGCCGCAGGTACCTGGCGAAGTGCCTCTGTACACGCATATTTAGGCGCCCTGCACGTCAGTGTTGCCCCGGCAGCGCTCGGAAGATTGTTGGGTTGAGCGCTGCCGAGGCGTTCCGACCGGATTGATTACTGTTTACGATATGTTACGATACTATGTTTATATTCCAGATTAGAACCTACAAGCAACTATAAAACTGAGTGTAATACTGTCTCCCAAGACTAAGAGGCCCAAGCTGCCTATGTTCGAAATATATATCTATACACGACGTTTCACTAGACTTTGTTGCATGCTTCGATCATGAATGAGGGCCACTGTCGCCACCACGAGTTTGCTGCTCCTCGAGCTACCTTTTAATTGTTTCAGATAAATAAATCTGTTCCAAATATACATATATCGTGTTGTGTCTCGTGTAGTGAATTAGTATAAAAATCTGCACATAAATTAGTGCCTACACATACTGCTGCTTGTTTGATTCCTAGTGTGGATGACATGGTACTCAAGGTGTAGTAAACCACATTCAGGGATTTCGCGAAATAACTGGAGCATCATTTCAATGATTATGCGAAATCCCTAGACATTTTAGGCATTTCATGAAATCCCTAAGTGAAACAGTGATTTCGTGAAATCCCTGAAAGTTTTAGGGATTTCATGAAATCCCTGATTACACAATCTTACCGTAACATGTTTACATACATACATATACACATATAAACATACACACATGTTCTCGGCGGTGTGTGAGAGTGCTACACAGCAGGGTAGTGCCAAAATGAGCCGGTGGCGGCGCCACCGGTACCAGTATCAGCCGCGTTGATGACACTAGCAGCTAAATGAGAGGAGGAGTCCTATTCGCTATTTATAGTCACGTGATGAATCATGTGACACGAGCGTGTGGCTGGTGATAAGCAGGATGTCTAGTGTCTGCGAGTGGCACTGCCTGCTCCCCCATCACTGCTGGATGTGTGTGTGGGCGGGGGCGGGGGGGGGGGGGTGTAAGATATTCACATCCCTTCTTGAACGCCCACACTGAATCTGTTCTATATATGTAATGCCTAACGTATTATGGGAATATAAAAGTACAGAAGAGAATATTTATTATTATTATTATACTTTGTAAGACGAAGCACTGTACCACGTGACCCCATCTCGACCCACCTCACCTTCACCGGATGTTGACCAGTGTCAGTCGCACTGGAGGAATTAGTTCTTATGCTCTATATAATAGGTTTTTTTGGGGTAAAACAGTTTATTCTTCAGAATATACATTTTTTTAAGCACCGAGGCACTACTGGTCTTCCGTCCATTTCCATTACATTGTAAATAGGTAGATCAGCGGGTACTTAGATAGGGCATATTAGCAGATTGTGAAGGGGGTTAGCCATAATAGTTACCTATACATTTTCAGTGGTACATCACAGTGGTACATCACAGTGGTACATCACAGTGGTACATCACAGTGGTACATCACAGTGGTACATCACAGTGGTACATCACAGTGGTACATCACAGTGGTACAGTGAGTGAGCTTAATGGTCGGTGAGGCGTGGGTGAGTAGGTGGCGCCACGTGGAGAGCTGAGGTTGTATCAGTAGATGACCTAATGTATAGAGTCAACCAGCCGATGACTGAGGAGGCTGGGGAATAGATGGAATCTTCCGGCCTTACTGTAGTCACACACTGGCTTATACAGAATATAATATATATAATATTGTGTGTATATATATAGACAACAAATATATATATATATATATATATATATATATATACGCAACAAATCCACCAATTTCCCGGAGTTCAGCTTCCACTTATCATCATTATTATTATTAATATTTAGAACGCCGATCCAATGCCTAAAATATTAAATGTCAATCATAGACACCGTCCGACTCCACCCGACACCGCCAACACTGTCCGACTCTACTCGACACAGCCCGACACAGCCCGATGCTGCCCGACAGCCCGACACAGCCCGATGCTGCCCGACACTACCCGAAACTACCCAACACTACCCGACACAGCCCAACACAGACCGACACGACCCGACACTACTCGACATGACCCGACACTACCCGACACAACACGGAACTACCCGACACAACCCGACACTATCCGACACGACCCGAAACGACCCAACACTACCTGACACCACCCAACACTACCCGACACTATGCGACACCCCCGGACACTACCCGACACTACCCGACACCCCGGACACCACCTGACACGACCCGACACTACGCGACACATCCTGATGCCGCCCCACCCTTTCTCGGCCACAGCGTGCCGAAATACCAACTTAATTAATATCCTGACATTTGAGTTTAAATCAACTCAGCCTCACGATCGCTCGCAAGAAAATGTTATTTCGCCGACAACAGTTTGCAAGTCGTTCGGCTCCTGAGTGCCTCCCTCCGTCCTCCCATATTTCATGAGGGTCAGAGGCGTATTTGTAGGTCCGGGTAAGTGAAATAACCAGCTTCTGACTTCAAGACCAGATGGGATGGCCGAATGAGTTGAGCATCCGTCTCCTGTTTTGGGAGATCGGGGGATCCGAACCCATGGAAACATGCGTTTGAACCCTGGTCGAGTCAAACCAATGACTTAAAAATTGATACTTGTCACTTCCTAGACAGGCGCTCGGCATTATTAGGATAGGGCAAGGACTGGTTGGCTCAGTGTCAGGATAATGTGACTGAATGGGATATCAGGTCATGGTGCTGGCAGCCTGGTTTCCCAGTGGGGCAGCACTATAAAGTTGCCATGAGTGCGCACTGTCACAAGTTGGTACCCATCCTGATATGACTTTATATGTTGCTAGGACGTAAAACAACAACAACCAAACAATCTTCCTTCAAACTCAGAGCTATATTTGATTCTTAGCTTAAAGCTGCATAGTCCGATGCAAATATCACATTTTGAAAACTAAAACAATTATTTAGATGTTATTCTACATAGCTACGTCAAGAGCCGGTCACACATACGTCAGTGAACGTAGTTGAACGTAAATAGAATAACGTGGGTGAAACGTGCTGTCACTACGTTCAAATATGTTAAGGTATGGCAGTTTTTGGTTGATGAACCACCTAATGGTATGGATAAATACGTTACGGTACAGATCCCGGTACGTTACAGTACGGATCCCAGTACGTTACAGTACGGATCCCGGTAGGTCCAACTACATTCAACAATGTTACCCTCCACTACGTTCAACTTCATCCACTAACGGCTATGTGACCATGGCAGAACGGCCAAGGTTTTGTGCAGGGCAAAGTATGCTAGGGTATGCTAGAGTACACTAGACTACTCTAGAGTATGCTAGAGTATGCTAGGGTATGCTAGAGTACACTAGACTACTCTAGAGTATGCTAGAGTATGCTAGGGTATGCTAGAGTACACTAGACTACTCTAGAGTATGCTAGAGTATGCTAGAGTATGGTAGAGTATGGTAGAGTATGCTAGAGTACATTAAGAATTATGCCAGAGTATGCTAGAGTAGTGCTCTTTTGAACATGTCCAAAGCTTAAATCGGAACTCACGGCCCACGGACGTTATTAACGCATTATCATCACAGAGAAGTATGGATGCTGGTACATTGAACTATGTTGAATTACGTTGAACTACGTTAGCCTCCACTACGTTGAACTACGTCCACTATCCTATGTGTGACCGGCCCTTCAGGTACTGGTGACCTTATTAAACATTTGTTGCCACATGAGAACACACATAGCTAAGTTGGATATGTCGGTTTTTAATCTTGCTTTTGAAAATGTGATTCTTTTATCAGACTATGCTACTTTAATGAGGTTCCCTTGGTCGCGCTAATCAAGTGTTTTGTTCTTTCAGGTGAGTACACTTTACAACTGCCATACGTTGTCATGGAGACGGTAAGACTAAGAGGGCCACTGCCACCTGAGAGTGGCTTTGTTGTGTAATGCCTCTATACGACCTTTTACACAGAGAGTACTCCACACTGAACTGTTACACACATTAGTTCTTCCACGGCCGTCAGAGGGCGGATTGGTGTTGGTGGAAATTGTACGTTACGTGTCCAAGTTGTGCGCATTAAGGTGATTTGCGATGCAATGTCCTGCGGTGTACCGCGCGCAGAATTCAATTTGCCACTTTGACGAAGTGCAGGATGACAGCGGGAGACTTGGGCAGGCTGACACCGGGAGACTTGGGCAGGCTGACAGCGGGAGACTGGGGCAGGCTGACACCGGGAGACTGGGACAGGCTGACAGCGGGAGGCTGGGGCAGGCTGACACCGGGAGACTTCGGCAGGCTGACAGCGGGAGACTTGGGCATGCTGACAGCGGCAGACTGGGGCAGACTAATAGTGGGATACTGGGGCAGGCTGACAACGGGAGACTGGGGCAGACTGACAGCGGGAGACTGGGGCAGGTTGACAGCGGGAGACTAGGGTAGCCTGACAGCGTCAGACTGGGGCAGGCTGTACCGCATGCATAATTCAATTTGCCACTTTGACGAAGTGCAGGTTGACAGCTGGAGACTGGGGCAGGCTGACAGCGGGAGACTGGGGCAGGCTGACAGCTGGAGACTGCGGCAAGCTGACAGCGGTAGACTGGGACAGGCTGCAAGATGCCCTGAGCGGAAGGCACTCAACGGGAGCCTCATTCTGACTCAGCCACCACCAGGCTTTGTGTTGAATGTATCCAATGGGAGCCTCATTCTGACTCAGCCACCACCAGGGTTTGTGTTGAATGCATCCAATGGGAGCCTCATTCTGACTCAGCCACCTCCAGGGTTTGTGTTGAATGCATCCGACGGGAGCCTCATTCTGACTGAGCCACCTCCAGGGTTTGTGTTGAATGCATCCAACGGGATCTCATTCTGACTGAGCCACCTTCAGGGTTTGCGTTGAATGCATCCAACGAGAGCCTCATTCTGACTCAGACACCACCAGATTTTGTGTTGAATGCATCCAATGGGAGCCTCATTCTGACTCAGCCACCTCCAGGGTTTGTGTTGAATGTATCCAACTGGAGCCTCATTCTGACTCAGCCAACTCGAGTGTTTGTGTTGAATGCATCCAATGGGAGCCTCATTCTGACTCAGCCAACTCGAGGGTTTGTGTTGAATGCATCCAATGGGAGCCTCATTCTGACTCAGCCAACTCGAAGGTTTGTGTTGAATGCATCCAACAGGAGCCTCATTCTGACTCAGCCACCACCAGGGTTTGTTTTGAATGCCTCCAACGGGAGCCTCATTCTGACTCAGCCACCTCCAGGGTTTGTGTTGAATGTATCCAATGGGAGCCTCATTCTGACTCAGCCAACTCGAGGGTTTGTGTTGAATGCATCCAATGGGAGCCTCATTCTGACTCAACCACCTCCAGGGTTTGTGTCGAATACATCCACAAGGAATGTGGCTGCGTGAGTGTGGCGTGTAACAATTAACGGAATGTGGCTGTGTGAGTGCGTTGTGTAACAATTAACAGAAGGTGGCTGTGTGAGTGATCTCCTGTGGTGCTGCCCCCTGTTGTGTCGGTGAGCGGGTGGGAGTGGCTGAGTGCTGGGTGCCGCTGGCTGACTAATGCCATGTCGGGGTGCCGTGCTTGTTAAGTGGCTCTGTGATTGTGATTCATGAGTTGGCCGGCAGGTGGCAGTTCTTGGGGTGATGATGTATGATCACATTTATCTTCCTTGCTCCACTCGATATTTTCCTAAAAAGTGTTTGGAGTTTGAATCTCAGCCGAGTCAAACCAATGACTTACAAAATTGATATGTGTCGCTACCTAGCCTGGCATTCGGCATTAATAGGACAATATGAGGACTGGTTAGCTCACACAGTCTCAGATATTTACATCGGACTATGCAGCTTTAAATGTATTAGTATTTATCGAATTTGAAATCCTATTCCAGCAACTAATAGTAATACATTGCGTGTAAATGTAAAATGATTTAATGTACCTCATACTCATTACTTATTGAATTGTGTAGACTTTTATTTCAGAATTCACTTCATACTTCAATTTATTATATAAACCATGTAAATAATGTGTGTAGAATACTTAGGGTCTGAAGACTAGTGCTACAGCACTGACAAAAGATATAAATGAATTAAAAATTAATTTAATTGGTTTGTGGATAGCCTGGTTAAGCTGGAAACAGAGGAGACTGCACCGGCTGCACCTGAAGCACCTGCAGGAGAGATGGTACAGTTAATCCAGCTGCACCAGCGCAGCTGGTGTAGCAGGTGCAGCAGGTGCATCCAGTGAAGCAGGTGCAGCAGGTGCACTCTCCTCTGTATGCAGATCGACACATCACAGCAAACCTGCTTCTCCAACTATCGAGCTTCACACAACCCTTCCTTGCAGTGGGGATGGGAAAGAGAAATGGGGAGGAAGAGAGCGGAACATAGAGATAGAGAGAGAGGGAGAGAGGAACAGAGAGGTAGAGAGAGATGAACAGAGAGATAGAGAGAGAGGGAGAGAGGAATAGATAGAGAGGAACAGAGAGATAGAGAGAGGAACAGAGAGATAGAGAGAGGGAGAGAGGAACAGAGAGATAGAGAGAGGAACATAGAGATAGAGAGAGAGGGAGAGAGATAGAGAAAGAGAGGAACAGAGAGATAGAGAGAGGGAGAGAGGAACAGAGAGAGAGGAATAGAGAGAGAGGAACATAGAGATATAGAGATAGGGAGAGAGGAACAGAGAGATAGAGAGAGGAACAGAGAGGAAGAGAGAGAGGGAGAGAGATAGAGAGAGAGGAACAGAGAGATAGAGAGAGGGAGGGAGGAACAGAGAGGTGAGGTGAGAAGGAGAGAGGAACAGAGAGGTGGGGTGAGAAGGAGAGAGGAACAGAGAGGATGGGGGAGAGCGTGAGAGAAAGTGTGAGTGGAAGAGTAAAGGGTGAGAAATAGAAAAAGGGGGAGAGAAGAACAGAGATAGGATGAGCGAGGGTGAGGAACAGAGACAGAGAATGGATGGAGATGGAGTGGAAGAATGAGAGAGAGTAACAGAACTAGGGAGAGATGGGGGAGAGAGACGAGGAAGGACAGAAAGAAGTAGAATATGGTCAAGTTTATTGCAGTCTTTTAAGCCATGTTTTTCTCTCTTCGCCATAGAGACCGTGACATAAACGCGGGTCGCACAGCCCAGTCAACCACTTTTACGTCCTAGCAACATCTAAGGTCATATCAGGATGGGTACCGACTTGTGACAGTGCGCACTCATTGCGACTTTATAGTGCTGCCCCACTTGGAGACCAAGCCACCAGCACCATGACCTGATATCCCACTGAATCACTTTATCCTGACACTGAGCCAACCAGTCCTTGTCATATCCTAATAATGCCGAGTGCCTGGCTAGGAAGCGACAAGCATCAAAGGAAGCGACAAGTATCGAACAGGGTTTGAGCCCGTGGGTTCAAATCACACCATCTACCAAAATGGGAGACGGACTCTCAACTCATTCGGTCATCCCGCCTGGTCAGTGACATTGGTAGATTAGCTATGGTAAGATGGGAGGTATGAATGGAATTGCGGGAATCTATTTGATGGATAGGGAGATTTCCAAATTAAACGAGAGTTCGTGTTAGCTGTGGTCATCTCAGCTGAGGTTCTCACAATGAGTGCAGTGAGCAATGTCGCCAGGGTGTACCGGACGCGGTGGCCGAATCGGGAGAGCACAGGCCTCCCGTCCCGGTCGATTCAAACCAAGACTTACAGAATTGATACTTGTCACTTCCTAGCCAGGCGCTCGGCATTAATAGGATAGGGCAAGGACTGGTTTGTTCAGTATCAGGATAATGTGACTGAGTGGGATATCAGGTCATGGTGCTGGCGACCTGATTTCCCAGGAGGGCAGCACTATAAAGTCGCCATGGGTACACACTGTCACAAGTCGGTACCCGTCCTGATGTGACCTCAGATGTAGCCAGGATGTAAAACTCCAACAAGCAAACAATCGACAGGGTGCAGTTTAGGATAGGTGTCGCTTTATTTGCTAAACGAAAATATAACTATACATACAGGACAAATATACTTGCTGATTGTGTTGTTTGGGAATCGGTTATCAATCTCATTGCTGCACAACGTGCGCCGAACTGCAGCGTTCACGATCACGCGTTCTACGATCACGATCACGCGTTAGTGCCACCACTCAAATGCCGCCATTGTCGCTTAGTGTCCGGCAGACTTTAAACTGGTGGTGAATTGAGGTCAGACCATGGCCTTCCCGGTGTCCAGGGTTAGATTCTCAGTGGGTTTAGAGTCTACGCTTGGGGTTCTGCGCATGTACGTATTTGATTAACATGACCCGGGTGACTTGGGTCACCCGAGTTGCTAGAAATTCAACTAGAACACTGCGAGTGGAGTTGACAAAAACATGTGCCGTGTGCAAAACGTCCTGACCCCAGTAACCCACCTCTTGGCTGAGGTTGGCTAGGAGCGATGACGTCACGTTTGTGCGTCAAAAAGTCACCCAGGGTCACCTGAGTTGATTAATCGAATATGCTGAAATGCTGTTCGATTTTGACGCATGCGCAGAACCCCGAGCATAGAATCTAAACCCAGTGAGAATTTAAACCGCGACACCGGCCCTCGTTCTGGGCACGACCAGAGCCCATGTGTCATCGCACCAGCGCACTGTCCATCCCATAAACCACAGTCCCGTCTATCGGATTGCCTGCACGTGAAAATCAGCGACTGGGTTGAACGAACGAGTTTCGCTTTTCCTGCTAAATGAAATGTGTGAATCTGGCCACATTCTTAACCAGATTGTTACCACATTCTTAACCAGGTTGTTACCACATTCTTAACCAGGTTGTTACCCCATTCTTAACCAAGTTGTTACCACATTCTTAACCAGGTTGTTACCACATTCTTAACCAGGTTGTTACCCCATTCTTAACCAGGTGTTACCCCATTCTTAACCAGGTTGTTACCCCATTCTGAACCAAGTTGTTACCACATTCTTAACCAGGTTGTTACCACATTCTTAACCAGGTTGTTACCCCATTCTTAACCAGGTTGTTACCCCATTCTTAACCAGGTTGTTACCCCATTCTTAACCAGGTTGTTACCCCATTCTTAACCAGGTTGTTACCCCATTCTTAACCAGGTTGTTACCCCATTCTTAACCAGGTTGTTACCCCATTCTTAACCAGGTTGTTACCCCATTCTTAACCAGGTTGTTACCACATTCTTAACCAGGTTGTTACCACATTCTTAACCAGGTTGTTACCCCATTCTTAACCAGGTTGTTACCACATTCTTAACCAGGTTGTTACCACATTCTTAACCAGGTTGTTACCACATTCTTAACCAGGTTGTTACCACATTCTTAACCAGACTGCTTTATTGCATATGGACTTAGAATGGCTCCTGTACGTGATGGCTAAGTCTATATTATTATTGTGGCTGAAAATGGGAAATGTTGCGCTTAGAGCAGGATTCGAACCCACACCTCTTGCCATTCGAAGACTAATGTGTTGATCATTACACCAGCTTAGTTCCCTGATGCAATCACCCTACCCATGCCTACCTGTATATGTGGCTCATTGCCCGAGAGGTCAGTGCAGACGACTATAGTATCTAGGCTCCCTGATGCAATCACCCTATCCATGCCTACCTGTCTATGTGGTTGCTTGCCTGAATGGTCAGTGCAGACTACTGTAATGGCCCACGGCCCTCCGACTCCCACTCTCGCAGGTACACACGGAAGAACACCAAGATTCAATTCAGTGTACGCTTCACCCTTGGTTTATTGAACCATCTGCTCTCCGCGGCGTCAGTAGTTGTCTCCCCCGCCCCCTGACTCGCCAGATCCCACATCGACTCTATAGGTGTGTGTGGGGGGGTGGGTCAGCCACACACAGTAGAGGTTAGCCCAGTTGGGGTCTGACCGGTGGCTACCCATGCCGCCACCTGGCGCAGTGCGTAGGTACTGCGCTGGTGTACGGCGTAGTCTCCGCTGCTACCGTGTGGTAGTAGAGCTCATGTTCAGACTACTACACTACTATAGGGTCTAGGCTTCCTGATGCAATCACCCTATCCACGCCTAGCTGTCTATGTGACTCCTTGCCTGAGAGGTCAGTGCTACTACTACACTATGTTTATTCTATTGAAAGTTTAATTAGATCTTCATACGCAGACCTTAAGTCTAGACCCAGTGTGTTGTGGGTAGAAACAAAAAATTAGTTAGAACGCTGACTGTTTGGTCCTTAGATATGAAGAACGTAGAATCTTACGCGTCTTTACTAACCTCTCTTTTATTGTTGCATTTATTGATGGTTTTGAATTTCTGTATTTTTTCTACTTTACATTAGTTCAAAGTTACTTTTATTTTAAATGGTAAACCTTTTTGATATTTTGAGTGTAAACATGTCATATTTGTTTTGGAAAGCTTGCCAAAACTCTGACACCATAGACTTCTGCAGTAACCGGGTCTGTTAAATTGACTCAGTATTGCCTTCTACGCAGAAACAAATGCTTAATAAGTGCATCAGTATCTAACTTAGATATGTAAAATCAAATCTAAATAATTGGTTTGGTTTTGAAAATTTGATATTTCATCGAACTATGCAGGCGGGGATCCGAGGAACGTAGGCGTGGACCGAGGCGGAGGTCCAGGTCCCCTGCTCCATGATCTCGGAGAGGGGAACGCCAGCGCGCTGACAAGCCTGGGCGGCTCCCCGGCGGAGGCTGTGTAGGGTGTAGCCGTCGGGGGCCGGCACCCCGAGGGCCGTGAGGGCGCCTCGGAGGATGGCAGTGAGCGTCCGAGGGTCGAGGGGCCGGGCGAGGCCGGGATGAAGAGGGCGACCGCCCCCGGCAGTAGCAATACGGGTACATGGTCAATGGATAACTGCATCAAGGATAAATGTCAAGGTAGTGTCTAATGAGGTAGAGAGTCAATGTCTAGAGGGCCATGCCCGAGGCCAATGTCTATCGGGGGCATGAACCAGGAGGGGAGGAAGGTGGCCCGAGGAGCCCTCCACCTAGGGAGAAGGAAGGGTTGAAAGTAGGGTGGGTGGGTGGAGAAAATAGGTCCGGGCCTGGAGGGTGATGAAGGCGAGTGGCTAGGAGCAGCTAGGGCGGCCGGTTATAAGGGCCGAGAGAGGGGGGGGGGTTATGTAATAGTCCAACGGTCTAGGCAGGGGGGGAGAGGAGAGAGGGGGGGGGGCGCTCCTTCCCCGCCACGAATCAAACGCAATGCTAGCATTACGACCGATACGTGGCAAGGAAGGAGAGACGAGGGAGTTGGAATAAAGACATTTATTCAAAGGCAGTAGCAATACGGGTACATGGTCAATGGATAACTGCATCAAGGATAAATGTCAAGGTAGTGTCTAATGAGGTAGAGAGTCAATGTCTAGAGGGCCATGCCCGAGGCCAATGTCTATCGGGGGCATGAACCAGGAGGGGAGGAAGGTGGCCTGAGGAGCCCTCCACCAAAAACTGAGGAGAGGGCTCGAGGGCACCTGAGGCGGCGATCCGAGGAACGTAGGCGTGGACCGAGGCGGAGGTCCAGGTCCCCTGCTCCATGATCTCGGAGAGGGGAACGCCAGCGCGCTGACAAGCCTGGGCGGCTCCCCGGCGGAGGCTGTGTAGGGTGTAGCCGTCGGGGGCCGGCACCCCGAGGGCCGTGAGGGCGCCTCGGAGGATGGCAGTGAGCGTCCGAGGGTCGAGGGGCCGGCCCGAGGGCATGATGAAGGCAGGATCGGCGGGGCAGGCCGGGGCCAGGGCCACCGAGGCGGCCCAGGCGGCGACGGGGCAGAGGGCACGGCCGGGCGAGGCCGGGATGAAGAGGGCGACCGCCCCCGAGGGCAGCGCGATGCTCTTTGTAGTCCGGAGGGTGACGCGCAGTCCCCCGGGGGCGGGGGCGACATCGCCCCGAGTGATGGTGTGCGGGCCGCCCCACACCTCGGGGCTGGGTGAAAGGAGGCTAGACTGCCGGAGCATCCCGTAGTACCCGAGGAGGAGGGCGGCCCGAGGGACGACGCCCGAGGGCCCAGCGAGGGCGAGGTGGTGGGCGACGGCGGCGAGGATGGCGGGCGTCAGAGGCGGGGCGGGGCGGGCGACGTGGCCGGAGGCCCGCTCCCCCCCGCGGCAGACGTCTCTGGCGAGGCGCGAGGCGAATGCGGTAGGATCGCCCCCGGCGGCCTCGAGCCAGGAGCGGGCCCCGGAGAGGGCATACCGGACGGTGCCCGGCGCCATGGGCCGGGCATAGAGGGAGGCGGTGTAGGCGGCGACGTCGAAGGGCGTCGGGGCGAGGGGATCCCAGTGGTGGCCCGAGGCGAACTGTACGTAGCCTCGGGCCTGCCGGCGTCGGTTCCGCCAGGTGGAAGGGGCGAGGGCGGCGATGCGGAGTCCGTCCACGGCGGCAACCTCAGTAGCGGTGTACCCTGGATCAGAGGGTAGGGTTGTAGGGGAAGTCGTCATGGTCGGCCTCGGCCCGCTCAAGCCCGAGGCGGGCGACCTCGTCTCGGGCGACGCCCGCCCAACGACCGGGGAGGTGGGCGCGGCTGAGGGCGTCGGCCAGGACGAGGTCAGCGCCGGGCTTGTGAAGGATGGTGAGCTCGAAGCAGGCCTCGGCCGCCATGAGCCAGAGCTCCCGGGCGCACGTCCCGAGGGTGAGGTCGCGGGCCCGTCCCGAGTCGAGGGAGGCGGCGGAGGCCATGTTGTCCGTGTTGATGACAACATTGGCCCCCGCGACGTCAGCTGGGAGGAGGGTGCGGAGGGCCACGACCAGGTTGACCGCCTCCAGCTCGTGGATGGTGGGGAAGCGGGCGCGGAAAGCCCTCGAGTACCCTCGGGCGTAGTACCGCCTGGGGGAGAAGGCCCCGCCCCCGGTGAGGCATGAGTCGCACTCGATGACGATCCTCCGGGTCCCCAACGGCCGGAGGAGGTGGAGGCCGTTGGAGGCGCGCCCGTAGGCCGCGAACCAGGCCAGGTCCCGGAGGGCGTCATCCCCGAGGGTGATGGCGGCGAACCCGCGGCAGCTGCGCAGGGCCGCGAGGAGCCACGCCATGAACTTCCTCGCGGGCAGGACGCAGCTGCCGACGTGGTTGAGGCGGCCGAGGATGCTCTGCAGCTCCTGGCGCCCGAGGGTCGGGCGGGTGGCCCGAGCCTCGCAGTCGGCGACCAGCTCGTCGACTTTGTCGGGGGCGATGCGAATCGTCATGGCTTCGCTATCGACGGCGAATCCGAGCCAGGAGACTCGCATCGCCGGAGGGTGGCACTTCCCGGGGGCGACCTCCAGGCCGAGGGCGCCGACGAGGGCAATGAAGCCGTCGAACGCCTGCCGCGCCCTGAGGTAGGTGAGCTCACACCCGACAAAGTCGTCGACGTATACGAGGGCGTGGAAGCCCTCGCGCCTGAGGATCCAGGCCACCGCGGCGGTCACTCTGACGCAGGCAGCGCCCGAGGAGCGACAGCCGAAGGGGAGGGCGAGGTCGACATATGTCGCCCCCTCAAAGGCGATCCCATATAGGGGGCAGGACAGGGGGTCGGCCCGGAGCTGGCGGTAGGCCCTGGAGATATCGGCGGTCCAGGTGTAGGCCCCGGCGCCGTGTCCGATGAGGCGGCGGCCCACGTCGGCCACGGAAGGGAGCCGGTAGGCGTGGGGCCTGCCGAGATATTCTCGGCGGGGTATGCCAGCGTTGACGCTGTGGCCAGGGGGGTAGGAGAGGTCGACGATGACCCGCCTCTTTCCCGGGTCGGATTTGGGGCGGGTCATCATGGGGGAGACCTGGGCCCAGGGGGTGAAGGGGGGGGTGGTGAAGGGGCCGGCGAGGGCACCGTGGGCGAGCTCGGTTGTGATAAAGTCGCGGAGGTGGGATTGGTGCTCTGGGGCCTCCCGGTGGTTGGTGTATGTAGGGCGGGGGGGGTGCTGGCGGAGTAGTTGGCGGGGAAGCCATATTCGAGGAGGTCTACGAGGTCGGTGTCAGGGTGGTCTCGGAGGCGAGGGGGCCAGGCGGGGATGTGTGTTATCGGGGGTGGGTGCGGGTGGGGTGTGAGCGGCGTGTGTGGGGTGTGGTGCGGGGGTGGGGCCGCGTCGCCGCCGCCGGGCTAAAAATCCGGCGAGGTGATCGCGGGGGCGGGTGAGGGGCGGTCGCGGGTGCGCTTTGTGTAGCACACCGCCTCGCTATGAACGGTGAGGATACGGCGCACATTCGCACAATAAGCGCATGCGTGCCTCCTCCTCGTGCCCTGGTCGCCGTGGGCCTCGCCGGGGGGGGCGAGGTCGCATGAGGCGGGATCCCTGTTCCAGGCGGGGCAGGGTATCCCGTATGCCTCTCGGGTGTAGGGTGTGCGTGGGTCGGCGCCGGAGGGGCGGGAGTGTGCGGGGGTGGGGGTGGGGGTGGGGCGAGCTCGGGTGGGGAGGAGGGGTCTGGCGCCGCCCCCGGAGGCAGTCGCGGGGGCGGTGATAATGTCCATGCGTAGAGTGTTGATTGCCACCGGCTCGCGCCAGCCCTCCGGGAGGCGGCCATCGGCAATCCAGGCAAATATGGCCTCGGAGTAACGCCGGACTGTAGGCCAGGGATGTGTAATGGCGTCTCTGAGGACTGTCATGTTGTGATGTAGTAGTCCCGGTAGGCCGTCGGTGGGGAAGAAGGGGTGGGTCTCAAGGGTGCGCAGGGCGAGGTTATACTCCTCCATTGTGGCCTCGCCTCGCTTTAGAGCCTTTCCCTCGGGTCCCCTCTCTATCAAATCGTGGGGGAAGAGATAGCCTGGTGGAATACCTTTTCGGCGTCCGCTGCCCTGCGCCTCGGCGGACTCCAGGATCTCCCTCACTGCGTCGGCCACGGATGCGGGGGAGCGGTCGGGAGGCGGGTAGATGGCGGCGGGCTGGGGGGCGGCGGAGGCGGCCTGCTGGGTGGCGTAGTGGCCGCGGCGGAGGTAGGGCTGGTAGGTCGGGTGGACGTCGCTGGAGGTCGTGGGGGCGGGCGTCGGCATCGGAGAGGCGGGGAGGAGGCGAGGGTGCGTGGTGGGGGCGGCCCCCCTTCCTGTCCCGGCGGCGATGTCCTGCAGCATCTCTGCTATCCGCTCGGCTATGGACGGGGCGGCAGGGGCCCGAGGCAGAGGCGGGGGCGGTTGATCCAGCGAGGCCCGAGGTGGGGCGAGGGCGAGTGACTCGACCAGTGCCGTGAGGTGGTCGATGGCGCCGGCCTGGCTGTTCATAGCGGCGGCCTGGGCGTCCATGCGAGCGTCCACGGCGCTCGCCCACGAGGTGGCCTCCGACTGGAGGCTGGGGGCGGTGGAGGTCGCGGAGGCGGCATTGTGCGAGGCGGCCTCGGCGCTCCGGCCTCGGCGGGATGCGCGGCGGCCCGGGGGGCGGCCCCGGGGGCGTGAGCCGGCTGGCATGATGGTTGAGAGTATCAGAGTGTGGGCCCGGTCGGCGAGGTGGTGTGAGGCGGCCGGCGTCGTCTGAGGTGCGTGCGGCGTGTCGCGTGAGGTGGAGCGTGATAGTGCCTCGTGTGTAGTGCCTCGTGTGATGGGAGCCAAATAGAAAATAGGTCCGGGCCTGGAGGGTGATGAAGGCGAGTGGCTAGGAGCAGCTAGGGCGGCCGGTTATAAGGGCCGAGAGAGGGGCGGGGGGGGTTATGTAATAGTCCAACGGTCTAGGCAGGGGGGGAGAGGAGAGAGGGGGGGGGGCGCTCCTTCCCCGCCACGAATCAAACGCAATGCTAGCATTACGACCAATTGGTTTGGTTTTGAAAATTTGATATTTCATCGAACTATGCAGCTTTATGTAGGGGAAATTTGAATCACGGACAATTGGGTTTCCTCATTCCACTGTTCCTTGCCCTTTGTTAGTAATGCCGAGCGCCGGGCTCCATAGCGACAAGTATAACTATTTAAAGTGGCCAGGTACAAACAAACTCAGAATGTAACATACAAATGATGTCACGGATGGGATTCCCTCATCACATGACCTAATATGGTTCCCCCCAGACCGGGGAACACTCGAGAAATCCTTTAGGTTGTACTCACATACCACCAGTGCGGCGCTCTCCCTCCATATATTCAGTCACCCAAACTGGAAAGGTGTGCTTGGAGAGCATTTGTCGGAGCACAGTTCCAGTCTCAGCGGCCTATACCGGGTCCGTTTAAGTCATTGCTTTGATTCAGCTGAATTTGAACCCATTGGGTTCAAATCCCACAACCTGCCACGTGGGAAGTGGACGGTCAACCCATTCGGCCATCCCGCCTGGTCAAGAATATTCTGGTTGCAAATATTCTGGTTGTGAATATTCTGGTTGCGAATATTCTAGTTAAGGATATTCTGCTTAAGAATATTCTGGTTAAGAATATTCTAGTTAAGATTATTCTGCCTAAGAATATTCTGGTCAAATATATTCTAGTTAAGAATATTCTGGTCAAAAATATTCTAGTTAAGAATATTCTGGTCAAGAATATTCCTGGTTAAGAATTTCTGCCTAAGAATATTCTGGTCAAGAATATTCTAGTTAAGAATATTCTGGTCAAGAATATTCTGGTTAAGAATATTCTAGTTAAGATTATTCTGGTTAAGAATATTCTGGTTAAGAATATTCTAGTTAAGAATATTCTGCCCAAGAATATCCTGGTCAAGAATATTCTGCCTAAGAATATTCTGGTCAAGAATATTCAGCCTAAGAATATTCTGGTCAAGAATATTCTGCTTAAGAATATTCCGACGGTTTCGTTGTTACAAGTTCACTTTCTTTCTTATCAATAATTGGGAACCTGATCAGAAAATCTCATTCACCATTTATTGTGCTCATCTTGATTAGACATACCCCGGCCTTGTTGCTAAATGTTGGTCCCTTACCGCGAGACGCAGACAGTGACATTATCTGGTGCCGGTGTAAAGATTTCAAATTCCCCCCATATTCAAGTTCCCCCTTGGGAACTTGAAAACGTTTTCAAATTCCTCCCAGGGGAATTTGAAAACGTTTTCAAGTTCCCTCCCTCGTTTTAACTTTCCCTCCCCATCTGAAATAAAATAAAAATGAACTACGGACTGACATACACACACAGACATACAAAAATCTCTTATTTTGTGAAATTTCGTGAAATATTAGATTTTTCGTGAACTTTAATTTTTTTCGTTAAATTCGTTATTTTTCTGGAAATTGTCTGGACATTTTTTAATTTTCCGTGAAATTTTCGATTTGTTTAACTTTTCAATTTGTTGTGCTGTTTTGAATAATTAAAAAAATATAGAATTTTTGTGTGAAATTCTTTATTTTCATGAAATATACATTTTTTGGGTGAATTTTTTGCGTGAAATTGTTCGATTAACAACAAATCTTTTGGGGAAATTTTGGTGACTACTATTACTATTTTTCATAAATTTCCGATCTTTTTCAAACTTTTTACATTTTTGTGGAATTTTCTTTATTTTTAAACAATTTTAAATTCCCGGAGGGAGGTTAATTTGAAAATAGGGGGAGGAATCTGAAAACTGTTTTTAATTTCCCCCCGGGAATCTGAAAACGTGCTTAATTTCCACAGAGGGAAGTTAAGAACGTTTTCAGATTCCCGGGGGGGAACTTGAGAAGGGGGGAAGTTGAAATCGTTACACCGGTGTAACGGGTAGAATATACCCAGGTATAATCTGGCAGGGGATCAATCTGGTCTGTATACACAACTGTGGACCACGGCTGGTGTCACCACATAGAATCGCCCCCTCAAAATTGTATCCTGCGGCGATTCTATTTCGAAGTAATATTTCCAAGGGCGATTTTATTTCGAAATAAACCCCCCTTGCCCTCGCTTCTTATCCTACTCCTGTCCTCCCTCACCTCCCTCCTGCCCTCCCTTACCTCCCTCCTCCCATCCTCTCCCTCTTCCCCTCCCTCATCTCCCTCCTCCCCTCCCTCCCCTCCCTCCCCTCCCTCCCCTCCCCCTCCCCTCCCTCCCCTCCCTCCTCCCCTCCATTACCTCCATCCTCCCCTCCCTCACCTCCTTCCTCCCCTCCCCCCCCCCTCCCTCCTCCCCTGCCTCCCCTGCCTCCTCCTCCTCCCCTCCCTCCCCCCCTCCTCCCCTCCCACACCTCCCCCCTCCTCTCCCTCCCCTACCTCCTCCCCTCCTCCCCTCCTCTCCTCCCCTCCTCCCCTCCCTCACCTGCCTCCTCCCTCTTCCCCTCCCACCCCACCTACCCTCCACCTCGACCTCCCTCCCCACCTCCTCCACCTCTCTGCTTTATTTCAAAATATACACACACACGGCCCCAGGATGAATAAGGAAGAAATGAGAACAAATCCTCCGGTGCGACTGACACTGGTCTACGGCAAGTGGAGACAAGGAGGCAGCAGGTGGCGCCACCGGTACAGTGTTGAGTCTTACGGAGTACAACAATAAGGATAATAATTCCCTTACGTACCTTTATACTCACATAATTCGTTATACATCACATATATGAAACTGAATTATTCTGGGTCAGAGCAATAATTCTACATCAGGGGAGGGGGAGGGAAGGAGGTTTTATTTGGGAATAGATTCGCCGGGGTGAGGGGGGCGTTCTATTGCGTGACACCGGCCGTGTAGGCCTGGTTGCATTAACAGCGTCTGTGTGATGATACATTGTGATCAAGATAAGGCGGAAAGCTTAGATGAGCAGCGTTAAGCTAAGATTCCATATGAGACTGTCTCAAAAGGTGCTAAGCAATATGGGACAAAACTGTGTCCATTGTAATGATCAACATACTATCTGCTTATGCATTTGCTCAGGATAAACTGATTTGTTTTTCACATGGTGTTTCATAATCTCAATAGAATACATATTTATTTTAATCAAATGTCCTTGTAGTTTCAGTGTAACCGCTTCTGTGCTGTTTTGTGTCAATTGTTACAATGGACCAAAGAAAATAGTTATCACCTTTTGAGACAGGCTCATATACGCAGTGTGCGGTATGCGGAATGCGAATGTGAATACAAAGGTGGCAAAAAATGGAAAAGCATGTAAATGCACAGTGGTGCTTCCATATGTCCAGATGCAGATGCGGCAAGTGGATCACTACATGGACCGATCGGTGTGAATTCGAATGCAAATGTGAATGCTGCCCCATTTGCCATAGAGTAACCAACAACTTTGACTTTCCTTCATAAATTTGGAGCAAGAAAGACCGAAAATTAATTAGATATGCGTGATTACAGGTCTGGTAATGCGATGTCGCGGTGTCTATTTTAGTAGAACAATAAGCATTATTTAGCCCAGAACAAGGACAGTTTTCTTTGGGAATAAATATTATTCATCCGAATGTCTCAGTTGTCTCAGTAGGACGCTCAGTAGATGATGTCCACCACCCGCCGTCTGGTGGTAGTCGGAAGAACTAATGTGGGTCACCAACTGGGTGTGCAGCATGGGATGTTGCATCAGGAAGCTTAGGTAGTGTAATGGTTAGCACACTAGGCTGGAATTCAAGAGGTGTGGGTTCAAATCCCGCTCTAGGCATGATATTTCCCATTTTCATCCCCCCCCCCCACAACACTGGCGCCATGACCAGGTTGCTGTGCAAGCTATGCACACTGTATGGTTTTTGAACCTACTCTCTGTCTGTAATGTATGTTAGTATCCGAAAGCCCCCACTCCAATGTAACACCGGACGACGTCATGAGTATGTTCTAAATAAAGACATTGCAAACTAGATCTCACAGTGTCGACATCAATATATATTACATGGTGTCAGATGTGGAGGCAATGGTGCTTTCAGGCCCATTGCTTCTGATGGATGCCGGGCATCAGCACCCAGGGCACCAACCAACATGTAATGCAAGTTCAGTGTACCAGGCATCAACACCCTGGTCACAAACAGAGACAATGTAACAAGTACTTGAAGTAGCTGCAGCGCATCGGGCAGCAACTCCCCGGGCACCAACAGAAGCAGCACTGACTTTAAACTGACAAGTGCCACAAATGCACAGATGCCTGAAAAGATGGCTCACGGATGTACAGATCTATGAAAAGATGGTCCACGGATGCACAGATATATGATAAATGGTAGTATTTTGCCAGGCCACCGAAAAAAGTTTTGGATTAACCAATCGTTCGGTTTAACCGAGCTTGGTTTAACAGTGTTATACTGTATATACATAAAAAACAATAATCAAAGTGTCCACATACATTGCATATTACATTCATAATGCACCCGCGTTTTTGCCAAAGCCAAGACAAAGTCGAAGCCAAAGCTTGGTTAAACCAATGATCGGTTAATCCAAACAAATTTCTAGGGTCCCTTCAAGTTTGGTTTAATGGGGTTATACTGTATATATATATATATATATATATGTGCTCTATAATCCATTATGGGAATATAAACAAGGACACTACCGATCTTCAGTTCCCTATGTAATAGTTAGCACTTATCCTATCTAGCTGACCCTGTTATTATGACATAGACCACGGTGGCGCCCCCTGTGAGCGGCCCTGTGCACTGTATGCCAGCTGCGCCTGGCCTTAACGCATTTATGTATATACCTTTATAAAATGTGCTATTATATTTGATATTTCTATTCTATTCCCAATCCCCAATAGCTGATGTTTACTTTTTGTGCTCGGGGGTCGTTAAACAAACTGTTTTATTTTCATTGAATTTCGTCCTGGGGCAGTGGGGGGGGGGGGATACTGTTCTATTTCCCTGTAATTCTGTGCCTGCTTCTGTAATACTGGCTGCTGTCCAATGCATTAGTTCAGCTGAACTTCCACCAAAGACAAAGGTTCTTACCACTGGCACCAGAGGGCGAGTTGGTGGAGGGAATGGTCCATTGATTGCTGGCCTTCACATGACCTGCTTGTTTTGTCTCGACAAAGTGTAGAGTGCAGATCGCATGTTACCTACATACACATGCGGGGCAACCTTAAAGGTATAATCAATATCAAATTTTCAAAACCAAAACAATTGGTCATGTTGTTCGGCAACATGGGTAATTTGCGCGTGACAAGGAACCGATACCCACACCCATCGATCACTGAATTACAACACAACCGCCATCTGCCATGTTCTTGTACACTTTCAACCACTTCCGGTCGGCGATATTGCAATTCCCCGTTCCTGTGTTTGGCGGCGCCACCATCATGACCCACCGACTGGCGAGTACTCAGTGAACCCAATAACACTTCCGGTAGGCTCAACCAGCTACCAGCACTTCTCCACCAAATGCCAGACCACCAACACCCCCACGCCGGACCACCAACACCCCCATGCCTATTTTGACCGCCCACCCATCCCTACACTCCAAAACCATCACTTGGGCTTGGATTTGGACGTGTTGGAGGATGCCAAAGTCGCAGAGCATCCCCGTGGTCGTTGAGGAAGCCATCGGTTATCCTCCGACTCATGGAACTGAGGAAGTCTGGGACACATCCACTCGAGTAACAAGGACTGCATGCAGAGATTCAAGGCCAGTTTGCAGACCACCTCTCCATATACACTGATGGTTCGAAAGACCAAAGCCGGGTAGCTGCTGCGGCAGTCTGCCGACGGGGAAAATTTGGCATAGGCTTGCGCGATCAGAGCTCAATTTTCACTGCAGAAGCCCAAGCACTCCTTCTCGCGTTGGAGTGTATCGAGGTATCCAACCACACTAACTATGTTATATACAGTGATTCGTTCTCTTGCCTCCTGGCTGTTGCTGGACTGAAAACGAATCACCCTATTCTAGCAATGGTCATTTATAAAATGAACCAACTGACAACGGATGGGTATGACATCCACCTGTGCTGGGTGCCTGGCCATGCCGGCATACAAGGAAATGAACGAGCTGATCGGGCTGCGAAGAAGGCCCTGAACTGTGATTTTGAACCATGTCTGATCCCTCACTCTAATCTGAAACCACTAATAGCCACCCACATAAAATCCAAATGGCAACATGAGTGGGATAAAAACATTAATAAACTTAAGGAAATTGAACCATCTGTGGGAAAACCATCACAGACTCATGTGGGAGGTCGGCGGGACCAAGTGGTCCTTAGCCGCTGCCGTATTGGCCGCTCGTGGCTTACACATGCTTTTCTGCTCAAGGGGGAACCTCCCCCTGAATGTATTGGGTGTCAGTCCCCGCTGACACTCAAACACATTTGACTAAGTTACGTTGATTTTTTGGCCCTGCGCCAACAATTCTACACTGCAGAGAGTATGCTTGACCTTTTTACCATAGTAAAACAGGAAAACATTTTAGCCTTTGTGAGGGCAGCTGGACTGTACCACCTCATATAGTTTACGAAATAAATTCTATCAATTATTAATAAAACTGTTCTTTTTCTATGGGAATTTGTTTCCCTTGACCACAAATATATGATTGTGAGCTTTCTAATTTAATGAGTGTCTATTGGCACATAATTGATTGTCTGCTTTTACATGTAAAGGCAATGGTTTGAACAAAAAACAAACATTTCTCGCCCTGAATATGGCCTATGCTGCCGACACGGCGTAAAGCAACCACCAATCAATCAATCAACTTACTGCAGAAGCCTATGGTGTCGAGAGTTTTGGTGTGCTTACCAAAATTAATTGCGGATGTTTCCACTTTGAATATCTCAAAAGTTAGTCATTTAAAATCAAAGTTCCTTCAAGCTAAAGTAAGGTAGATTATAATGATCAACATAATGTTTATCTCAGAATTATGACAGAATTCAAAACCATCAGACTATACAACTTTAACAGAATAGATAGATGCTCAACAGATAAATGTTGTATTAACAATATTTGTCACTTTGTTTGTTGGGTTTTATGTCTTAGCAACATCTAGGGTCATATCAGGACTGGTAGTGACTTGTGACAGTGTGCACTCATGGCGACTTTATAGTGCTTCCCCACTGGGAGACCTGGCCACCGGCAACATAACCCAATATCCCACTCAATCACATTATCCTGATACTGAGCTAACCAGTCCTTGCATTATCCTATTAATGCCAAGCGCCAGGCTAGGTAGCGACAAGTATCAATTTTGTACGTCGTTGGTTTGACTCGACCAGGAAGGCTGCACTCTACTGATTCGGCCACCACTTGAGTTCATATTAAATATATGTGTGATATATGTGCCATATGTCGATATCATAATGCCGAGTGGGAGTGGGCCCAGTGTGTTTACACAGTTAACACACTGGAGGCGGAGTGGGAGGGGGGGTGTGGGACATAGATGATGGCTTGAGGGCATTCAGTGAGAATTACTATGAAGTTAGTCTGAGTACTCTCCGCACAAGACAAGTGCCACGGCGATCCAGGTCACAGCACCAGTGTCATGGGGTGATGGCAATGGGAAATATTGCACTCAGAGCAGGATTCGAACCCACACTGCTTGCCATTCTAGGGCTAGTGTGCTAACCATTACACCACCCAGGCTCTCTGATACAATCACCATGTAAAATTTTCCGATATATGAGATATGGGATATGGAGAACTCTGCTATAATAAATTGCAACTTGTCTATAAAATGGTAAATAGTATGTAAAACCAAAGGCATATAAGGTATATGTGGAGTTGGTGATCTATTACTAATTGAGGATAGAAGTTGTGTATCAATATAGTTAGAGAGAGAGGGTCACTTCTTGACCTGAGAGAGGGTCACTTCTTGACATGTGGGACAGTCTTTGGGAAGTTGCCTCACATACCCCCTCCCCTCCAAGAGTTATTTATGGATCACTGCACCAGATACAACAGGGCACTGTAGCCATATCTAACCATGCCTTGGCAACAAGGTTTGAACCCTCATTGGTGGATAGAGGAATGCTTGTTAGGGATTGGAAGACTGGATCATGTGATCACCACCATCTTGTTCTTGAAACTATAAATAGAATAAATGAGAGAGTCTCACTCTCCTACCTTTCACTCTTTATCTACTTTCCTTCCTTGCCTGTAGTGATTTCTTATTAGCCTATCGACACCACTCAAACCGTCCGGCATCGACTTTACAACCATATCCACGCCTATGTGGCTCCTTGCCTGAACAGTCAGTGCAGACTGCTACACTATGCTAGCATTACTGTGTAAAATATTCCGATAAAACGCATTGGTGGGGAATGTGAAATGGTCTATGAAGGAGTACAAATGGTCTATTAATGTAAATGATGTATAGGGCCAGGTGCATGAATGTATTTATGTAGTTGCTGGTGACTCTTTACTTGTAGTCAATAGTCAGTGTGTATTAGATAGATAGTGTGAGAGGGGCACTACTGTTAGTGTGTAAGGAGCTCAAGAGCTCTACTCACTACCCCCTCCCCCCAACTGTTAGTCACGGATCACCCCACACACACAGCAGGCAGGTGCAGGCCAAGCAGCCACACCACATGGTGGTGGTGGGTAGATCACAGTAGCCATGGTGACACAAGAATGCTTACTGTTCATTAGTGGAACTAGAAATGCTTGTTGCTGATTGGAGATCATGGTCAGGTGGTATGCCATACCAGATCCATGTACCACTATATAATAATAAACCTGAGGGTACAAGCTCTCTCTCTACTTTCACTCTTTATACTCTTCCTTTCTCTCCTTGTCTGTATTGATTTCATATAGCCTGCCTACACAAACTACAACTGCCAGCTGACGACTTTACAACTCCATTGGCTTAGTTTTGTCAGATTGTTTTCTGCAGATGAAAGTAGCAACAGTAGTTATATAAATCAATAAAGCGAAGTGCTTTCTTACCTTTTTCAGGCAGTTTCCTGGCCATGAAAGGAATTAAACCAGCCACACACGTAGAGAGAAGTGTTAGCTGAAATTCAACTGTTTATTTAACAAGGGATTTACTTTCTAGTTGTCTTGTGTAAATTACAAAGGGATAGACATTTACCAGCCGCCATCAAGGCTTCGGGATCAATGTGCGACATGCACCCATAGTGCTTTGCGATATAAAGGTCGTGACATGCACCCATAGTGCTTTGCGATATCAAGGTCGTGACATCACATGAACGTGACCAGGGCGGCATTCAGGGTACGCCTCTGAGTCGACTCTGAGATGGATCCGAAATGGCTTTTTGCCTTATTTGCGTTCATGGTATGTTTCCGAGTCGTCTCGGAGATGTCTTCCTTTTCAGACCGGAGGCGAAAAGCGCCTATAAAATGGCCACTGAATTCAGTGGTTTCAGCCAATCAGAGCTCTTTTTTTCCATTGGAAATGGCTGCCCCTTTATGTGGGCTGCCATTTTCAAGGCGACCAACAGCTAAAGTCGTTCAGACTAGTGTGACGTCAGGAATTTCTCTGAGGTGCTTCGGAGGCATACTTTGAGTGCGGCCCTGTTGTGTGGGTCTGGTGTATATACACATTGAGCAGTGACATCACAGTCACGTGACTCGCAATTCGGAATGGCCTGGTTGGCAAAGCGAGCAGACTGGGGCTGTTTTGTATAGGTTTGAGTGGTTGTTGGAGTTTTACGTCCTGGCAACATCTAAGGTCATATCAGGACGGGTGTTGTATTGAAATCGGTATTGTAATAGTTCAGTTGAATTGATCATTTTCATCATGTTCAAACTGCCCTCTCTTTCTGTAACCAGAAGACAGTTGAGAATAGAGGATCTGCTTTGGTAGCCTGTCTGATTACATCCTCATGAGGTGTCCAGTCCACCAGAGATTCTTTTTGATCAGAAGATCTTCCATAGAGGGCAGCCCCATCCATTTGAGTATTTCCTTATTCATCACTTTGTCCTTCCAGGTTAGACTCATGATTGAACACAGATGTCGCATCATGAAAGCATGCAGCTTTTTCACCTGTTGTCTGTACATTGTCCAGGCCTCGTCTCCATATAGTAGGGTGGATAGCACGATTGCATGGTAGATCTTGCCTTTGACGTGAATGGACACATGGTGGTTGTTCCAGAGTCTCTGGCCTAGTCAGCCGAAAGATGCGCTAGCCTTGGCCATCCTCCTCTGTATTTCAGCATCAATGGGTCCATCACTTGATATAGTGCTTCCGAGGTAGGTGAATTCCGGAACACTGCCAACCTTATATATATCTTTAAACTCGCATAATTTGCTATGCATCACAAATATACATGTATTTACATGTATAGGCCTGCATAAACGCCAAAGAACCTAGCTAAATAATTCACCCTGTACTCGCAGTAAACGGGTGAATACCAACCCTATATAAGAGCTGTCGAAAAAGCGGGGAATTAAAATGAGAGCCTAATTTCACAATCTAAGAAGCAACAATTATTCTTTTTATATGTCTTCATATTTCCCCACTAGCTTTGAGTTGAAAAATATAATAAAACATAGTTTTAAAAGAATTTAAAGGTGAAATCGATGGCGTTCTATGGCCGCCATCTTGTCTTTTTGCATTCTCTCCCATTTCATCAATTCTGTGCCGATATAAGTACCCATTTGATAATGAACACTTACCGTGTCCGATAATGTAGTCAGCTGGCATTTAGTCGTGCACCACTCCATACTCCCTACAACAGCAAATATAAGAAACAAACAACTCAGTCAGCGGTTATTGACTCACCCCGCAGTGGGTTAGTCATGTTTCACTCTCACCTCCCTCTCAGTCTCACCACACTCTCACCTCACCCTCAGTCTCACCACACTCTCACCTCGCTTTCAGTCTCACCACACTCTCACCTCACCCTCAGTATCACTACACTCTCACCTCCCTCTCAGTCTCACCACACTCTCGCCTCCCTCTCAGTCTCACCACACTCTCACCTCCCTCTCAGTCTCACCACACTCTCACCTCCCTCTCAGTCTCACCACACTCTCACCTCACCCTCAGTCTCACCTCACTCTCTCCTCCGTCTCAGTCTCACCACACTCTCACCTCACTCTCAGTCTCACCACACTCTCACCTCCTTCTCAGTCTCACTACACTCTCACCTCCCTCTCAGTCTCACCACACTCTCACCTCCCTCTCAGTCTCACCACACTCTCACCTCACCCTCAGTCTCACCACACTCTCACCTCCCTCACAGTCTCACCACACTCTCACCTCACCCTCAATCTCACCACACTCTCACCTCCCTTTCGGTTTCACCACACTCTCATTCACCTCCCTCTCAGTCTCACCACACTCTCCCTCCCAACTCCTCTCACTCTCATTACACTCTCACCTCCCTCTCAATATCACCACACTCTCACATCACCCTCAGTCTCCCCACACTCTCACCTCCCTCTCAGTCTCACCACACTCTCACCTCCCTCTCATTCTCACCACACTCTCACCTCACTCTCAGTCTCACCACACTCTCCCTCTCACCTCAGTCTCACTACACTCTCACCTCCCTCTCAGTATCACCACACTCTCACCTCACCCTCAGTCTCACCACACTCTCACCTCCCTCTCAGTCTCTCCACACTCTCACCTCCCTCACAGTCTCACCACACTCTCACATCCCTCCCAGTCTCACCAAGCTCTCACCTCCCTCTCAGTCTCACCACACTCTCACTCTAACCTCCCTCTCAGTCTCACCACACTCTCACCTCCCTCTCAGTCTCACCACACTCTCACTCTCACCTCCCTCTCTGTCTCACCACACCACTCTCACCTCACCCTCAGTCTCATGACTGCCTACTGACATGACCACTGTCTGCCTGATGGCTTCACCCCGCCTACATGACTGCCTACTGACATGACCACTGTCTGCCTGATGGCTTCACCCCGCCTACATGACTGCCTACTGACATGACCACTGTCTGCCTGATGGCTTCACCCCGCCTACATGACTGCCTACTGACACGACCACTGTCTGCCTGATAGCTTCACCCTGCCTACATGACTGCCTACTGACTTGACCACTGTCTGCCTGATGGCTTCACTCTGGCCCCATGACTACCTACTGACATGACCATTGTCTGCCTGATGGCTATTTGACTGATTACATGGATAGTTACCGGCCGCGGTGGCCGAATCGGTAGAGGGCTGCCTCGCGTGTGGAAGGTCGGGAGTTCAGTTCCCGGTCAAGTAAAACGGATGACTTATTAAATTGATACTAGTCTTGCCGCTTCCTAGCCTGGCGCTCGGCATTATTAGGATAGGCCAAGGACTGGTTAGCTCAGTGTCCGGATAATGTGACTGAGTGGGATATCGAGTCATGGTGCCAGCAGCTTGATTTACCAGTGGGACAGCACTATAAAGTCACCATGAGTGCGCACTTTTACAATGTGGTACCTGTCCTCATATGACCTTAGATGTTGCCAGAACATAAAACGCCTGTCTATAGGCCCCTTCCTCTCAGATGGTCTATTCCCGTCTGTCTCGATGCCGGTCTTTCCTTCTTCCTGCCCTCTTTCCATCACTACCCCCACCCCCCACCCCCACTTCCTCCAGTTCTTCCCACTCTGGCCTCCTATATCCCCACCTGCCCCGTCCCAGCATTCATCACCACCACCACCACCATCCCCACCTCCACATCTACCCCCTCCTCACCCACCTCTACCACCACCACCAGCATCCCCACCACCGCCTCCACCCCCAACCTCCCCCATCTCTCGCACCACCACCAGCATCCCCACCACGCCTCTACCCCCCACCTCTACCACCACCTGCAGCATCGCCACCATCAACTCTACCACCCCCCACCTCCCCCACCTCTACCACCACCTGCAGCATCGCCACCATCAGCTCTACCCCCAACCTCCCCCCCACCTCTAGCACCCACCACCAACCAACATCCCCACCACCATCTCTACCCCCTCCTCCCCCACCTCTACCACCACCACCACTATCCCCACCACCACGTCTACACCCCACCTCCCCCACCTCTAGCACCACCACCAACATCCCACCACCACCTCTACCCCCCAAACCTCCCCCCACCTCTACCACCACCACCACTATCCCCACCACCACCTCCACCCCCCCACCTCCCCCACCTCTAGCACCACCACCAACATCCCCACCACCACCACCTCTACACCCCACCTCTACCACCACCACCACCACCACCTAGACCCCCCCACCCTCCCACCTCCCCCACCTCTACTACCACAACGAAAATCCCCACCACCACCTCCACCCCCACCTCCCGGACCTCTGCCACAACAACCACCTCTACCCGCCACCTCCCCCACCTCTACAACCGCCACCACCACCATCTCCACCATCACCACCACCACCTTTACCCCCACCTCCCCCACTTCTACCACCACCACCAATATCCCCACCACCAACTCTACTCCTCACCTCCCCCACCTCTACCACACCATCTCCACCACCACCTCCACCCCCACTTCCACCATCTCTACCACCACCACCATCCTCACCACCACCTCTAGGCCCCCACCTCCGCTACCTCTACCACCACCACCACCTCCTCCTCCTTAACCCCCGGCTCCGCACCTCGCCCTTAACCCCTCCCGGTACAGAGGCATGTGTATATCGTGGTTACCACCCCGCCACCACCCCTCCTCCCCTCCCTTACAACCCTCCCCCCTCCTCCCCCTCCCCACCCTTCCTCCACCCCTCCCCCACCTTCCTCCACCCCTATCCCTCCTTGCGCCCCTGGAGACGGGGTGTTTACGCCCCCTGGTGGCCGTCCCGTCCCGTCTGTCCGTACTTGTGCGGCTGCGCGGACGGCATCACTCATACCCAGGGGGCGCCACGGCGATTAAGCGTGCTTACCAGCCTGTGTGTGTAAGTGCATTACGCGCGTCTTGGTATGCATTGCACATGCATTATATACGAGCACCCACCCCTCCGTCAGACCCCGACACTCCCTCACCTTCTATATACGAGCACCCACCCCTCCGTCAGACCCCGTCACTCCCTCACCTTCTATATACGAGCACCCACCCCTCTGTCAGACCCCATCACTCCCTCACCTTCTATATACGAGCACCCACCCTTCGGTCAGACCTCATCAGTCCCTCAGCTTCTATATACGAGCACCCACCTTTTGGTCAGACCCGATCACTCCCTCACCTTCTATATACGAGCACCCACCCCTCCGTCAGACCCCATCACTCCCTCACCTTCTATATACAAGCACCCACCCTTCGGTCAGACCTCATCCCTCCCTCACCTTCTATATACGAGCACCCACCCCTCTGTCAGACCCCATCACTCCCTCACCTTCTATATACGAGCACCGACCCCTCTGTCAGACCCCATCACTCCCTTACCTTCTATATATGATGATCCCCCCCTCCATCAGACCCCATCACTCCCTTACCTTTTATATACGAGGATCCCCCCCCCCTCCATCACACCCCATCACTCCCTCACCTTCTATATACGAGCACCCACCCCCTCCGTCAGACCCCATCACTCCCTCACCTTCTATATACGAGCCCCTTCCCCCTCCGTCAGACCCCATCACTCCCTCACCTTCTATATACGAGCACCCACCCCCTCCGTCAGACCCCATCATTCCCTCACCTTCTATATACGAGCACCCACCCCCTCCGTCAGACCCCATCACTCCCTCACCTTCTATATACGAGCCCCTTCCCCCTCCGTCAGACCCCATCACTCCCTCACCTTCTAAAGATGAGCACCCACCCCTCCGTCAGACCCCATCACTCCCTCACCTTCTATATACGAGCACCCACCCCTCCATCAGACCTGATCACCTTCTATATATGAGCACCCCCCCCATCCATCAGACCCCATCACTCCCTCACCTTCTATACACGAGCACCCACCCCTCTGTCAGACCCCATCACTCCCACACCTTCTATATATGTCCCCCCACCCCTCCGTCAGACCTCATCCCTCCCTCACCTTCTATATACGAGCACCCACCCCTCCGTCAGACCCCATCACTCCCTCACCTTCTATATACGAGCACCCACCCCTCCATCAGACCCCATCACTCCCTCACCTTCTATATACAAGCCACCCACCTCTCCGTCATACCCCATCACTCCCTCTGCTTCACAGACACTAGTTCTCCAGAACCCCGTGGCTAATATTAGCAGTTCTGTGACGTCACATGGGGAAGGGGGGATGGACTTACGTAGGTTATAACGCACACCCAAAAACCTTCAACTTTTCATGCAAGGATATCTTGTGTTTTCACCACTTTCCAAGTCTGTGATATTCTTAACCGTACATCACTGAGGGCAGCCATTATGGCTGAATGAACCAAATAGACACAGTTTGACAACATCGTTGGACCCTAAATAACTCCTAAATAATAGTTTCAAGCGATATCAATTACTGCTATTCATATTTTGATCGGCTGGTAGGTTGGTTGTTGGAGTTTTACATCCTGGCAACATCTATGGTCATACCATGCCGCCAGCACTAATGACCTGATATCCCATTCAGTCACATTATTCTGACACTGTGCTAAACCAGCCCTTGCCCTATCCTAATAATGCTGAGTGCCTGGCTAGGAAGCAACAAGTATCAATGTTTAAGTCATCGGTTTGATTCGACCAGGGTATGAACCGGTGGGTTCTCATCCCACGATCTACCAAAACGGGAGACGGACGCTGTACTCATTCATAATTGTGAATAACTGACGTTATTTTGGTCATGTGACTGGCCCTTTAAACATTGCATTGCAAACACTTAGAGTTATTTGGCATGACTCTTTAGTCCTTATGCGTCGTTTGTTTACAAGCAGTACCATTAAGGCCCAGTCAGACCTTACCGGATTGAGCAACGGACATAAACCGGACAAAAAATTGTCTAGTCCAGTGGTGTTCGGTATCAAAATGTACCGAAATGTGTTAAACTGTTGCAATGGCCGCCGGACGAAACAGATGCTAAACGGTCAAGGAACGTACATTAACAAATATCCACCGGACGAGAACCGGACAAGAACCGGATGAAAACCGAATGTCAAACGGACGTGCCAGATTGTTCACGGACATGCCGAAAACATATACTGAACAAATTCCCGCAATAAAAAAACTAAAACAAAAAAAACACAAACAAAAACGTCAACGGACTTGGCAGGAAGCAAACCGGAGACGTAACGGATGGGTACCGGACATGAAACGGACAAAATGGACTAAACAGACTTAAACCGGGCACCAACCATACACTTCAGTCCGGCAGTGTCCGGTACCAGTTTTGTGCATGTTCAAAACTTGTACCAGACACCGCCGGACAGATAACAGACACGCCGGTTGCCAACCATATATAAACCGTACATTGCCATATTTCACCGGACAGTGTCCGTTTTCTGTCCGTTTCTCCAATCCGGTGAGGTCTGACTGGGGTTTTAGGCATCACCTGGTATTGGTTATTATGGACATATTCGACTGGGCCTTTCCATGCCAATATCAAAATATTTCTTTACAAATTCCTATTCGCCTGGGACCGGAAGTGGGTTTCTATACGTATGATTCAATTGTGGCTCCTTCTACAAGGTCACAAAGTGTATTTCAACATGGCTGATATGGACATTTTGAAAGATTCAGTAGCTTCAGCCAATCAGAGCTTTTCTTTTCGATTGCAAAAAATTTGCAATGGAAACAAACAGCCCTGATTGGTTCTTTTCGATTGCAAATGATGGCCCCCCATTGGGGGCAGCCATTTGCAATTGAAAAAAACAGCTCTGATTGGCTGAAACCACTGAAGCCTGACACAGGCTGACTGAAGCAATTTGACTGGTCCTCTTTGCATTCAAAAACCAAGTTTACTGCGCAGGTGGGCGGAGACTAGATTTTGCGGATGGAAATGTCCCAGTCGAATACATCCAATCTCTGCATATTGGTGGAGAGCCGGGCACAAGCTAAGCATACATGATGACCTATTTGCGCCATTGTTATTTCGAAGCTGATGCATTGTTACTCTTTGCAATTCACGTCTAAATTGCACAAATGTAACCAGATAATTAACTACACTCTAAATAAGCAAACCAAATACCCAGGCTGCTTGATGACCTGTAAAGCTGAGGTCAAATAGATCTGGATCCACGAAGTTGACACGTTTTGTCTGGAAAAGTAGTGCGTTTTGTACTACAGTGACACCTCTCTAACCGACCACCTCCACAGATCGACCACTCCCCTGTATTGATCACTCCATTTGGGTCCCAAATATAACCTTTTTTTTTTTGTACATTAGTTGTTTAAGCAGGGGAAATTTCAGTCACAGACGATTGGTCTTCCTCATTCCACTGCTCCTTGCCCTATCCTAGTAATGCCGAGCGTCTGGCTAGGAAGCGACAAGTGTCAATTTTTAAGTCATTGGTTTGACTCGACTAGGATTCGAACCCATGATTTACCAACATGGGAGACGGATGCTTTAACTCATTCGGCCATTCCGTCTGGTTAACCATATTCTAACTCCTTAAACCGACCACCTCCCTAAATGGACCACTTACAGTCGGTCCCAAGGTCGGTCAATTTAGAGAGGTTTTACTGTACTTTGACAACGTTGACACCTTTGTATGGCCCCTTACATGGTAGCGCGTTCTAGAATCGTGTCGATCGGGTATTGCGGACAGTTCCAGATTCACGCACCATACGCCTGTTTGGCGGTGTAGCAGGAAATCGCAAACCCTGTAAATCGCAAACCCCCACTTGTAATTCCCTAGAAATCGCAAAACCCCATACCATATATGGGCATGGAGGGTTTGCGATTTCCTAGGAAATCACATATCCCCCCTGGACATCGCAAACCCCCCATGTTTGGCAGTCTTAAAGCAAGCACATGTGCTTTGTGCAGGTTTGTTTTCCTTTTAAAATTCCCACAATGCACCGTGATGCTGGAATTACGAACTGGTCTATTGTAAAAATTGTATTTATGTAAGCATGATTAAGCCACATTTATTTTTATATGAGGGGATCCCTCAGAAGATGGATTAATTGATTATTTTTCATTTCATGCCTGTCACAGCAAGGGCCATATTCACTGCGATCACTCACAAGAAGGATAGCGGAACAGGTCAATTTGTGTCAAAGATACTAGACTATATCATTAAGAAAAGCCAGTACAACTATCTGTATCATTACCATTTTCAGTGCATGTGCGGTCGGAATTACGAACTGGACTATCGCAAATATGTTTTCATTAGGATTAATCCATCTTGATCCTCCTTGAATCCATTTGATCTCCCAGATCTGGTAGAAGTTCAATATCAAACATATAGCTGCCATGCTTGGGGTGATAAATGCTACACAGCATGAGGGGTTTGCGATTTCCACGGAGGGTTGTGATTTCCTAGTAAATCGCAAACCCTGGGGTGTGCAATTTCCATGGGTTTGCGATTTCGTGACACACCGGGCTGTCCACATCGGAGACCAGTGGTCGGGTCTTCATCTCCACCCAATACACAAACAGAGACTGGAAGTTAGAACCAGAATCGTACACATCCAAATCCACGGGAATCAACACCTGCTATCGTGGTGTGTCAGGCGGACTTTGATTTGGCGCAGCTGCCATTCCTGGCAGTCTACTCTACCAGACCTACCTATAGCCGGGTGATAGGGCACCTACTTTCCACACCGGGAGGTCATGAGTTCGAACCTCGACCCAGTCAAACCAAAGACTTATTAACTGATAGTCTACTCTACCAGACCTACCTATGGCCGGGTGGTAGGGTACCTGCTTTCCACACGGAAGGTCATGGGTTCGAACCTCGGCCGAGTCAAACCAAAGTCTTACAAACTGAGTACGAGGCGTCGCCTTGCCTGATAGAAGTTCTGCATTACTCAGATCAGGCATGGGTCGGTTAGCTCAGCGTCAGGATAATGGGACTGAGTGGGTTATAGAGGCACGGTACACCAGTGGGGAAGCACTATGAAACTGGCATGAGTGAATACGGTCATAAGTCGGTGCCTTCCCTGATATAACCGTAGCTGTTGCTAGGGTGCAAACCCCATCAGGCGGGTTGTTTGTTTGTTTGTTGTTGGTTTACGTCTTAGCAACATCTAAGGTCATATCAGGATGGGTACCGACTTGTGACAGTGCACACTCATGGCGACTTTATAGTGCTGCCCCACTGGAATACCAGGCCACCATCACCATGACCTGATAACCCACTCAGTCACTTTATCCTGACACTGAGCCAACCAGTCCTTGTCCTATCCTAATAATGCCAAGCGCCAGGCTGGGAAGCAACAAGTATCAATTTTGAAGTCATTGGTTTGACTCGACCAGGGTTCGAACACACGACCCCACGATCTACAAACACGGGAGACGGACGCTCTAACTCATTCGGCCATCCCGTCTGGTCCCATCAGGCGGGTGGAGGTTGCTGAGAGAAGTGCTATCCTATCCTCACACCTACTGCCGGAACCCATCAGCAGGGAATCAATACGCGTTATTCATTCTCATAAGTAGGTCACGACGACCCGAGTGAACTATAAATAGCACACTGACCCAATTACAACAATTAAGCAACTGCGTCTCATCTTAATTCTTTCGGTAGTGGCTTTCTAGTGCTGTCTCATTGGTTTGATTGATTGATTGATTGATTGGTGGTTTCTTTACACCATGTCGGCAGCATAGGCCATATTCACGGCGAGAATTTTTTATTTTTTTATTCAACCATCGCCTTTACATATAATGTAAAAGCATACAATCAATTATGTGTCTATAGTGGGGAGAGCGCTGGGTACTCGTGCGGGAGGTCTTAAAGTTAACCCATGACCGAATCAAACAAGCGACTTACAACAATGCTGCTACCTTCAACAAAAGGGAAAATAACTATAGGTACCCAAATAACTAACCAATTGTCGAACTAACAGCCTCACAGAGGGTAGGGAGATGTGGGAGAATGCTTACAAACACAGAAAGAATGCATGCAGTAGATAGCGACACAACTGAAAGTAACAAAACAAGGGGAACCATGAGACTATTACTGTCTAGCGGCAAAAACAAGTCATTAGACTTAACCGTTATGGGCAGCATTAATACACCGTCACCAAAAAAGACCCATAACACCTTGCTTGGCACTCAGCATTACTAGGGTAGTACAACGACTGGCTGGCTCAGTATCAGGATAATGTGAGTGAGTGTGATATAGAGACAAGGTATTGGCGTCACTGTAGAGTTGTCATGTGGGAACAGTGTTACAAGTCGGTACCCGCCATAATATGACCTTGGATGTTGCTAGGACGTAATACCTCAATAGACCATTGGGGTTCCATACAATAGCTGCTATATAGTGATGCTTGAGTGTGTATATTTCATGGCCTCTTGTCAACACTCTTTTAAATGCATGCAGGACATCTTCAACTGAAATCACAAACAAATCGTGGAGTTGCTAAACGCAGCTGGACTGTGTAGATTCGTGTAATCTTTGGCTATTTCTTGTGAGTTAGATTTCACTGTCAGTTGACACAAGTCTAACCACTTCAAAATTGCAACAATGCACCGCCCATGGCCCTGTTGCCGACGACACCGGTTCCCGCTTCGATCACCGGTGACGGAGGTACAGGACTGTGGGCCCCAAGAACGTGTTGCCACCACCGCACCACGCCATGAATGCACCAACGCCATGAAGAGCCCATCGCCCACCCCCCGGCTATCCCATAGAAGAAGAGTAGAGAAGAAAAAAGAATAGAACACAAAACTACCAAAAACGGGCTGTTTTAACGGCGCCGGTTAATCGATGCTGCAGTTCTGCAGCCAGTGACTGCTAGGTCACAAACACACCACTAATGCAATGTGTAAATTTCAATGCAGGCATGTGAATATGATTGACAAGACTGACATAACAGACATCACTAGCTTTTCATCATGAATAAGGCCCTTGTTGCTGACGCAGCATTACACCATAAGCAATCAATCACCATCAAGCAAGTAATGCTTGTGAGAAACCCGCCAACATGCAACTCAGAGCCCTGGAGTAATCCCCCACCATTAGGCCGGAGGACACATTAGCTTTCTGGAATTAAGGCGGTGTGAAACATTATATCTATCTATGTATAATACCAGACGGTCGTTCATGGGTTCTTGGGTTCGAACCCTGGTCGAGTCAAACCAATGACTTTAAAATGTATACTTGTCACTTCCTGGCCAGGCGCTCGGCATTATTAGGATAGGGCAAGGACTGGTTGGCTCAGTGTCAGGATAATGTGACTGAGTGGGATATCGGGTCATGGTGCTGGTAGCCTGGTCTCCCAGTGGGTCAGCACTATAGATTGCCATGATTGCGCACTGTCACAAGTCGGGACCTGTCCTTATATGAATATGGATGTTGCTAGGATGTAAAACAACAACAAACAAACCAAGCGGTGGTTAATTTTTAGGGTTGTTCTGATCACTACTCCTCTGTTAAGCAGGGCTACTAATGCGCATTATCGTACTCCACTGATGCTTTGCCATGTATCGGTTGTTAATAACATGTTTTCTTGTGTCTACGATATGCATTTCATATTAATTTTGATGGTGTTTACTAACTTTGGTCACTTCGACCAGAGTGGCATCCATTTTGAGTCATGTAACCACAAGTGTTGTTAACTCCACCATTAGATAGCGCCACCGATATGGTTTACTGCATAATGGTACAGATGGATTCCACCAGATGGCGGCACTTTATTGAAACAGGACCGTGCACAAGTCTGGAATATAGCAGAGAACGTAGATATGTACAGGATCTTTGAATATAGTCAGAGAACGTGAATATATATAATTCAACGCAATATGTGTCCAGGGGATTGATGCAGAGCCTAGCTTTAACCCGTGATACTTGTGGCTGCCTAGCATGGTGTATGACATTACTAGGATAGGGCAAGGAGCAGTGGAAAGCGGACCCCAATTGTCTGTGTTTAAACATTCCCCTGCTTAATCAAGTAATGTATGCACAAAAAAGAGGAAATATAATGCTGTAGTTAACAACACTTGTGGTTACATGACTCAAAATGGATGGCACTCTGGTCGAAGAATGTTAACCTACTTACTCACACAATAGGCCCCATCTGAGATTAACGTAAAGATCAGTTCAAACACAAAGGCCCACCCTACATCCCACCATCACCCTTTCAATGAGTATGTCACTTCTAGAAAGATAGTCATTTATGTCCCCTCCACTACTAACGTTTAGCCTACTAGTCTAACGGAGGTACCTCCCGTTATGCTTCTTTTTTCTCTTATCTTGTTCTTTACCGATCACCATATCGATGCTTTGCTTATTGTCCTGTAATTGTTTATTTATTTTGTTGTAGCTTTGTTTTTCTGTGTAGTGGCAATTATCATTAGGGCTAGAAGACCAGTGCATCAGCACTGACAACATGTTATTCAGAGGAATAAAAACACTTGAACAAATGTAGAGAAGGAGATATCCGGTAGTCACCTTCACCTGGAGCCCAGACATACCAGGTGGTAGCACTGAAGACACAGGGCTTTGATATCGAAGGGGGCAGTGGGGGGGGGGTGAGGACGGTGGAGCGAGGTCAGATTCTACGACTCGACTTGTGACAGGATATGGCCACTCTGTGACAGACAGGTTGACACAGTGTTCATTTCTGACAGGGAATGGGCACTGTCTGACGGACAGGTTGATATGGTGTAGATTTGTGACAGGTAACGTCCACTGTCTGGCAGACAGGTAGATATGGTGTAGATTTGTGACAGGGAACGTCCACTGTTTGACGGGCAGGTTGATATGGTGTAGATTTGTGACAGGGAATGGGCACTGTTTGGCAGACAGGTAGATATGGTGTAGACTTGTGACAGCGAATGGGCACTGTATGACAGACAGGTTGATACAGTGTATATTTGTGACCGGGAATGAACACTGTGCAAAAGACCTGCCACAAGTCCACACCATGTCAGCACTCACACCACCACCACCACCACAACCAAACCCTGCCACACCCTCCCCTCTGCACCAGTACCAGCAGCATTCACACAACCACAACCAAACACTGCCCCACCCTCCCCTCTGCACCAGTACCAGCAGCATTCACACAACCACAACCAAACCCTGCCCCACCCTCCCCTCTGCACCAGTACCAGCAGCATTCACACAACCACAACCAAACCCTGCCCCACCCTCCCCTCTGCACCAGTACCAGCAGCATTCACACAACCACAACCAAACACTGCCCCACCCTCCCCTCTGCACCAGTAACAGCAGCATTCACACAACCACAACCAAACACTGCCCCACCCCCCCTCTGCACCAGTACCAGCAGCATTCACACAACCACAACCAAACACTGCCCCACCCTCCCCTCTGCACCAGTACCAGCAGCATTCACACAATCACAACCAAACCATGCCCCACTCTCCCCTCTGCACCAGTAGCAGCAGCATTCACACAACCACAACCAAGCCCTGTCCCACCCTCCCTTCTGCACCAGTACCAGCAGTATTCATTCAACCACAACCAAACACTGCCCCACCTCCTCTCCGTACCAGTACCAGTACCAGCAGCATTCACACAACCACAACCAAACACTGCCCCACCCTCCCCTCTGTACCAGTAACAGCAGCATTCACACAACCACAACCAAACACTGCCCCACCCTCCCCTCTGCACCAGTACCAGCAGCATTCACACAACCACAACCAAGCCATGCCCCAACCTCCCCTCTGCACCAGTACCAGCAGCATTTACACAACCACAACCAAACACTGCCCCACCCTCCCCTCTGTACCAGTACCAGCAGCATTCACACAACCACAACCAAACACTGCCCCACCCTCCCCTCTGCACCAGTACCAGCAGCATTCACACAACCACAACCAAACACTGCCCCACCCTCCCCTCTGCACCAGTACCAGCAGCATTCACACAACCACAACCAAACACTGCCCCACCCTCCCCTCTGCACCAGTAACAGCAGCATTCACACAACCACAACCAAACACTGCCCCACCCTCCCCTCTGCACCAGTACCAGGAGCATTCACACAACCACAACCAAACACTGCCCCACCCTCCCCTCTGCACCAGTAACAGCAGCATTCACACAACCACAACCAAACACTGCCCCACCCTCCCCTCTGCACCAGTACCAGCAGCATTCACACAACCACAACCAAACACTGCCCCACCCTCCCCTCTGTACCAGTACCAGCAGCATTCACACAACCACAACCAAACACTGCCCCACCCTCCCCTCTGCACCAGTACCAGCAGCATTTACACAACCACAACCAAACACTGCCCCACCCTCCCCTCTGTACCAGTACCAGCAGCATTCACACAACCACAACCAAACACTGCCCCACCCTCCCCTCTGCACCAGTACCAGCAGCATTCACACAACCACAACCAAACACTGCCCCACCCTCCCCTCTGTACCAGTACCAGCAGCATTCACACAACCACAACCAAACACTGCCCCACCCTCCCCTCTGCACCAGTACCAGCAGCATTCACACAACCACAACCAAACACTGCCCCACCCTCCCCTCTGTACCAGTACCAGCAGCATTCACACAACCACAACCAAACACTGCCCCACTCTGCCCTCTGCACCAGTACCAGCAGCATTCACACAACCACAACCAAACACTGCCCCACCCTCCCCTCTGCACCAGTACCAGCAGCATTCACACAACCACAACCAAACACTGCCCCACCCTCCCCTCTGCACCAGTACCAGCAGCATTCACACAACCACAACCAAACACTGCCCCACCCTCCCCTCTGTACCAGTACCAGCAGCATTCACACAACCACAACCAAACACTGCCCCACCCTCCCCTCTACACCGGTAACAGAAGCATTCAGACAACCACAACCAAGCACTGCCCCGCCCTCCCCTCTATACCATTACCAGCAGCATTCACACAACCACAACCAAACCATGCCCCACTCTGCCCTCTGCACCAGTACCAACAGCATCCACACAACCACAACCAAACACTGCCCCACCTCCCCTCTGCACCAGTACCAGGAGCATTCACACAACCACAACCAAACACTGCCCCACCCTCCCCTCTGCACCAGTACCAGCAGCATTCACACAACCACAACCAAACACTGCCCCACCCTCCCCTCTGCACCAGTACCAGCAGCATTCACACAACCACAACCAAACACTGCCCCACCCTCCCCTCTACACCAGTACCAGCACCATTCACACAACCACAACCAAACACTGCCCCGCCCTCCCTTCTGCACCAGTACCAGCAGCATTCACACAACCACAACCAAACACTGCCCCACCCTCCCCTCTGCACCAGTACCAGCAGCATTCACACAACCACAATCAAGCACTGCCCCACCCTCCCCTCTGCACCATTACCAGCAGCATCCACACAACCACAACTAAACACTGCCCCAACCTCCCCTCTGTACCATTACCAGCAGCAGTGACACAACCACAACCAAACACTGCCCCAGCCTCCCTTCTGTACCAGTACCAGCAGCATTCACACAACCACAACCAAACACTGCCCCACCCTCCCCTCTGTACCAGTACCAGCAGCAGTGACACAACCACAACCAAACACTGCCCCACCCTCCCCTCTACACCATTACCAGCAGCATTCACACAACCACAACCAAACCCTGCCCCACCCTCCCCTCTACACCAGTACCAGCAGCATTCACACAACCACAACCAAACACTGCCCCACCCTCCCCTCTGCACCAGTACCAGCAGCATTCACACAACCACAACCAAACACTGCCCCACCCTCCCCTCTGCACCAGTAACAGCAGCATTCACACAACCACAACCTAACCCTGCCCCACCCTCCCCTCTGCACCAGTAACAGCAGCATTCACACAACCACAACCAAACACTGCCACACCCTCCCCTCTGCACCAGTAACAGCAGCATTCACACAACCACAACCAACCATCACTTAACAATAGGAGAATCAAACTGGCCATGCAATATGTAGTCAAGATAAAAACTAATGCATTGAATCCTGCACACAATTGTCTATTCGAGCAACATGACGAATCCAGGTATGAAGCCAGGCCAAATTACATCCGGCCACTGAGGCTACCGAATGAAACCTCATTTGGAGGCCTTGGGCGTGGATTTGGACGTGTTGGAGGATGCCAAAGTCCCAGAACATCCCCCGTGGTCGTTGAGAAAGCCATCGGTTATCCTCCAACTCACGGAACTGAGGAAATCTGGGACACATCCACTCGAGTACCAAGGACTGCATGCAGAGATTCAAGGCGAGTTTGCAGACTACCTCTCCATATACACTGATGGTTCGAAAGACCAAAGCCGGGTAGCTGCTGCGGCAGTCTGCCGACGGGAAAAATTTGGTGTACGTTTGCCCGATCAGAGCTCGATTTTCACTGCAGAGGCCCGAGCACTCCTTCTCGCTTTGGAGTGTATCGAGGTATCCAACCACACCAACTATGTTATATACAGTGATTCGTTCTCTTGCCTCCTGGCTGTTGCTGGACTGAAAACGAATCACCCTATTCTAGCAACGGTCATTTATAAAATGAACCAACTGACAACAGATGGGTATGATATCCACCTGTGCTGGGTGCCTGGCCATGCTGGCATACAAGGAAACGAACGAGCTGATCGGGCTGCGAAGAAGGCCCTGAACTGTGATCTTGAACCGTGTCTGATCCCTCACTCTGATCTGAAACCACTAATAGCCACCCACATAAAATCCAAATGGCAACATGAGTGGGATGAAAACATCAATAAACTTAAAGAAATTGAACCATCTGTGGGAAAGCCACCACAGACTCATGCGGGAGGTCGGCGGGACCAAGTGGTCCTTAGCCGCTGCCGTGTTGGCCACTCGTGGCTTACACATGCTTTTCTGCTCAAGGGGGAACCTCCCCCTGAATGTATTGGGTGTCAGTCCCCACTGACACTCAAACACATTTTACTAAGTTGCGTTGATTTTTTGGCCCTGCGCCAACGGTTCTACACTGCAGACAGTATGCATGACCTTTTTACTAAGGTAAAACAGGAAAACATTTTAGCCTTTTTGAGGGCAGCTGGACTGTACCACCTTATATAGTTTACTAAATGGATTCTATTAATTATTAATGAAACTTTTCTTTTTCTATGGGAATTTGTTTCCCTTGACCACAGATATATGATTGTGAGCTTTCTAATTTAATTAGTGTCTATTGGCACATAATTGATTGTCTGCTTTTACATGTAAAAGCGATGGTTTGAACAAAAAACAAACATTTCTCGCCGTGAATATGGCCTATGCTGCCGACACGGCGTAAAGCAACCACCAATCAATCAATCAATCAACCACAACCAAACACTGCCCCACCCTCCCCTCTGCACCAGTACCAGGAGCATTCACACAACCACAACCAAACACTGCCCCACCCTCCCCTCTGTACCAGTAACAGCAGCATTCACAAAACCACAACCAAACACTGCCCCACCCTCCCCTCTGTACCAGTACCAGCAGCATTCACACAACCACAACCAAACACTACCCCACCCTCCCCTCTACACCAGTACCAGCAGCATTCACGCAACCACAACCAAACACTGCCCCACCCTCCCATTTACACCAGTACCAGCAGCATTCACACAACCACAACCAAGCCCTGCCCCACCCTCCCCTCTGCACCATTACCAGCAGCATTCACACAACCACAACCAAACACTGCCCCACCCTCCCCTCTGCATCAGTACCAGCAGCATTCACACAATCACAACCAAACACTGCCCCACCCTCCCCTCTACACCAGTACCAGCAGCATTCACACAACCACAACCAAACACTGCCCCACCCTCCCCTCTCCACCAGTAACAACAGCATTCATGCAACCACAACCAAACACTGCCCCACCCTCCCCTCTGTACCAGTACCAGCAGCATTCACACAACCACAACCAAACACTGCCCCACCCTCCCCTCTACACCAGTACCAGCAGCATTCACGCAACCACAACCAAACACTGCCCAACCCTCCCCTCTGCACTAGTACCAGCAGCATTCACATAACCACAACCAAACACTGCCCCACCTCCCCTCTGCACCAGTAACAGCAGCATTCACACAACCACAACCAAACCATGACCCCACCTTCCCCTCTCCACCAATACCACCAGACTACATCTCGTCTCTGTTCCCACGCGTCATTTGATCCTGTTTTTTGTACGTCTATTTTTAAAACCTCATTTTTATGTTTGTTATCCTGGGTTGTCTTTGATGTCATTGTGTTTTTGGCGCTACATGCTCTCTGATCGTGGCGCGTCCGGCGTGTCCTGCCCCGGTGAGGTGACAGCCCCTCTACTTCCACCTCCACATCCATAAATAGCTGTAAATAGCCGTAAATAGCTGTAAATAGTTGGAAGTAGCTGTAAGTAGTTGGAAATAATTGTGAAAAGCTCAGAAAGTTGTAAGTAGCTGTAAGTAGTTCGAAATAGTTGGAAATAGCTGAATATAGTTGGAAATAGCTGCAAGCAGCTGTAAATAATTGTAAATAGTTGTAAATAGCTTTAAATAGCTGTAAATAGTTGTAAATAGGTGAAAATAATTGTAAATAACCGTACAATAGCTGTAAATAGTTGTGAATAGTTGTAAATAGTTGTAAATAGCCGTAACTAGTTGTAAATAATTGTAAATAGTTGTACATAGCTGTAAATAATTGTAAATAGTTGCAAATAGTTGTAAATAGCTGTAAATAGCCGCAATTAGTTGTAAATAGCTGTCAAGAGTTGTAAATGGCTGGAAATAATTGTAAGTAGCTGAAACAAGCTGTAAATAGTTGTAAACAACTGTAAATAGTTGTAAATAGCTGTAAATAGATGATAATATTGTAAATAGCTTTAAATAATTGGAAATAGCTGGCAATAGCTGGAAATAGTTGTAAATAGCTGGAAATAATTAGAAATAGCTGGAAATAGTTGGAAATAGGTGCAAGTAGCTGAAAATATTGTAAAAAAACGGTAAATGGTTGGAATTAGTTGTAAATAGCTGGAAATAATTGTAAATAGCTGGAAATAGTTGTACGTATGTGTAAATAGCTGTAAATAGTTGGAAATAGCTGTAAATATCTGATAATAAGTGTAAATAGCTGAAGATAATTGGAAATAGCTAGAAATGGTTGGAAATAGTTGGAAATAGCTGGAAATAGTTGTAAATAGCTGTATATAATTAGAAATAGCTGGAAATAGTTGGAACTAGCTGCAAGTAGCTGAACATAATTGGAAATAGCTGGAAATAGTTGGAAATAGTTGGAAATAGCTGTATATAATTGTAAATATCTGTAAGTAGTTGGAAATCGCTGGAAATAGTTGTAAGTAGCTGTAAATAGTTCTAAAAAGTTGTAAGTAGCTGGAACTAGTTGGAAATAGCTGGAAATAGTTGGAAATAGCTGGAAATAGTTGGAAATAACTGGAAATAGTTTTAAGTAGTTGGAAATAGCTGTAAATAGCACCATATACCTATACATATATCTAAGTAGTTCTAAATAGCTGGAATTAGCTTATGTAGCTGTAACTAGCTGTAAATAACTGGCAAATGCTGTAAATAGCTATACATAGCTATAAATAGCTATACATAGCTATACATAGCTGTGAATGGATGTACGTGGCTGTAATTTGCTGTAAATAGCTTTAAGTAACCGGAAATAGCTGGAATTGGCTGGAAATAGCTATAAATCGCTCCATAGTATTGTAGTGGTCTGCACTGACCTCTCAGGCAAGGAGCCGCATAGACAGGTAGGCGTGGGTAGTGTGGCGATATCAGCGAGCCTAGGTGGTGTGATGGTTAGCACACTAGCCCGAATGCAAAGAGATGTGGGTTCGAGTCCCGCTCTAAGCACAATATTTCCCATTTTCATCACCCCCACGACAGTATTATGGTTGCTTGCTTCATGTCCTAACAACATCTCAAGGCGGGTACCAACTTGTGCCGACTTTGCAGTGCTGACCCGTTGGATTACAATATCACCAGCACCATGACCCGATACCCCACTCAGTCACATGATTCTGATACTGAACCAATAAGTCATTGCACTATCCTACTAATGCCGAGCGACAGCCAGGGTAGCGACAAGTATCAATATTGTAAGCGTGTATATTTAACTCGGCCGGGGAGTAATCCCATGGCTCGTTCGTTTAACCGAATAGCGGCATTTGTATGGTGGGGACGTAATTTATCTCATGTGAGCACATTATAACTACAGTAAAACCTCTCTAAATCGACCGACCATGCGACCGACTTTAATTGGTCGATTTCGGGAGGGGGATGTTTAGGGAGTTAGAATATCGTTGGAATGGTATTGTTGGGACCCAAATAAAGCGATCGATATAGGGGAGTGGTCGATCTGTGGGGGTGGTTGGTTAGAGAGGTTTTACTGTATAAGTCAAACAGGGCGCGGTGGCCTAATCGGTAGAGCGCGGGCCTCGCATGTGGAAGGTCGGGAGTCCGGTTCCCGGTCGAGTCAAACCAATGACTTCTAAAATTGATACTTGTCGATTCCTAGCCAGGTGCTCAGGAATTAATAGGATATGACGACTGGTTAGCTCAGTGTCAGAATAATGTGATTGAGTGGGATATTGGGTCATGGTTCCGGCAGCCTGATTTCCCAGTGGGGCAGTGCTATAAAGTCACCATGAGTGTGTACTGTCACAAGTCAGTACCCGTCCTGATATGACCTTAAATGTTGCTAGGACGTACCACTCCAATAATCAACCAACAGTATAAGTGAAATAAACATAACCTCGACGCAGTGCAATCCTGGGTTCGAGGTTAGGCGTCATTAAACAGGGTCTGTTCATTAATCCGCATCCCCATAATCTAATCTGCCACCTCCAGGCGCGTTATCTCGTTAAGGTAATATCAGTTAAACTGTCCGTCAAAGGTAGATAAGAACGGGACGAACTGCCGACATCCCTTCAGCAGCCACAAGGTTTGTCAACCCAGCCGCGTTACTAAACAATGCGCCGACCATTTTCATGAAGTTTCATTCTTCATTCACCAGGTTCCAAATGGACGCGCTCAGACACAGTTCTGTCATGTAATTCGTCAGAGTCATTATCCACATTATTCCGCCTGTTCCCCTTCATGGAATTGACTCTTTTAAACAAAAATTAATAACAATTCTGCGTTTTTGGCAATTGTTTGTTGATGAGGCGCACCCTGTCCGTCAGATTAGTGCTGGTAACGGCGGGTTCTATTAAATATGCTCAGCGTGTGTGTGTTGTCCGACTGGGGACATGCGCGTGAACATGCACATGTCCTTGTGCTTAGACATCCACATGTCCATGTGCATGGAGATGCATGTGGTCAGGCGCGTGGGCGTGCATGTAGGCATTATGTGGACATGCACATGGAATGCATGTGGACATGTGCAGGGACATGCACATGGACATGCGCATAGACATACATGTAGACATGTGCGCATGTCCCCAGCTATGTTGCCAGCTGAGTTGGACGTGTATTACTGAGTGTCGCCACTTAAGGCCCGGTCACATAGCCATTAGTGGACCTAGTGATCCGTAGAATAGATTAACGTGGGTCAAACGTGGTGTAAGTATGCTAAACTACATTGAAATATGTTAAGGTACGGATAAATACGTTATGGTATGGATAAATATGTTAGGTACGGATAAATATGTTATGGTACGGATGCCGGTACGTTCAACTACGTTCAATTACATTAGCCTCCACTAACTGCTATGTGACCAGGGCTTCGTCCAAATACGCTAGAGTATGCTAGAGCATGCTAGAGTACGCTAGAGTACATTAGCATTACCAATGCAAATTCAGCCTCTAATGTACCGCTTTTTTGAACATGTCCAAAAATGTAATCTGAGATCACGGCTCACCCATATTATTACCAAGTTAACATCACGGACAAGTATGGATGCCGGTATGTTCAATTATGTTCAACTACTTTCAACTACTTTCAACTACGTTAGCCTCCACAACGTTCAACTACGTCCACTAACGTCGTCTATGTGACCGGGCCTACACTGAATAAGCCAAAGACAGAGCATGAAGTCCATGGCACCAAACCCAGACAGAACAAAGCAGAGAGCAAGAAGCCATGACACATTTATCGGGAGAAGAGATCTGCACTTACTCTCCCTGATGTATTCCAGTGCAAAGGATCAGCAATACATAAACTATGTGACAAGATGGACAAGAATGGGAGAGACCACCCCTCCTCAGAGTCTCTAAACCATCCTCAAACAGACCAGCCAAGGCACCTGTCTATGTGGGGAGCGATTTGTGGAATGAAGTACCACCCACCATCAGAAAAGCGCCAACTTGTCTGCGCTTCAAATCACCCGAGTCCATCTTGGTTTGACCTTTGACCCGGACACATGATTGAATCCCCCCGGCTTGGCTTTGGCCTTCTCACCCCACCAGTCCTCTTCTTCATGTTATCCCAACAACATTGGGATCCCTCTCCCCTGGGCACCCCCCTCCCCACTGCTGAATAGACGAGCACCCTGTAATGACAATTAGTGAGAAGAAATTAATTAATGAAATTAATTGGGATAACTTGATACATGGCAAATTAATAATCCATTTTTTACTCCAATACTTCCTTCTCTTGGCAAACTATGCTTACTCAGTAATACTTATGGCCCTGTCACATTACAACGCATCTCGCCAGCATGCCGCCAACGCGTAAAATCACTTTTTTATGTCGAGAAGCGTTGAACTTTTCGGCGTGGGGGGCAAAGTTGGATGTATACATACGTATACACAGCGTATGGCCAACGTATGACCAACGTATGGCTAACGTACCTCCTGGCCAAAAATGCTCGAATTACGCTCACGGTAAGTTCACAGAACGCCGGTGAACGTTATATATGTTATTCGATTGCCAGAACTACGCATCATACCTTACATACGTCAAGACACACTGGAGAAATGCTAAACGTATGTTAGACAGACATTAGGCATACATTATCCATACGTTGTCAGTATGTACGTTCCCACTGCCTTTAAAGTAGGTCAATGTAGTGCAACATAGTGAACAATGTTTGACCAACGTATGTCTAACGTACATTGATGTACGCCTAACACTTACATAACGTATGGCGGACGTAAAATCCACACGTTGTCGAACGTTGTCATGCATTGAAGGTTTTGTGCATGCACAAAACTTGGCCCACCCCCTGACGTGCGAAGCCGTATCTCGATGAATGTTGATGTACATTGACGTATACCAACTAGCGCCTAACGCATGCGTAACGCATAACGACATATCCCGACATAGCGGCAAAAACTCACATACGTCGATGTATGTTTGTGCGATGCATCGTAATGTGACAGCCCCATTAGTGCCTGCCAACTGCAAATATTAGTCAGCCTAATTGTTGAAAGGCAGCTATTAGGATCCACAATTACATTTGAGTTATATGAACAACTAACTAACGTCTCACACACACCACCTGCGTACCACCTACAGTCGTAATACCTATCCGACTTAACTGGTTCGTTGGTTGTTGGAGTTTTATGTCCCGACAACATCTAAAGTAAAACTTGTTTTATTTAACGATGCCTCTAGACCACATTGCTTTTTATCATTGGCTATTGGACGTCAAACATATGGTCATTCTGACATATTTCTTTGGAATAAACCCGCTCCTGCCACATAGGCTACTCTTTTTGATAAGCAGCAAGGGCTCTTTTATATGCACTTTCCCACAGACAGGACAGCACATACCACAACCTTTATGAACCACTTATGAATCACTGGTTGGAACGGAAAATAGCCCAAACTGCAAATGGGTCCACTAGGATTAATAGGATGACCGACACCTTCACAGGGGGACACCCTACCGCCTGAGCTACGTCCCGCTCCCCTGGCAACATCTAAGGTCATGTCAGGATTGGTACCGACTTGTGACAGTATGCACTCATGGCGACTTTATAGTGCTGCCCCAATGGTATAGCAGGCCACTAGCACCATGACCTGATATCCCACTCAGTCGCATTATCCTGACACTGAACCAACCAGTCCTTGCCCTATCCTCATAATGCGGAGTGCCTGGCTAGGAAGCGACAAGTATAAATTTAGAGAGTCCCATCTTGTTGTGTACAGTAGGAGATGTCCTCAGTGTCAGGATAATTTGACTGAGTCAGATATCAGGTCATGGTGCTGGCAGCGTGGTCTCCCAGTGGGGCAGCACTATAAAGTCGTCATGAGTGCGCACTGTCACAAGTCGGTACCCAACTTGATATGACCTTAGATGTTGCCAGGATGTAAAACCCCAACAACCAACCTAGTGTACAGAACGCCTTCTGGCACCTGCGCACTGTGTATGTGGGTCATTCTCTGAAACTGCGCATGAAGGTGTGACATGGAAACCAAAAGTGAAATCCTTCCAAATAAAGTAATACTAGCAGAAAATATTCCATATAATACCCCAAAAAATCATATTCCAAATAATAGCAGAATCCATGTTCATAAGAAAGTTTGCATGTTGCGCATATGTAAGATTTGAAAAACATGTATTTCACCTTTTGATTTCGATCTTGTACAAATTGTTACTCAGGTAACATAGAAATCAAAATGTATCCAGAAGATAATTTTAACGTAAGCAATAAATTCAAATAAGAGTTTATTGATTACAGTAAAACAAACAAGATTATGTCTTACAAGGAAAAAGTTGAAAAAAAGTTGAAAAAAGTTTGTAAAATGTATGGTGTTCATTCAATCTGTAAAATTTCACATTTTCAGTCTAGCACAAAATCATAGAAGCATATCTTGATACATCTTGTGGGATAGATTGAAATTAATGTATTATCGCTAACATATTTAATGTACAGAGGCAACAATAATTATTTGACTTGCTACCAAATACAAAAAGAAAGAATTAATTATCACCATCATAATCTGGAAACCAAATATGTAGTGCCCAGTTTCAGAGAATGACCCACTTACCCCCAGTCCTGGTGTGCCGTTATGTGGCACGACGTGTCTCATAAAACATAACGCTGTCATTTACACTGTAACCACGCCACCTTGTTTACTACGCGGTGTCACGCCAAATGTAGCGTCGTCAACGTTCTTCAGCCTTCGGGCTGGGCCTACTATAGACGGGATCATGGTACCGACTGCGCATGCACTGAAAACGGCCTTGGCAGCAAAGCCAATGGGAATGACCATTGAGTTTGTCGATACGCATAGGAAAAAACTTTGAATTTATTCAAAATGAATAGAAATACATAACAATTTGTCATAAACATGTATGCACACATGCCATGTAATGATCTGATGAATATAGCTAAGACAAAACTAGCCATAATTAAACATTTTGAGCTAAGAAACATACAATTCCACACAAAACAATCAGTGATATCCACATCACCATTATTAATTCTTGTTCTAAATATTAAAATGCCAAATGTGTCAACATACACTTGTTTCAGAGAAATATATAACCAATATCTGATTCACCCTAATAATTTTCTAGTTCTACATATGTCATTAACCATAGGATATAAATAAAAACATTAATAAAATAAGTAAAACTGACTCTGGCTATGGCTCTAACACTAGTCTGAGTGCCCAGATTTGTCTAAATCTAAATGCAATGGCATAAAATGTGCATATTATAGTGATGCAAATGCAATGCTGAATAAAAGATGAATATCTTAATTTATGATATATATTATTTTAGTTGGTGTTCTATGTTTCAAAGAAGAGCTGAGATGAGCTGAAACTAGCACATTTCATAGCTGCACCCAGTGTATTAGCATGTGCCATGTGCTTCTCCGTGGTTTGTTTTGCTCTGACGCATCCCACAATGCACCGTGCCGCTGGAACAGTGATGTAGTCTATGCACAGCCACTCGGCCGGAAGGCCCGGTCACATACACGTTACGTTCACCTACGTTCAACTACGTTCACCTACGTTCAACTACGTTCACCTACGTTCAACTACGTCCACTAACGTGTATGTGACCGGGGCACGAATCTTCTCATTCGGGAATCGGGGCTTCCAGACCCGCCCATACGTCGATTTATTAGTAAATGGGTGTCGATATTAGCGATGCGGTATGGGGAGGGGGCCACATTCAAAATATTCAAGTTTGGGCACATTTCCAATCATAATTATTTTACAGTTGTTTCTTCCTGGTGTTCCTCCCATTCCGCGGGGGGGGGGGGCTTGTCCCACCCCTGGGGGCCCCTCCTACCCTGGGGGGGGGGGGCACTATCACCCCTGGGGACCCTCTCCCTTGCGGGAGGCCCCTTGTCGTCCCTGGGGACCCCTTCCCACGCGGGAGCCCCCCCCCCCCTCCCACCTCCGGGGCCCCCAGCCACCCCGGAGCCCCACCCGGAGTGAGTTCTGCCTGGATATCGTCTTCATTATGACCATAGGTGTTGCTAGGACCTCAAACCCCAACACACAGACAATCTACCTGGATGGCGTCACAGTGACAGCATTTAATTATTACGGATGGAAAATAGCAAATGAGGAAGGATAGTGGTCGATAGTGCAAGAGAACTGACGTACGCTACACGACAATTTGTCATGAACCTCTCATCGATCTGGAATCGTGAGTCCCGCTTACAATTTGAACCGAACTTAAAGTTACATAGTCCGATGAAGGATCAAATTTCCAAAACCCAACTAATTATATACGTTTGATGCTACATATCTAACTGAGTTATTGATGCACTTATTAAGTATTTGTTGTTACATAGAAGGGAACACTGAGGCTATTTAATAGAACCTGTTACTACTGAAGCCTATGGTGTCAGAGTTATGGCTGTGATATATAAACCCTGTTGGTAGTGGACCAGTGGACACCTGTGATATATAGACACTGTCGGTAGTGGACCAATGAAAACCGGCGATATATAGAGGTTGAAAATCGACGATATATAGACCCTAGAGGTAGTGGACCAATGAAAACTGGTGATATATAGACCCTACAGATAGTGGACCAATGAGAACCGACGATATATAGACCCTAGAGGTAGTGGACCAATGAAAACCTGTGATATATAGACCCTAGAGGTAGTAGACCAATGAAAACCGACGATATATAGATCCTAGAGGTAGTGGACCAATGAAAACCGACGATATATAGACCCGAGAGGTAGTGGACCAATGAAAACCTGTGATATATAGACACTGTATGGAGCAGCAAAGGTGATTGGAAGACTTCAGACTGGTTAACTGTGGATTCGCTGACAAAGCAACTACAGATATAAATATGGTCCTGGTTCCGATACTTGTGCCGAGTGGCGCCACCTGTAGGCCTTTCCTCTCCCGAGCTGTCACTGTGTCGGTCCTCAGCTTGGAGAGTGTGGCTGGACAGACCTGGCCAGAGAGTGAGTCCGCTGGTGACGGACACCAGATACAGTCGCTAGTTAGATACAGGATGATCGACAGAACCAGCGCAATGTGAGCCGGCCGGTGTGGCGGTTTCAGCCGTGCGCCAGTTTCAGCCATGCGCATAGACTCAAACTCAAGGCATTGTCAATGGTCATGAGCAATCTTCATACAGAAAATACAGAAAAAGTGAAATATCTATAAAATCAGACTACCTTTTAACATATCGCTTAGTACACATATAGAAAACATCTTTACCAAAAAGATTATATTAAATTTATAAGGTTAGGGTTCATGATTTTCATTAATTTTGAATAAAACTAATGTTTTGCACTGCACATACCGTCAAACTCAAGGCATTGTCAATGGTGGTGAGCAATCTTCATACAGAAAATCCAGGAAAAGTGAAATATCTCTAAAACCACACCACCTAGAAACAAATCGTTTGGTACACATATAGAAAACATCTTTACCAAAAACAATATATTAAATTTATAAGGTTAGTGACTCACGACCATTGACAGTGCCTTGAGTTTGAGTCTATGCGCACAGCTGAAACTGACAGTGAGCTGAAACCGCCACACCGGCACGCCGGGACCCTGCCGGCAGATACGCCTGGAGACAACCTGGAACCCGGCAGGTGTCAGGGCCGCCTTCTGACGGCACGACGGAGCGCGCGCTTTTTGATGTCGTCTGCTCGGTACCAGTGGATGAGATCACGACGCATTGACGCCTCCTTTGATGGTCCGGGGGAGAGTTCCACGACGCGGCGCACCTCGCCAGCGTTCGCTGACGCCATTTGTGCCAATCGAACGTCGTTAGCAAATTTCACACCAGCAAATTGGGCGTTAACGACGAGCATTAGTCGGCGACTGTAGCGTGACATTCAAATTAACCACGCGTGAGGATGAGTGTGTGTGTGTGTGTGTGTGTGTGTGTGTGAGGGTGTGTGAGGGTGTGTGAGGGTGTGTGAGTGTGTGAGGGTGTGTGAGTGCGTGTGTGTGAGGGTGTGTGTGTGTGTGAGGGTGTGAGGGTGTGCGTGAGTGTGTAAATAAGTAAAGGTGGGGGAGGGTGGGGGGTGGTTGTTGGATGTAATTGCGGATATTGGCTGAGGGTTCCTGGATTATTGCACAATCCGACTAACAGCCTGCGTGCCCTCAGGTCGTGCAGGTGGAGAGGTAAGCCCCTGACATCGCCCCGCCCAATGGCCTGCCCTGTGTGCATGGAGACAATAACCAGGGTCTATCAGGGGACAGTGCGCCGTGTCCCCACCATGGGAACGCCATGACGCGCGGTGCCGGTGTAACGATTTCAATTTCCCCCCTTTTCAAGTTCCCCCGGGGAATCTGAAAACGTTTTTAATTTCCCCGGAGGGAAATTATAAATGTTTTCAGATTCCCGGGGTGAAATTAAAAATAGTTTTCAGATTCCTCCCCCTATTTTCAAATTCCCCCCTCTGGGAATTTAAAATTGTTTAAAAAAACTTTTAAAAAGCGTTTTAAAATTCAGACCTATAATATTTTTTTCTTAGCCATCTTGGAGACTTTTTGTGTCATTTGGGGTGAAATATGTGTTGTTGTACTAGTAATAATTTCCATTATGCTATTCTCTGTGTATTATTATATTTGTCATGAAAAATAACAACAAATAACAAAAATAACAAAAATAAAGAAAATTCCCCCAAAATGGGGGGAAGGAAAGTTAAAATGAGGGAGGGAACTTGAAAACGTTTTCAAATTCCCCTGGGATGAATTTGAAAACGTTTTCAAGTTCCCGGGGGGGGGGGGAACTTCAATCAGGGTGAATTTGAAATCTTTACACTGGAAACAAGCCACTGTCCGACCGTAAGTGGTTCATACCCCGTCTCTAGTGAACTACAGTAAAACCTCTCTAACCGACCACCTCTACAGATCAACCACTCCCCTATATCGATCGCTTTATTTGGGCCCCAAATGATCGCCCATACAATACCATTGTAATGATAAAAGAACTCCCTGAACTGACCACCTCCCTAAATGGACAATTTAAAGTTGGTCCTATGGTCGGTCGATATAGAGAGCTTTTACTGTATTTGCTGATGTATGAGGAACGCATATGAGTTATCTCGTCGGGGGCGAGTTAGTGAGGTGAGATTATTTGGCGGAAGTGAGCGGTGAATTGTGGGTAAGCCGGGTTGGGGCGCAACATGGTGGCCAAATGGGGCGGCGGGAAGGTGGGGCGGCGTATCACTTTCAATTCTGGTGACGGGATTGAAGAAGTGAGGCCGGGGTAAAGGGCGCCCTGGCCGGCTGTGCACCGGTTAGATTAGCCCGGGGCGCCGTCTGGTGGGGCCCGGGGGAACTAGGGGGGGGGGGGGGAGATGGCTGATTTAGGGGAGGAGGAGGGGAACTATGGCATGCAGAACGGGGAAGGTGGAAACTGAGGGGAAGGATGGAGAGAGGAAATAAGAGTACAAGTGTAAGTCAGAGAGGAAATATTCAAATAAGGAGACAAGTGTAAGTGTAGAGAGGAAAAAAGGGACAAGTGTAAGTTAGAGACGAAATAAGGGGACAAGTGTACATTTAGAGAGGAAATAAGCAGACAAGTGTAAGTTAGAGAGGAAATAAGGGGAAAGGTGTAAGGGTAGATAGGAAATAAGCAGACAAGTGTAAGTTAGAGAGGAAATAAGGGGGAAGGTGTAAGGGTAGAGAGGAAATAGGGGGGCACGTGTAAGTGGAGAGTAGGGAAATAAGGGGAAACATTTAAGAGTAGAGAAGAAATAAGGGGACAAGTGTAAGTGCAGAGTAGGGAAATAAGGGGTCAAGTGTAAGGGTACAGAGGAATAAGGGGACATGTGTAAGTTAGAAAGAAAATAAGGGGACAAGTGTAAGTTAGAGAGGAAATAATGGGACAAGTGTCAGTGTAGAATGGAAATAAGGGGACAAGTGTAAGTGCAGAGCAGGGGAAAAAGGGAATAAGAGGAGGGACATTGAGTAGAAATAAGGGAACAAGGGTAATTACAGAGTGGGGAAACGGTAGAACAAGTGTATGTGTAGAGTAGCAAAGGAAGGGTACTAGTAAAGGCAGAGAAGGAAATGGAGGAACACGTGTAAGGTTGGTGTGCTGGTGCTGGTGATAGTGGCGGCATGCTCTGGCTGGTGATGGAGGTGGTATTGATGGTAAGGGTGCAGCTGGTGGTGTATAGTAAAGTGGTGGTACATACATAGATGATTGTTGTCAAATTAGTGAATTTATACTCGTATAATTCGTATGCATCACATATATATATATACATGTGCTATGTAATAGCCTCTTTCCTCATTTTCCTTCTCCACACTTACAACTGTCTGATACCGGACGCGGTGACCGATTCGGTAGAGCGCAGGCTTTCCTGGCAGAAGGTCGGGGGTTCAATTCCAGGTCAAGTCAAACCAATGCCTTAGAAAATTGATACTTGTTGCTTCCTAGTCAGGCGCTTGCTATTATGAAGATAGGGCAAGGACTGGTTGGCTCGGTGTCAGGATAATGTGACTGAGTGGGATAGGTTTCGGTAGCCTTGTCTCCCAGTGGGAGCAGCACTATAAATTGGCCATGAGTGTGGACTGTTACAACTCGGTACCCATCCTGATATGACCTTAGATGTTGCCAGGACGTAAAGCTCCAACTACCAACCAACAAATAAATGTCTGAAGCAGTTCAGTTGAGAGAACCACAATAATGTTATGTGCTTTATCTTAAACCGTAAAGTGCCTGTCACACTAAGCCGGATTGAGCAATGGACAGAATTGTCTACTCCGGTGGTGTTCGGGCGTGATGAGTATCAAAATCTATTAAATTGTGTCAAAATGTTGCAATATCAGGTCAAAGGACACCGGACGAAAGGACATGAAACGGACATGAAACATGCATGAACATATAGCCAATGGACGAAATTAACTCAAACCGGACAAGAACCATAGACAGCAATCCGGCGCCATCCGTTCCAAGTTTTGTGCATGTTCAAAACTTGTAGCAGATTGGGCCGGATATCAATGGATATCAACGGATATGCAACGGATATGCAATGGACACAAGCCGGACTTTTCCAGATATCAACAGACTTTGTTCGTTTTCTTTCCATTTCCCCAATCCGGTGATGTGTGACAGGGCCTTTAAGGACTTTAGTAGGGCTGGCATCAACATTTAAAAGAAAAACCCACTAATCTAGGTTTGGTACTGCATGTCCAACTTAAAATTGCATGGTCCGATGGCGTCTGAATTTTAATTTTATTTTTGAGAAAAATATATCAAATTGATCGTCATAAGTCACTAATCATTAATCCGGAGTAATTTTGAGGAAAAATGGATAGTTTTGAAGCAATTGGAGTTGAAAGAACTCAAAATACTTTCGACAAGCTTCCCAAAAGTCCTCTGGCTATGACTCTGATGTTGCACTATCATGTGATGTGATATTTTTATTTATTTTATTTTATTTTCACTAGCATTGTTTGATTAATTTTAGTCTGTTTATATTTCTGTGTATACTTTTAAAGTTGGATAGCCCGATGAAATATCAGATTTTCAAAACGAAACCAATTATCTAGATTTCCATGTTTGCACTCAAAATATCTCAAGAGTTGATGGTTTTGAATTTCTGTATTTTTTCTGAGATAAATATATTAGATCGATCACTCGTATCTACTTTACATTAGTTCAAAGTTACTTTTATTTTAAATGGTAAACTTTTGAGATATTTTGAGTGCAAACGTGGAAAATTAGTTTCGGCAAGCTTGCCAAAACTCTGACACCATAGACTTCTGCCGTAACAGGTTCTGTTAAATTGACTCAGTATTGCTTTATATGCAGAAACAAATGCTTAATAAGTCCATCAGTATCTAAGTTAGATATGTAAAATGAAATCTAGATAATTGGTTTGGTTTTGAAAATTTGATGTTTCATCAGACTATGCAGCCTTAATAAATGTAAAAATGAGTTTTTCATGGTTTCACCTCAATTGTCTTCAAAATTAGCCATTCAAAATAAATTTACTTCAAACAAAGGCAAGCTAGATTGCAATGACTAACCTACTAATATATTTATCTGGAAAGTATCGCAGAAACTTTATAGTAATGTCTCCTCACAGGTATGATCATCAAATCACTGATATAGTCTAAAGGTAAATGGCTATTCTCCAGTCTACATGTGCAAAATAAGATCCCCACTATATTTGTAATGCCTCATTTTAACCTACTACTGTCTATATTGTTCATACCATCGCATCATCTCATCCATAAATAGTTCATATGCACTATAATTGTTAAGGCTGGAAGACCAGCTCTTCGGTGCTGAAAAAAGATGTTATTAAACTGGAATAAAAATTTGAACAAAAAAAAACAAACAAAAAACTCAAAACCATCAGACTTTAACTGGGATGAGAACTTTTGCTATTTTGTTGTTGGAGTTTTACGTCCTGGCAACATCTAAGGTCATATTAGCACCGGTACCAACTTGTGACAGTGGGCACTCATGGTGACTTTATTGTGCTGCCCCACTGGGAGATCAAGCTGCCAGAACCATGACCTGATATCCCACTCAGTCACATTATTCTAACACTTAGTCAACCAGTCCTGGACTAAGCAGTCCGAGAGCCTAGCTATGAAGTGACAAGTATCAATTTTGAAGTCATTGGTTTGACTCGACCAGAGTTCGAACACGTGGGTTTGAATCCCACGATCTACCAAAACGGGAGAAGGACGCTCAACTTATTCGGCCATCCCGTTTGGTCTGAGAACCTTCGTAGACTGACGCTGCTTTCCCGCCGTTTCGCACTCACCAGTTGGCAGCCTCTCCCTGGTGGTTTATGCTGGTCACCATCGATACTTATCCATTACTAATGTGGTTGGCTGTAAGCCGGTACCACTGCCACGACAGCCCCTCACATTCCCAGGACATCCCCCTCCAAAGTTCAGTTTTGGTAGATTGTGGGATTCAAACCCACGAGTTCAAAACCTGGTCGAGTCAAGCCAATGACTTAAAAATTAATACTTGTCACTTCCTAGTAGGTGCTCGGCATTATTAGGATAGGGCAAGGACTGGTTGGCTCAGTGTCAGGATAATGTGACTGAGTGGGATATCGGGTCAGGGTGCTGGCAGCCTGGTCTTCCAGTGAGGCAGTACTATAAAGTCACCATGGGTGTGCACTGTCACAAGTCGGTGCCCATCCTGATATGACCTCAGGTGTTGCCAGGACGTAAAACTCCAGTACCCAACCAACCCAAGTTTAGACAAGGCTCAATGGTGCTTAAAGTTGCATATTTCGATGATTTCTGTCATTCTTTTCTGAGACAAATCTAGCAGGTTGATTGTTATAATCTACATTCTTTTAGTTTGACTAAATTCGCAGATGTCTGAAGTGTAAACATCCACAATTACTGTTGGTGTGCGTCTCAAAACTCTGATCCCATAGGCTTCAACAGTAAGAAGTTCTATTGAATTGATTTCAAACGTGGTATCCATGGATAGGTTTAATTTAGCTAGGTTTGTACAAGTTAGCAGACGACAAGCCACTGGCAGTGTTTGTTCAAGTTAGCAGACGGCAAGCCACTGGCAGTGTTTGTTCAAGTCAGCAGATGACAAGCCACTGGCAGTGTTTGTACAAGTCAGCAGACGACAAGCCACTGGCAGTGTTTGTACAAGTCAGCAGACGACAAGCCACTGGCAGTGTTTGTTCAAGTCAGCAGACGACAAGCCACTGGCAGTGTTTGTTCAAGTTAGCAAACGACAAGCCACTGGCAGTGTTTGTTCAAGTTAGCAGACGACAAGCCACTGGCAGTGTTTGTTCAAGTTAGCAGACGACAAGCCACTGGCAGTGTTTGTTCAAGTCAGCAGATGACAAGCCACTGGCAGTGTTTGTTCAAGTTAGCAGATGACAAGACACTGGCAGTGTTTGTTCAAGTTAGCAGACAACAAGCCACTGGCAGTGTTTGTTCAAGTTCGCAGACAACAAGCCACTGGCAGTGTTTGTTCAAGTCAGCAGATGACAAGCCACTGGCAATGTTTGTTTACATCAGCAGACGACAAGCCACTGGCAGTGTTTGTTCAAGTTAGCAGATGACAAGCCACTGACAGTGTTTGTACAAGTCAGCAGACGACAAGCCACTGGCAGTGTTTGTTCAAGTCCTCGGACGACAAGCCACTGGCAGTGTTTGTTCAAGTTAGCAGATGACAAGCCACTGGCAGTGTTTGTTCAAGTCAGCAGATGACAAGCCAATGGCAATGTTTGTTCAAGTTAGCAGATGACAAGCCACTGGCAGTGTTTGTTCAAGTTAGCAGATGACAAGCCACTGGCAGTGTTTGTACACGTCAACAGACGACAAGCCACAGGCAGTGTTTGTTCAAGTCAGCAGATGACAAGCCACTGGCAGTGTTTCTTCAAGTTAGCAGACGATAAGCCATTGGCAGTGTTTGTACAAGTCAGCAGACGACAAGCCGCTGGCAGTGTTTGTTCAAGTTAGCAGACGACAAGCCACTGGCAGTGTTTGTTCAAGTTAGCAGACGACAAGCCACTGGCAGTGTTTGTTCAAGTTAGCAGACGACAACCCACTGGTAGTGTTTGTTCAAGTTAGCAGACGACAAGCTGCCATCAGTGTTTGTACAAGTCAGCAGACGACAAGTGGCCAGCAATGTTTGCACAGCAGGCGGAGTACCACACGCAGCTGCAATGTGCGCAGACGCCATCTTGTTTCCGGAGACACCGGCGGCGGGGGTAAACTTCCCGTAGCTGGCGGTGTGCACACGTGACCCACTGTAAGGCCGGCTTACCTTATGGAAAACACATCACGTGATTTTGTAGAAATCGTAGAATAACAAAACCAAGAACCAGAATCGTGAAAGTAACAAGGAGATTGTTTGTTAGAGTTGTATGTCTTGGCAACATCGAAGGTCATACAAGGATGGGTACTGACTTGGGACAGTGCACACACATGGCAACTTTCTAGTACTGCCCGATTCAGAGACCAGACCCCAATTTCCCACTCAGTCACATTATCCTGATACTGAGCTAACCAGTCCTTGCCCTATCCTATTAATGCCAAGCGTCAGGCTAGGTAGCGACAAGTATCAATTTTATATGTCATTGGTTTGACTTGACTCAGAATGAACTGCCACCCTTCCACACTAGGTATAATAGTGTCGGTGCTGTCAAAGACCCTATAACACTAATACGGCTCACTCACCCTGTACTGTGTAATCAAGAGAACAGCCAGTGCACCATGTGGTGGGTTTGATCATTTTGATAACATTGGAGTGTCAGAAGAAACCCTGCTGTTGGTTGTTTAGGGATGTGGTGGGGGTGTGGTGGGGTTTCGGGATGTGGTGGGGGTGTACATATGTGGTGGGTGTGTCTGTGGTGGGTGTGTGTGTTGGGGGTGTAAGTGTGTGGTGGGTGTGTCGTGGGGTGTAGGTGTGTGTGGTTGAGGTGTAGGTGAGGGTGTAGGTGTGTGGTGTAGGTGTAGGTATGGTGTGTGTGGTTAGAGTGTAGGTGTGTGGTGGGGGGTGGAATGGGGGTTTAGGGATGTGGGGGGGTATAGGCATGTGGTGGGGGTTTAGGTGTGTGTGGTGGAGGTTTAGGGCTGTGGTGAGGGTGTATGTGTGTGGTTGGGGTTAAGGGATGCTAAAGATTGTGAGGTGCTGCTCTGCAAGACTCCTACAATTCCACCACAAACCACCTACACCTCCACCACACCCACCCTACACACCCACCACACACACCTACACCTACACCCCCACCATACCCACCAACCCACCTACACCCCAACCACACACACCATCAACCCCCACCACACAGAATGTGTGTATGGTGGTGGGGATGGGTGGGGTGGAGAGGTGGAGGGACAGGGTGGGGGTAGTGGTGGTGGTGGGAGTTCTATATGAGTAGCAACATGCAACCAGTGGCCCCCCCCCCCCCCCCACACACACACACTTACATCAGGGAAGGGGAGGGGGTCATGAGGTGCCGTGTGGTGTGAGAGCGCCGACTGAGGTGGGTGAGGAGGGGGGAGGAGAGGGATTTGGGGGAGAAGGGTGGCCTGAGAGGAAGGGGTGAAGGGTGAGGGAGGAGGAAGGGGAAGGGGAGGGAGGTGTGGTGTGAGAGCACTGGGAGTCTACTGGGTAAGGTGGATGAGGAGGGAGATAGGTAGAGGGAAAGGTGGGGATGGGAGGGGAAAGGGGAGGGGAAGGGTGCTGAGGCTGTGGGAGGGTGGGATGGAAGGGGGAGGGGAGGGGGATGGAATGGGAGTGAGGGAATGGGAGAGCGGGGAAGGGTGGTGAAGCCGGGAGGAGGGAGTGGATGGTGGGAGGGGGGAGGGAGGGGGAGGGTTGGGGAATGAGAGAGGGCAGGTCAGAGGGAGGTGTGGACCAGAGAGTAGGCGCAACATCGGCCAAATCCAAATGACAGGAAATCTCTCTTTTAAAATGTTTTAAACTCACCCTCTCGCCTTGTAGGGCTATGTGTTTACATGTGAAACACCAGCCAGCAGCCAGGCTGATCAAACCCACCACAAGATGGCACTGCAAAATTGACATTACCATGGGAGAGATAGGGAGTGAATCGTCTTAGTGTTATAGGGTCTTTGGTGTTGTCAAATCAGACATGTCCACCCACTAGAAAATCGCTGACCGCCAATTCTCTTTCGAAATAAAATAGCGCCCAGAGATTTTATTTCAAAATAAAACACTCTCTATATATATATGCAACTATGAAAATGGAAATGAATTTCATGGGTTGGGGCAACTTCATTTCAAGGGGAAGGTTTTATGTTGATATATATACGCTTGGGGGAGACAATTTTGAGGGGGCGATTTTATTTTCGCGACACCGGCTGAAAATTCCAATCTGCTCACAAATGAAAACCTGACATCCCTTGTAGAAATGACAACCTGAGGGCCTGGAACACCTGGTAATCGGACCGGAAGTGCCCTCAGAGCCTCAGAGGCGAGAACTCCCGCCCTGTGCCGTAGGGTCTAATACCCATAGAGTATACACTGCAGGACGCGACAAGCTCAGGGCGTCTCGGGCACTTCCGGTAATGTGGTGGTGACTTCCGGTTATGTGTGTGGTGAGGGATGTGACACCTGAGTGCTGGTGGCATTCTCAGGTCTGACTAGAGACTGGAGACTGGTTCGTCGCAGGCGGGTCGGGGGGGGGGGGGGGATGACTGTTGTGTGTTGGAGAAGCTAGTGGTACATTAAAGGAAGTGACATGGGTTCTGTGGGAGAGAGGGTCGAACTGTGCCGGATGGAGAGGCGTGTCTAATTAGGTCATGGAGAGGAGGGGGAAGTAAGGGAACAAGTGTAAGGACAAAGTAGAAATTAGGGAACAGAGTAGAAATAAGGGAACAAGGGTAAGGGCAGAGTAGAAATAAGGGAACAAGGGTAAGGGCAGAGTAGAAATAAGGGAGCAAGTGTAAGGACAGAGTAGAAATTATGGAACAGAGTAGAAATAAGGGAACAAGGGTAAGGGCAGAGTAGAAATAAGGGAACAAGTGTAAGGACAGTAGAAATAAGGGAACAGAGTAGAAATAAAGGATGAAGTGTAAGGGCAGAGTATAAATAAGGGAACAAGGATCAGAGCAGTGTAGAGATAAGGGAACAAGGGTCAGGGCAGAGTAGAAATAAGGGAACAAGGGTAACTAGAAATAAGGGAACAAGTGAAAAGGCAGAGACGGGGCATAAGCGTTCAATCAGTCTAAGGTGTCTATACAATTATAATTAAATATACATGAATAGATATTAAAATATATACAAATAAGGATAGTGATAACCCCTTTATCACGTGTAATAATGCCTGTAGTGTCCTGCACCCCCCCCCCCCTATCCGGGTGGGGGGTGGGGTACCAGCATGCACCGCTCCACCTCCTGTGTGGGGCCAATCCTCCACTCAAATATATAAAAATATATATGAATACATAAAAATATATATAAATATAATATGAATGTAATACAAATATATGTAAATATACATCAATATAATGTTATGTATGAATAAATATGCCATGGCGTCATGAAAATGGGAAATATTGCGCCTCGAGTGGGAATCCAACCTACGTCTCTTGCATTCCAGGCCAGTGTGTTAACCATTACACCACATAGGCTCCACATAGGCTACCTCGCCGTGAATATTGCCTATGCTGCCAACATGGCGTAAAGCAACCACCAATCAATCAATCAATCATAGGCTCACTGATGTCACCACCCTGTCCACGCCTACCTGTCTAGGTGGCTCGTTGCCTCAGAAGTCAGTGCAGACTACTACAAATTTGTGATGCATAATGCATTATACGAGTATAAATTGTAGGGGAATATGTAATGTATTATTATTCCTCCATATATATGTGTTGTGGTAGCGTGCCCCCCCCCCCCCCTCAACCCCATCTGTCAGGGTAATGTATTCTGGTCCCCCCCCCCCCTCGCACCTCACACACAGGAGGAATTTTAATATAAATATGTGCTCTATAATAACGTTATTGGATCGTAATTTAAATGTAATCAAGGACTCTCCTCCCTCACAGTCACATTCATAATGGATGCGCAACTAACTATACTTGTACTAGTTCCTGCTCTAGCCGATAGCGCCACCGGCGAGTGGTGGGGCCCGCCTATAAGGGTCTCTGTCGGTTTGTTGGACTATATATATATTTACATATATATATATATATATATTATATGGATAGTGATAAACCCTTTATCACGTGTAATAAGCTCTGTAGTGGTCCTTCCAGCCCCCCGCCCCCGCCCCCCCCCCCCCAGCCCCCACACCCTCTGGTTGGGGTGAGGGGAGGCGGGTACCAGCATGCACTTCACCCCCCGCTGCGCAGGGCTGGACATGGCCACTCGCTTGGAAGTTATATATATATATATATGTATACATATATGTGTGCTCTATAATCTATTATCGGAATATGGAACTTTTGGGTTACAGAATTTCATTGTGTTGCATGCTGCAAATTGTGTATTCAACAGTTATTGTATACCTTATTCTATATACCTTTTGCGTAAATTACCCTGAATTGAAAAAATGGCTGGAAGACCAGTGCTTCGGCACTGACAACATACTTATTCAGCAGAATAAACATATTTACACCCCCCCCCCCAAAATACATGTTTTCATTAACTGTTATTTCACCTTTGCAGTTCACCAAAGAACTTCACCTACATGCGCTTAGCTTGGCTCTGTTCGTCTGGTTACTACTTATAACACTTTGTGGTTTTATTAACTTTCGCGTATCATGCAACTAATTGCTTCTTCTGTTTCTCATTCTCCAGGTGAGTATTATTTGGTTCCACTCTTCCGCGTTCCTCATTGCTGACACTTCATACATCTGTGGGTAACGTCCATCTTTACATATCCTGGTTATGCCGGTGATGTGGAGTAACCATAGTAACAACATCGGTGTTTATGAAGGAATGGGACCAGATGGGTGGCCGAATGAGTAGAGTGTCTGTCTCCTGTTTTGGGAGATCGGGAAATCCGAACCCATGAGTTTGTGGGCTTGAATCATGGTCGAGTCAAACCAATGACTTAAAAATGTATACCAGTCACTTCGTAGCCTGCCGCTCGTCATTATTAGGATAGGGCAAGGACTGGTTGGCTCAGTGTCAGGATAATGTGACTGAGTGGGATATCAGGTCATGGTGTGGGCAGCCTGGTTTCCCAGTGGGGCAGTACTATAAAGTTGCCATGAGTGCGCACTGTCCATAGTCGGTACCCGTCCTGATATGACCTTAGATGTTGCTAGGACGTAAAACAACAAACAAACAAAATGAAGGAATGGAGTCGTAAGTCCCAGGCGGAGTGATCTGCATCTCAGCCTGCCCGGAACTACTTTCTGGTCTCTCTTCGCACATGTCTGCCAGTAGTGGTAGCTTGATACTGGTCAAATTATGGGTCACTGGTGAAACAGTTCCAGAAGTGATCGAATCAATGCGATGCCTGATAACAACAAAACCCGGTGGTGGCGCCACCAGCGATTCCCCGCAGTGAATATTAGTGGGACCCAATTGGCTTAATACAATATGACGGCAAATTCCTTAAACACACTAGAATACCAGAACAGAAAGCAGGGTTCGAACCCCATTTTTTATATTTTTTTGGGGGGTCCAAAGTTGTTTAAGCAGGGGAAATTTCAGTCATAGACGACTGGTCTTCCTCATTCCAATGCTGGTCGATAGAAAGCCCGAGCCTGCTCTTTTACCAACCCAATGGATTTTTAACCTCCCACACCACATAGACATGGTATGATAGCAACCGGCCTTTGATGACACTGTAAGTTATACACAATGGTGGAAATCCAAATTGACAGAGCAGGGGGCACGGGGAATCGAACCGCCGACCCTCAGATTAGGAGTCTGACCTAGAAAAAAGTCAGACACTCTAACCACTCCGCCACAGAGAACACAAATTTATTGTCCATTATTCAAATCTATATAACCTTTATATACGCTATTATAATAACAGTGTTCAGGACAGGATTTATGTATATCAATAACAGTGCTCTTCTGCCTGTGGGAAAGTGCATATAAAAGACCCATTGCTGCTTATCGGAAAGAGTAGCCTATGTGGCGGCAGAGGGTTTCCTCCAAAGAAATATGTCACAATGACCATATCTTAGACATCCAATAGCCAATGATAAAAATCAATGTGCATACCAATAACAGTGTTCATAATGGTATTTATGTATATTAATAAGAGTGTTCAGAACGGGATTTATTTGTATTAACAATAACAGTGTTCAAAACATGATTTCTGTATATCAATAAGAGTGTTCATAATTGGATTGATATTTATTAATAACAGTATTCAGTATTCACAACAGGATTTATTTATATTAATAACTTTTCAGAACAGGATTCATGTACATCAATAACAGTGTTCCAAACAGGATCTATGTATATGGGTCACTCTCCTGAAAACTGGTCAGCATGGGATGGGATTTTAAAACATATTTTTGTCCTTATACTTTTCATATTCATGTTCAGATTTTATGAAAGAAATAAGGAAATAAAATAAACTGTGTGCAACTTTGGTCCTTTTAGTTATAAAATGTTTTTGTACCAAAAAAAAACCATTTTACAGTCAGCCATTTGTAACATGACATATGGGATGTGTTTGAATCCTTATTAACATCTTGTATTGCATTGATATACCAAACAAAACAGTTCCCAAATCAAAAAGGAAGTATTTATTAACATGTATGCATGCTTAAATAAAAAAAATAAAAAATGTGATGTCTTCAGAAATAACATTACAAATTTCCATCACATGTGTAACCGGTGGTGTCTGGATGCCCCACAAATATTGTACACTAATTATTCAGTGAATGGCTGGGAATCACTTTTCTTTCATCAATATAAGCACTACATATTTCTGTATATTATGCCACGATTAATATGCTTCTAAGTATGAAATTATTTAATTCTGCTTAGATTTTTATTAAGCAGACTGTGTGGTGTCCTAAACATGTGTTACACTTGTGACACACATGTTATACTGCCATAAGACATAGCTTATTCATGGACTACACCTTTATTTTTTATCTCATCAATTTATATTTTACATAGATGTAAAGGGGAGATTTCCAGCTTTCATTTGCAACCAACAAATTAAAAAAATTCAAATATTAGATTTTAACTCTCCATGTGACACTTCTGGCCAGTTTTCAGGAGAGTGACCCATATCAATAGCAGTGTTCAGACAGGATTTATGTATGTTAATAACAATGTTCAGAATGGGATTTATTGATATTGATAACCAATATTCAGAATGGGATCCAACTATATTAATAGATATGTTCAGAACGGAATTGATTAATATTAATACCAAAGTTCACTCACTTATCAAGGTCACATTCCAGGTAGGAAGAATTAAGAACTCTGACATTCTGAACAGAGGTCGGGGTCAATTTAACGAACAAGTCTGTGTTCTTTTTGCATGAGATGCAGCTCGACCCTGGGGTACCTGATTGACGTGGTACTGTTGTTGAGGCTGCATAGCCCAATGCTATAGAATTTCCGTCACATTTTAAGACAAAACATATGACGTTGATTGTCATAATCAAGCTTACTTTAGTTTGACGCAACCTTTATTTTAAATGGCTAACTTTGGAGATAGTTGAAGTGCAATAATGCCAAATTAATGTTGGTGTGCTTGTTAAAACTCTGTTATAATATCATAGGTTTCAGCACTAACAGGTTCTATTAAATCGACGTTAGTATTCCTATCTAAATAAACAACAATTGCCTAATAAGTCTACCAGTATCTAAGTTGAATCAAATCTAGATAAGCGCCTTAGTCTCACAAATGTCGTGGTTTCTGATGTTTTCAGTCGACCTTAAGTGCGAGTAATTGGGGCTTTACATCCGAGCAACGGCTAAGGTCATATCAGGTTGAATACTGATTTATAACAAAAAAGGGAAAGTTTGTTTCATTTAACGACGCCTCTAGAGTACATCGATTTTTATCATTGGCTATTGGACATCTAAGATATGGTTATTGTGACATATTTCTTTGGCGGAAACCAGCTGTGGTCAATTATGCTACTCTTTCCGATAAGGAGCAAAGCGTCTTTTATATTCACTTTCCCACAGACAGGCCAGCACATACCACAGCCTTTGATGATAACAGTGCAAACCTATGGTGTGCTTATAGTGCTGCCCCATTGAGGCACCTTGAATCAATGCCCTACTATCACAATATCCTGATACAGAGCCAATCAGTCATTGCCCTATCCTAGTAATGCTGAATGTCAACTAAGGTAGCGACAACTATCAATTTTGGAAGTATTTGGTTTTAGTCGGCCGTGGATTGGACCCAGATAGCCTTTTTAGGAGAGGACTGTCATATTTCAGGAAACATCTGTGAATTCATTGACAGTGAGATAGTGAGTTGAATTGTATCTCAGTAGGAAGTGAAGAAAGGTGTAGTGAGATAATCATTGTGGTGTATCTAAGTAGGAAGTGAACAAAGGTGTAGTCAGATAGTCATTGAAGTGTATCTCAGTAGGAAGTGGACAAAGGTGTAGTCAGATAGTCATTGTGGTGTATCCAAGTAGGAAGTGAACAAAGGTGTAGTGAGAGAGTCATTGTGGTGTATCTCAGTAGGAAGTGGACAAAGGTGTAGGGGGGGGGGAGTGGAGGGCCCACATACCCCGAATGAGCACACGCTCATTCCCCACATCTAAGTAGGAAGTGGACAAAGGTGTAGTGAGATAGTCATTGAAGTGTATCCAAGTAGGAGGTGACGAAAGGTGTAGTGAGATAGTCATTGTGATGTATCTAAGTAGGAAGTGAACAAAGGTGTAGTGAGATAGTCATTGTGGTGTATCTAAGTAGGAAGTGGACAAAGGTGTAGTGAGATAGTCATTGTGGTGTATCTAAGTAGGAAGTGAACAAAGGTGTAGTCAGATAGTCAGTGAAGTGTATCTCAGTAGGAAGTGAACAAAGGTGTATGGAGATAGTCATTGTGGTGTATCTAAGTAGGAAGTGGACAAAGGTGTAGTGAGATAGTCATCGAGGTGTATCTAAGTAGGAAGTGAACAAAGGTGTAGTGAGATAGTCATTGAAGTGTATCTAAGTAGGAAGTGAACAAAGGTATAGTGAGATAGTCATTGTGGTGTATCCAAGTAGGAAGTGGACAAACACTTAGCTGTTATCTCAAATGAGATAATATGGCATACCAGATGTGAAATGCTTGTCATGCTCTGGATCTCCAGTTCCAGTGTCGTCGGTTCAGAAGGCCTTTACTTCCACAACTACCTCCTCCAGTGAGACTGAACACGTAACACTAACAGTTAACTCACCTTTGTTTCTACTACTACCTCCTCCAGTGAGACTGAACATGTGACACTAACAGTTGACTGACTTCTCCACCGCCGCTCGGCCCTTTTACTAACACCTAACATACCCAAGTACTTCACTGCGAATGAATGGTATTCGTTTAAGCATGACGCCACGGCTTGGGTGATATATAACGACGGGCTGTAGTTAGCGGTCTGCTAACAGGTCTGTTAACAGGTATGTTAACAGGTGTGCTAAAAGGTCTACTAACAGGTCTGCTAAAAGGTCTACTGAGAGGTTGCTAAAAGGTCTACTAACAGGTCTGCTAACAGGTCTGCTAACAGGTCTGTTAACAGGTCTTCTAACAGGTCTGCTAAGAGGTATTGCTAACAGGACTGCTAGCAGGTTACTCATCTGTCTGCTAACAAGTATGCTAACAGGTCTGCTAACAGGACTGCTAACAGGACTGCTAGCAGTCTGCTAACAGGTCTGCTAACAGATCTGCTAAAAGGTCTACTGACAGGTTGCTATGAGGTCTACCAACAGGTCTGCTAACAGGTTGCTAACAGGTCTGTTAACAGGTTGCTAACAGGTCTGCTAACAGGTCTGCTAACATGTTGCTAACAGGTCTGCTAACAGGTCTGCTAGCAGGTCTGCTAACAGGTCTGCTCGCAGTGTGAGGCTGGGCGGCTGTGTCCCTGTCTCCCGTCACAGTGTGTGTGGGGGTCAGGAGGGTGAATGGGTGAGGGGGGTGAGGGGGGGAGGGCTAAAGGCGCGTTGATTGCGTTATGTCGGGTCAGCTGGTCCCTGGGGGAATCAGGACATGAGGCTCGACTGTTGGACAAGAGGCGGACATCCCAATTCACACGGGCACACGTACACACAGACTGACACACAGACTGACACATACACTGACGCACAGACACACAGACACACATTCATACAGACAGACACACAGACACAGTCGTTCACACATAAAGTCATTGACATACTGACACACACAGTCATTCACACACACTAACACGCGGATACAGGTCACTCACATGAAACCATTCACACACTGACACACATACCCCCTAACCGCCCCGCCCCCGCCCCCCTCCCCTGCGTCCTGCCCATCCTGCTGCGGGGCGGGCTGGCAGTTGGCAAAGCTATTACGACGACCATGATGAGGTTTGGTCCGCCTCTCCTGGCATCGATCTTGTCTGCACATCCGGTTTGAAAGTGAGCCGCTTCCGGTGTGCTTGGCCACTTCCTGTGTGGGCACTTCCAGTGTGCTTGCCTACTTCCGGTATTCTTGCCAACTTCCAGTGTTCCTTGGCCGCTTCCGGTGTTCCTTGGCCGCTTCCGGATTCCTTGGTCACTTCCGGTGTTCCTTGGTCACTTCGGATGTACTTGGCCACTTCCGGTGTTCTTGGCCACTTCCGGAGTTCCTAGGCCACTTCCACTGTTCCTTGGCCACTTCCGGTGTTCCTTGGGTACTTCCGGTGTGCTTGCCCTACAGAGTCCTCTTCCACGTGCGCGCGTCCGGCGGACTGCTTTAAGGTGTGCGCATGCACTAAGTATGATGCGTAGTGGGCTGCGCGTGGAGTGGGTCTGTGGAGGGCAGTGCTGGGTGGCCGCCAGGTGGCCGCCGGTTGGTCGGCACTGATTTGGACGATATCCCGTTGTGTTAAATGGGGAGGGGCGCTGGTGTCGGTCGGTTATCGTCACATCGTCAGATCGTTTTAAGTTTACACTTAACAAATAAGACACGCATCAAATAAGTTGTGAAAGGCGTCGAGTTCAGGCCGACTTAAGTGAGTACCGTCTTGACTTGAATGTCAGCTCTTCAGTCGAGTTGTGTGCATCGTTCAATCGTGACCGAACCTGTGTGTGTGGGGGGGGGGGGGGTATATGTGGGGTGTATGTGTGGGGTGTGTGTGTGTGTGTGGTGTGTGTGGGTGGGGGGGGGTTATGTGTGTGGTGTGTGGGGGTGGGGGTGTATGTATGGGTGTGTTGTGTGTGGGGGTGTGCGGTGTGGGTAGGTGGGGGTGGTGGTGTTTGTACGGTGTGTGTGTAGGGAGGTGTATGTGTGTGTGGGGGGGATATATGTGGTGTGTGTGTGGGTGGAGGTGTACGTGTATGGTGTGCGTGGGTGGGGGTGTATGTGTGTGTGGTGGTGTATGTGTGTGGTGTGTTTGTGGGGAGGTGTATGTGTGTGTGGGTGTGGTTGTATCTGGTGTGTGTGGGGGTGTGGGGTGGATGTGTGTGGTGTGTGTGGGTGGGGGTGTATGTGTGGTGGGTGTGAAGGGGTGTATGTGTGTGGTTTGTGTGTGGTGTATGTGTGTGGTGTGTGTGGGTGGGGGTGTATGTGTGTGGTGTGTGTGGGTGTGGTTGTATGTGGGGTGTGGGTAGGTGGGGTGTATGTGTTTGGTGTGTGTGGGTGGGGGTCTATGTGTGGTGTGTGTGCGGAGGTGTATGTGTGTGGGGGTTGTATGTGTGTGGTGTGTGTGGTGGTGTATGTGTGAAGTGTGTGTGGGGAGGTGTATGTGTGTGTGGGAGTGTGTGGTATGTGTGTGTGTGTGGTGTATGTGTAGGGTGCGTGTGGGGGGGGCGGGGGCGGCTAACTGAATCCCGGGCGTTTAACCAGGTCTAACGGCGTCTCCTCGGTGACAATGAAGGATTCAAGGCTGCTGAAGCACACAGTGACGCTTTGTCAAATCGACACTTCCTTCCTGTCCCTCCCCGTCTGTACCGTTGGCTTCCATTGTCTTCATCTTTTAATTATTCCCTTCTCCGCTGTCTCCATTTCAGTCCTTTCTTCCTCACTCCAGTTCCTCCCATTCTGCCCTTATTCTTTCCCTTCCTACCCTCCCTTCCCTTCCTACCCTCCCTTCCTACCCTCCCTTTCTTCCTACCCTCCCTTCCCTTCCTACCCTCCCTTCCCTTCCTACCCTCCCTTCCCTTCCTACCCTCCCTTCCCTCCCTCCCTCTCTCCCTCTCCTCCCCTCCCTTCCCTCCTACCCTCCCTTCCCTTCCTACCCTCCCTCCCTTCCTACCCCCCTCCCTTCCTACCCTCCCTTCCCTCCTACCCCCTTCCCTCCTCCCCTCCCTCCCTTCCCTCCTACCCTCCCTCCCTCCTACCCTCCCTTCCCTTCCTACCCTCCCTCCCTTCCTACCCTCCCTCCCCCTCCTTCTCCTCCCTCCTCCCTTCCCTACCCTCCCTTCCCTCCTCCTCCCTTCCCTCTCCTACCCTCCCTTCCCTTCCTACCCTCCCTCCCTTCCCTCCCTCCCTCCCTCTCCCTCCCTTCCCTTCCTCCCTCCCTCTACCTTCCTTCCCTCCCTCCTTCCTCTCCTTCCCTTCCTCCTTCCGCCCTCCCCTCTCATGTCATCCCTTCCTCCCCTTCCCTCGCTTCCTACCCCTCCCTCCTCCCTTCCTCCTCCTCTCCCCTCCCTCCCTTCCCCTCCATCCTCCGCCCCCCTCTCCCCTCCATTCCTTCGCTCCTCCTCCCCCAGTCCTCGCCCTCCCTCCATTTCCTCCTCATCCTGTCCTACCCTCCCTTCTCCTCCTGTCCCCCCTCTTGTCCTCCCCCTCTCCTGCCCCCCTCCTTTCCTTCCCCTCCTCCTGTCCTCTCCCTCCCTCACCCTCGTCCTGTCCCCCCTCCTTCCCCACCTCCTGTCCTCCCCTCCTCCCGCTCCTCTTGTTCCCTCCTGTCCTCCCACTCCTCGTGTCCTTCCCTCCTTCCCTCACCCTCGTCCTGTCCCCCCCCCTTCCTTCCCCCCTTCCCTCCTTCCCTCACCCTCGTCCTGTCCTCCCTCTCAATCCCCCTCCTCCTGTACTACCCCCTCCTACTGTCCCCTCTCCTGTCCATCCCTCCTTCCCTCCACTTCCTCCTGTCCTCCCCGTCCCTCCACTCCTCTTGTCCCCTCCTGTCCTCCCTCTCCTCCTGTCCTTCCCTCCTTCCCTCACCCTCGTCCGCCCCCCCTTCCTTCTGTCCTCCCCTCCCTCCCTCCCTTCCCCTACATTGCTGCCCTTCCATCCTTACCTCTAGGGGATCCTCCTATTTCTGCTACTCCATTACTCACATGTCGGTGGTTATTTCGCTAAATATTTAATTGTAATACAGTTCCAACGGTACTTTATTTAATCAATCTTTAACAATAAAGAAACGCCTTCCATTAATGGAACACTGCAGTAGACACCACCTTACAGTAACTCACTGCGCTGGTCTCCGGTGTTAACTGAGACACCACTCTACAGTAACTTACTGTGCTGGTCTCCGGTGTTAGCGTAGACACCACCTTACAGTAACTCACTGCGCTGGTCTCTGGTTTTAACTGAGACACCACCTGGCAGTAGCTTACTGTGCTGGTCTCTGGTGTTAACTGAGACACAATCTTACAGTAACTTACTGCACTGGTTTCTGGTCTTAACTGAGACACCACCTGACAGTAGCTTATTGTGCTGGTCTCCAGTGTTAACTGAGACACCACCTTACAGTAGCTTACTCCGCTGGTCTCTGGTGTTAACTGAGACACCACCTCACAGTAGCTTACTGCGCTGGTCTCTGGTGTTAACTGAGACACCACCTGACAGTAGCTTACTGTGCTGGTCTCCGGTGTTAACTGAGACACCACCTTACAGTAACTTACTGCGCTGGTCTCTGGTGTTAACTGAGACACCCTACATGCTTACTGCTGGTCTCTGGTGTTAACTGAGACACCACCTCACAGTAGCTTACTGCGCTGGTCTCTGGTGTTAACTGAGACACCACCTCACAGTAACTCACTCCGCTGGTCTCTGGTGTTAACTGAGACACCACCTTACAGTAGCTTACTGCGCTGGTATCGGGTGTTAACTGAGACACCACCTTACAGTAAATTACTGTGCTGGTCTCCGGTGTTAGCTTAGACACCACCTTACAGTAACTTACTGTGCTGGTCTCCGGTGTTAGCTTAGACACCACCTAACAGTACGTCACTGCGCTGGTCTCCAGTGTTAACTGAGACATCACCTGACAGTAACTTACTGTGCTGGTCTCCAGTGTTAACTGAGACACCACCTTACAGTAACTTACTGTGCTGGTCTCCAGTGTTAACTGAGACACCACCTTACAGTAACTCACTGTGCTGGTCTCCAGTGTTAACTGAGACACCACCTTACAGTAACTCACTGTGCTGGTCTCCAGTGTTATCTGAGACACCACCTTACAGTAGCTTACTGTGCTGATCTCTAGTGTTAACTGAGACACCACCTTACAGTAACTCACTGCGCTGGACTCTGGTGTTAACTGAGACACCACCTTACAGTAACTTACTGCGCTGATATCTGGTGTTAACTGAGACACCACCTTACAGTAGCTTACTGTGCTGGTCTCTGGTGTTAACTGATACACCACCTTACAGTAAGTTACTGCGCTGGCCTCTGGTGGTAACTGAGACACCACCTTACAGTAGCTTACTGTGCTGGTCTCTGGTGTTAACTGATACACCACCTTACAGTAACTTACTGCGCTGGTCTCTGGTGGTAACTGAGACACCACCTTACAGTAGCTTACTGCGCTGGTGGTGTTACCTGAGATCGCACATGACAGTAGCTTACTGTGCTGGTCTCCAGTGTTAACTGAGACACCACCTTACAGTAACTTACTGCGCTGGTCTCCAGTGTTAACTGGGACACCACCATACTGCGCTGGTCTCCAGTGTTAACTGATACACCACCTTAGTTACAGTAACTTAATGCGCTGGTATCCGGTCTTAACTGATACACCACCTTACAGTAACTTAATCAAGTTAATGCGCTGGTATCCGGTGGTAACTGAGACACCACCTTACAGTAGATTACTGCGCTGATCTCAGTGTTAGCTCACATCAATAAGCCCTGTGGCTAACACTGGTCTGCAGTTGTTAATGCGCTAAGTTGTGCCTGCAACCACCCTTTTGTGTTGCGTCAATCGAAGTGATTCTGCTGCGTGTAAGAAGTGCCGGAGTGCTTCCCCCGCGTCCCGCCGGGTGTCGGAGAGTTGCATTGTGAAGTAGTAGACTGAGGTGCACTGATCGGGGTACATTATAACGCTGCGCAGACTGCGGCCGGGGTCAATACACGAGCTGGTCTGTACTCGGACGCAGTCCAAGACGCAGGCCGCGTCCGACTAACGAATCACCAACCCGCGTCCGACATCCTCCTCCTCCCCGCTCACACACACCGCACACCACACCCCTCACCTACAAACACTCCCTCACCCACACACCCGCACAGCACAGTCCCCGCACACCACACCCCGCACACCACACCCCCGCACACCACACACCCGCACACCACACACCTGCACACCACACACCTGCACACCACATACACCACACACCCCGCTCACACACACCACCCCTCACCCCACACACCCCGCACACCACACACACCACACACTGCACCCGTCACACCGGACCCACACACCTTGTACACCAAACACCCTGCACACCACACACCACACACCCTGCACACCACACACCACACGCCCTGCACACCACACACCCAGCACAGCACACCACACACCCCACACCACGCACACCACACACGCCACATTCCACACACCCCGAACACCACACAGCCCACACACCACACACACCACACACCCATCACACCACATACCCCACATGCCACACACACCACACATGACCACCCTGCACACCACACACCCCACACACCACACACCCAACACCACACACCCAGCACACCACACACCACACACCCAGCACACCACACACCCTCACACCACATACCTCGCAGTGCTGCTGCCGGCTGTACGGGTAGGTCTAGTTAATAAGACGGGAGTCGGTGATGTTGTAGTGAGGCGGGCCGGCCTCCCAGAAGGGCCGGTAACTGTCTCAATTCATCAATCTGCCCGGCAGCCACAGGTGGCACCGGGCCGCGGGCCGCCCGGCTCCACGTGAGGGCCGCCCCGGGCAGCGCTGCACCCCTCACCGGCAAGAGCGGGCGGTGCGGGCAATAGGGATGGGGCAAGGTGGAGCACATGGGTGGGGCGGGGCACGGCGATGGGGTGGGATGGGATACGGGGGAAGAGTGGGACATAGGGATGGGGCACGGGGATGTGGCGGGGCATAGAGGTGGGGCAGGGTGGAGCGCAAGGGTGGGGCGAAGCGGGCTCAGAGGGAGGGAGGGGTACGGGGCGCAAGTCTCTCCAATATGCCCCTCGATGTCGATAGCCACTTTGACCTCATTTCACTAACAATGCCAGCTTAAATCGGATAACGTTGATGCTCTTGATGTTATTGTCACCCACACAACTGACCCGCCCAACTAACTGTGTGGCAACGAATACACTCATACAATCGGTGTACTAAGTTCAAAACACTACCCCACAAAAAGACTACGGTAGTGTTTTCAACCTAGGTTCAAAACACTACGGTAGTGTTATCAACCTAGTTGATGGTAGGTTCAAAACACTACTGTGGCCACGCTCAAAACACTATCCTTAAGTTCAAAACACTACCTTCAAGTTCAAAACACTACTCTAAAAAGATGTTATAATTGCTGCATATTCTTTTTCATTTGTAGTATGGTGGGGCAGTATGCAGTAGGGTGGGGCACTAGGCAGTCGGATGGGGAAGAATACAGTAGGGTGGAGAGATATGCAGTAGGGTGGGACTACTTTTTGTACTTGGGGGGGGGGGGGGTCGTTAAACAAACAAACAAAAAAGCAGTAGGTTGGGGCAGTATATAGTAAGGTGGGCCAGTAGGGGTTGTTGTTATACGTCCTAGCAACATCAAAGGTCATATCAGGACGGGTACCGATTTGTGACGAGCACACTCATAGTGCTGCCCCATTGGGAAATCAGGCTGCCGGCACCATGACACGATATTACACTCAGTCACATTATCCTGACACTGAGCTAACCAGTCCTTGGCCTATCCTATTAATGCCTAATGTCATGCTAGGAAAGCGACAAGTATCAATTTGAAAGTCATTGGTTTGACTCGACAGGGAACCAAACTCCCAATCTTCCACACGTGAGACCCTAGATACAAGATTCACCCCGTACTGATGCAGTAGGGGTGCAAACCAACCCTATGTATAAGCTGTCGAAAAAACGGGTCAATGAATTGAGAGCCTAATTTCACAATCTAAGAAGCAACATTTATTCTTTACATACGTCTTATTGATAGCCCACTACCTCTGAGTTGAAAAATATAATATAATATCTAGTTTAATCAGATTTAAAAGTGAAATCGTCGGCATTCTCTGGCCGCCATCTTGTCTTTTTGCATTCTCTCTCATTCACCAACTCTGTTCTGATATAAGTAACCATTTGACACTGGTGCCAGGCATTCTACTTGTTGTTCCATACTAATGATATTTTCGCCCGTATTTATATAAGGCTGGTCTTCACCCGTGTACTACAAGTACCGGGTGAATCTTTTATCTAGTGAGACCCGTGCTCTACCGTTGAACCCCCATGCAGCAGTATCAGTGTATACTAATATGTTGTTAAATGTGGCAGCATTATCAGTGTATAGTAATATGTTGTTAAATGTGGCAGCACTATCAGTGTATACTAATATGTTGTTCAACGCTGCAGCACTATCAGCGTATACTAATATGTGGTGATACGCTGCAGCACTATCAGAGCATACTAATGAAATACATGGCGCTGCCTTGTCATGATAGTGTTTTGAACTTGGGTAGTGTTTTGAACGTCCTACACCGGGACCAGACGGGATGGCCGAATGAGTAGAGCATCCGTCTCCTGTTTTGGGAGATCGGGAGAACCGAACCCCTGAGTTTGTGGGTTCGAGTCCTGGTCGAGTCAAACCAATGACTTAAAAATGTATACTTGTTGCTTCCTCGCCTGGCACTCAGCATTATTAGGATAGGGTAAGGACTGGTTGGCTCAGTGTCAGGATAATGTGACTGAGTGGGATATCAGGTCATGGTGCTGGTGGCCTGGTCTCCCAGTGGGGAAGCACTATAAAGTTGCCATGAGTGCACACTGTCACAAGTCGGTACCCATCCTGAAATGACCTTAGATGTTGCTAGGACATAAAACAACAACAAACAAGCAAACATACAACCGTGGCTTTGTGCTCGTTGTGCCCAGGGTGTTCTGTGTAGAAGCCATTTTAGCTCATTTTAGGGCGGGCTTGGGTGTTGTTAACAGGACGCCCCCTAGCGGCGATAACACGCACGGAGCGAGTATTATCGCCCACCGCGCGAAGTGATCTCTGCCGGCGGGATTAGGCGAGAGGCTCGCTGTGACGTCACGGTGTCGGTGCGCGCGTTTTTCTCGCGTTTTCCGGTGTCGTCTGCAGTTAACTGTTAAAGCTGCATAGTCCGATGAAATATCTAATTTTAAAAACCAAACCAATTATCTAGATCTGATTTTACATATCTAATCATCGATTCTGATGCACTTATTAAGCATTTGTTTCTGCATAGAAGGCAATACTGAGTCAATTTAACAGAACCTGTTACTGTAGAAGTCTATGGTGTCAGAGTTTTGGCAAGCTTGCCAAAACTAATTTTCCATGTTTGCACTCAAAATATCTCAAAGGTTTACCATTTAAAATAAAAGTAACTTTGAAGTAAAGTAGATACTAGTGATCAATCTAATATATTTATCTCAGAAAAAGTACAGAAATTCAAAACCATCGGACTATGCAACTTTAACATGGGCAGAAAAGGCAGACGACAAGCTGGCGGGAAGGAATCGAGCCGTCTTCATTCACGTTCTCAACAGGCTCCTCGAATATTGATACAAAATCAAGAACACCTCTCAAAGGGAATAATTGGTTTAATACAAAAAAAACGTTCCTTTTTATATACCTCAATGCATCATGGTTATGCCTGAATATATTAATATTTGGGAAGTGCCAACATTTATTAACAGATTAAATATTGTTCTATCTCTCCTTAAATACCGCTTGATAACATCAAAGTTAGACGGCTCACTCAGCCTGTACTGTGTAATCAAAATGATCAAACCCACCACTTGGTGCGCTGGCCGTTCTCTTGGTTAAACAGGTGCTATATTATATGTATAAATGTATATATGAATGTGAAAGATGTTTGATGATGGCGATGCTGATGATGATGTGTATTTGTTCATAGCAATTTCATATTGATGTGTATTCATACTTACCTATCTCATGTATAATATAATTGTATGTGTTTACAGGTGAAACACCAACCAGCAGCTGGGCTGATCAAACCCACCACAAGGTGGCACTGCGAAATTTACATTACCATGGGAGAGATAGGGAGTGAGCTGTCTTAGTATTATAGGGTCTTTGATAACATTGAAGTGTCGGATGGTTAAGGCAGTCTTTGTCTATTAATGGATAATAGTATATAACTGTATATGTCATATTTATTAAATGTCTTATTTCATTCAATATATATAAACAATTCCTTATGTCATACCCATTTGACATGAACGGGTAGGTTAAGTGTGCCAAATAAAAACTGATATCAAACATGCATGCAATATGTCAGTGATAGAGAATGAAGCGATTGGGAAACGGCAGACATTTAGTAAAGTGCAGACAATTAGTAAAGTGCAGACACAACGTGGATCTCAGGCAGTCAGTGGCCGCGCCCATATCCGAACTCGGCACTAACGCCCATATCGTGCAATAAACGACAGTATAGCACATATGAAGTCGGATAGACGACTTCCGGTTATACTGTGGTCGCGTAGGGCGTAATCGATTAATTAACTCGGGTCACCTGAGCTACTGTTTGGCGCATGCGCACATCCTACAGACTCGGGTCGAATAATCGAATATGCTTCTCCACACTCGGGGTGGAAAAAATGGTGCCTTAATCCAAAACTTTTTTTTTTTTAATAACCGATATAACTACAGCAAAATAGGATTTAAAATGTTTTATGATGGCATAGTTTAGATTTATTTCCATTTCAGTAATCTATGTTATGGTTGAATAAAAAAACAAACACTTCTCGCTGTGAATATGGCCTATGCTGTCGATATGGCGTAAAGAAACCACCAATCAATCGACAAATCGTCCATCATGAGGATGGAACGCGTGAACTTTTCGATTATTCCCATGCAACAAAACCCGGAATATCGCATACTGTTAGTGTCAGTTAATGTAGAAAGGAAAATAAAAGATCCACATGTCGCGTGGACTTTCTCCACCCAGCAAGAACTTTATGCCATATACAATGCCATGCGGACAGCAAGCACACAATAATCCACGTGGAAAGTAAATACCGAAATTGGATTACTTAATGCCAATTTTGCGAGACAATTAACATGGTCTTCCATGGATATTTTCATATAGTGTATTGTAGTGGTCTGCACTGACCTCTCAGGCAAGGAGCCGCATAGACAGGTAGTCCCACTCTAGGCGCAATATTTCCCATTTTCATCACCCCCACGACACTGGTTGCCATGACCAGGATCCTGTACAAGCTACGGGCTGTATAGTTGTTGAACCTACCCTGTGTATGTAAGTGCGTTGCATTGCCTGTATGTATGTAATTGTAAGCATTAAAAGACTTACAATTCCAGGGGGACGAGTGTAGTGGTCTGCACTGACCTCTTAGGCAAGGAGCCGCATAGACAGGTAGGCGTGGGTAGTGTGTTGATATCAGGGAGCCTAGGTGGTGTAATGGTTAGCACACTGGCCCGGAATGCAAAGAGATGTGGGTTCGAGTCCCGCTCTAGGCGCAATATTTCCCATTTTCATCACCCCCACGACAGTATTTTCAATGACCATTTATTTCTCACACATGGAATCAATGAAAAGAAAAGAAACCACCTCGATGAATATTTGCAGCTTGGTATTTTGTTCACAATAATTTTCAAACAACTCTTGAAAAGTGATTAAATGTGTTGACGCTCGCTGGTGTCATGGTAGCGCTCGCAGGTGGCATGGTAGCGCCCATACAGAGCAATATCAAGCCAGGCAGCAATTGGACATTAATATGAGCGATGGAATCGTGGTGAATAATTAGTAAATAATTAATAATACACAACATGCTACTCATCCATCCATTTACATCCGCATAATATACTATGCATTCCATATTCCACAGCAATATGGAAAACAATTTTTATCAATTAATTCTTTCATCTATTTTATTTACCTTGACCACAAATTATATGATTGTGAGTTTTTAAAATTCATGAGTGTCTATTGACACATAATTGATTGTATGCTTTTACGCTATATGTAAAGCCGATGGTTGAATAACAAACAAACAATTCTTGCCGTGAATGTGGCCTATGCTGCCGACACGGCGTAAAGAAACCACCAATCAAGAATCAATCTGTGAAACTACAAAAAGATCACACAAATGCCTTAGAATACCAGAATGTATTTCCCTTGGCCACAAATAAACTATCAATCAATAAATCACAAGTATATGATTGTGAGCTTTTAAAAATTCATGAGTGTCTGTTGACACATAATTGATTGTATGCTTTTACATGTAAAAGCGATGGTTTGAAAAAATATATATATTCTCGACGTGGATATGTCATATGCTGACGACACGGCGGAAGCAACTACCAATCAATCAATCAATCTGAAACCACTAATAGCCACCCACATCCAATCCAAGTGGCAAAACGAGTGGGATGAAAACGTTAGCAAATTGCATGAAATTGAACGGTCTGTGGGAAAACTACCACCGTCTCATGTGGGGGGGGCGGGCAGTTGGCAGGACCAGATGGTCCTTAGCCATTGCCGTATTCGCCACTCATGGCTAACACGTTTTCCTGCTCAAAGGGGACCCTCGCCCTGAATGTATTGGATGTCAGTCCCCACTGACAGTCAAACACGTTTGACTAAACTGTGTGGATTTTATGGCACTGTGTCAACAATTTTACACTGCAAACAGTATGCATGGCCTTTTTTACTAAAGTAAAACAAGAAGAAATTTGAGCCTTTTTGAGGACAGCTAGTCTGTACCACCTCATATAGTTTATTAAAACAATTATTTATTAATTAATTCTTTAATCTTTTTTATTTACCCTGACCACAAATTATGATTGTGAGTTAAAAAAAATTCATAAGTGTCTATTGACACATAATTGATTGTATGCTTTTACATTATATGTAAAGGCGATGGTTGAATAAATAACAAACAATTCTCACCGTGAATATGGCCTATGCTGCTAGAGTAAAGAAACCACCAATCAATCAATCAGAACCTGTAATCAGAGCCAGGCGCCACCTGGTAGGATTTGTAGAACCTGTACTCAGAGCCAGGCGCCACCTGGTAGGATTTGTAGAACCTGTAATCAGAGCCAGGCACCACCTGGTAGGATTTGTAGAACCTGTACTCAGAGCCAGGCACCACCTGGTAGGATTTGTAGAACCTGTAATCAGAGCCAGGCGCCACCTGGTGGGATTATTAGAATCTGTAATCAGAGCCAGGCACCACCTGGCAGCATTTGTAGAGCCTGTACTCAGAGCCAGGCATCACCTGGCAGGATTTGTAGAACCTGTAATCAGAGCCAGGTGCCACCTGGTGGGATTTGTAGAACCTGTAATCAGAGCCAGGCACCACCTGGTGGATTTGTAGAACCTGTAATCAGAGCCAGGCGCCACCTGGTGGGATTTGTAGAATCTGTAATCAGAGCCAGGCACCACCTGGTAGGATTTGTAGAACCTGTACTCAGAGCCAGGCGCCACCTGGCAGGATTTGTAGAACCTGTACTCAGAGCCAGGCGTCACCTGGCAGGATTTGTAGAGCCTGTAATCAGAGCCAGGTGCCACCTGGTGGGATTTGTAGAACCTGTAATCAAAGCCAGGCGACACCTGGTGGGATTTGTAGCGCCTGTAATCAGGAAGTGACTGCAAGGGAAGTTTGTTTGTTGTTGTTTTATGTCATAGCAACATCTAAGGTCATATCAGGACGGGTACCAACTCGTGACAGTGCGCACTCATGTCTACTTTTTAGTGCTGCCCCAATGGGACACCAGACTGCCAGCACCATGACCTGATATCCCGCTCAGAGACAGTATCCTGACACTGAGCCAACCAGTCCTTGCCCTATCCTAACAATGCTGAGCACCAGGCTAGGAAGCGACAAGTGTCAATTTTTAAGTCATTGGTTTGACTCGACCAGGATTTGAACCCACAAACTCATGGGTTCAGATCTCCCGATCTCCCAAAGGAGGAGACGGACGCTCTACTCATTCGGCCACTCAGTCAGAAGGGAAGGCAGGCTACCTTTTCTTTAGCTGAGGAAGCGCTCGCTCCCCAATGCAGATATAATCAATGGCCAGCGTTCAGCCGCTGAATGCCGATCTTGTATTGTGGCAGTCTTAGGCCAAATAACAAAAAATTGGTGATTGTCCCTCCCCATGCCTGAAAAATCTCCCGCCCCTCAATTTGCTTAATTTTTAATTTCTGCTAAAACTGTTTAAAATGTGTCGGGCTAGCAGCAATTAGACTTTTGTATCAATTTTTACTTTATTGGTTTGACTCGGCCTGGGTTCACACCCAGGAGTTTGAATCCCACAACCTACCAGAACAGGAGGCGGACGCTCAACTCATTCGGTCATCGCGTCTGATTACGTCTTTTGTTTTTCTTGGTACATTAGTTGATTAAGCAGGGGAAATTTCAATTGCGGGCAATTGATCTTCCTCATTCGACAACTCCTTGCCCTATCCTAGTAATGCCAAGCGCCAGACTAGGTGTATTGACAAGTATTAATTTTTAAGTCATTGGTTTGACTCGGCCAGGGTTCGAACCCAGGATCTCGTCTGTGTCAACAATTAGAAATTAAAATTTAAACCTCCCGCCCGACCCTGATTTTTATTTCGAAAGGACGCTCACCAATTCTTTTCTTTGGCCTTATCGGGAAGATGCAATAACAGTTCTGAGCACTTGACTGCCACTCATCATTTTGCTGGATTTATCGAAAGGAGCTGTTCGCGAGACACTGGCCCTCGAACAAAGTTATAGTTATTGATTGCCATGTGGTTTTAATATCAAATATGGAACTGTTTCTTTTAACAAATATTTTATTCACCAGAATGTCATTTGTCAGCAATGACACACTGATCTTCCAAACGTCTGTGGTTACAGTTATCTACCCAGTTATTTTATGACGATGATGGAGATGATGATGATGATAATAAATGTTAGCGATGGGATGACGTATGAGAATGTGGACTTTGCGTTAGTTGCGTTAATCTATTTAAAGGTCCATAATATGGCTATTGTTTGAGAAAGCTGCAAGCCTTCATGATGCGACATCTGCGTTCGATCTTGAGGATAACCTGGAAGGACAAAGTGACAAACAAGGAAATACTTGATTGGACAGGGCTCTCCTCTATTAAAGATCTTCTGATTAGGAAGAACCTCTGGTGGACTGGACACGTGATGAGGATGTCAATAAACAGGCTACCAAAGCAGATCCTCTATTCTCAATTGTCTTCTGGTCAGAGAAAGAGAGGATGCCTTCATCTCCTGTTCAATGATACTATGAAGAGAAACCTGAAGCTGAGAGACAATAAGACTGACTCATGGATATCACTCTCACAGCAGAGAGCAAAATGGAGAGTGGCGGTTAAGAAATGAAAGCAGTCTTTGTCGCATTGCGACCGACAGCATGATGATGATGAATATGGCTATTGTTTGCTTTACATACTCTAAACTGGTGATGATGCAGCAGAGCTAACCTAGATGGTAGGTTAGTTAATGTTTGTTGGAGTTTTACGTCAGGGGGTACCACTGTGCAGTCCATCATGGACTTATGTGCTGCAGGGAAATCAGGACGCGGTACCGAACTATGTGACAACTGCACACTACACCTTGGCGTACTTTGAGAACGTGCTGACGCCTTGACTGCGGAAATCCATGGCAGCACTGGTACACTTGATGCACTCGTGGTATCCGCACACTGCAGTACACATTATCCTGACACTGAGATAACCAGTCCTTGTGACAGCGCTGTGGTGACAGTCCTCGTGACAGCACTGTGGTGACAGTCCTTGTGACAACACTGTGGTGACAGTCCTTGTGACAGCACTGTGGTGACATTCCTTGTGGCAGCACTGTGGTGACATTCCTTGTGACACCACTGTGGTGACAGTTAGCGCGTCACAACAAGATGGCGTGTTGTTACTAATCCACACACCTGGTGCATGGCGTCAGACGCTAAAGGTTAAATTACCACAGGTTGCGCCGCAGTCGTGTATGACGCCACTTGCTCAACGGTCACGTGACAGGAAAGCTGCACCGCCCTGCAGTGTGTCAACAGGCGTCGTGGTGCTGGTGCCTGGGAGGAGGCCGGCGGTGCTGGTGGTGCCTGGGAGGTTCTGTGGAGGTGGTGATGTTGGTGGTGTTGGTTGTGCTAGTGCTGGTGGCGGACACCGGGTGGAGCCGCCTGGTGGCGCTCAACACATCACGGCGTTCCGTTGGTCCAGCCGGGCCGTGCTCGGCCTGCTTGGCCTGGTGCGCGGAATCCTGTCATTTGGTGCCGTGTGTAGAGCCCTGCATCCTGCACCCTGCACCCAGGTCCCACCCTGCACCCCCCACCCACCCACCCACACACACACACACCGCCTGCCCCGTCAGTGTCGTCTGCACCGACTGTTAACCGCCAAGCAGTCAACCAATCAGAACGCAGTATTCTTCTTTTACACTCATCATCATCATCATGCTGTCGGTCGCTATGCGACAAAGACTGCTTTCATTACTTGACTGCCGCTCTCAATGGTGTTTCGTGCGGTTGTACATTTCATGAAAACTGCCTGCAAAAGTGTTGAAGTGCTGCTGGCTTTTGCAAGTTACCAGCGGCATTCTCTCGGGGAGCAAATAGAGGTTTCACACCGGCAAGAACATGTCAAGACAGGCGCAAAACTATTTGTCCCTGCAGTGGCTGGTCGGGAGATGTTGGGAGTTCCATACAACAACCGCCCTTAATGCTGCCACAGTGACATGGTTTTCTGTTTAGGGTTTGCTCCCTTAGCCTACGGTTCTGTCAAGAACCTGTACCACAAGGCAGTGGTTTACAACTCTGCAAGGCAGGGGCGTCAAACTCCCTGAGGTATTGCTATACCTGCAATACCTGCATACCTGCAATACCTGCTTTTACACTAAAGCTACATAATCCGAAAGTTTTGAGTTTTTGCTGGTTTCTTAAAGAAATACATTTGATTTATTTCAATAACCCACCTTACCTTAGTTTGAAGTAACCGTTATTTTATGTGGCTAACCTTGGAGATAGTTGAAGTGCAAACATGTCAAATTAATTTTGGTCGGTTTGTCAAAGTTCTAACACCCTAGGCGTTGGCATTAATAGGTTCTATTAAATTGACTTAGCAACCCCTTCAATGCAACTGCTTTGTGAGTGCGTCAGTATCTAAGTTGTGGGGTCAAATATAGATGACTGTTTTGGTTTTGAAAATGTGAATCTTTCACCGTATTCTGCTGCTTTAAGCACCTGTCATACCTTACCGGATTGAGCAACGGACATGAACCGGACAAAGAATTGTCTACTCCGGTGGTGCCTGCTGACAAAATGTATCGAAATGTACCGAAATGGAGCATAATTGGGTCAATTGCCACCGGGCGACCGGACAAGTACCGTACATGTACCGGACGAGAACCGGACATGTAACAGATATGTACCGGACAAAAAGGACAAAACGGACAAACCGGACACCAACCAGACACCAACGGATGGGTCCCGGACATGTACGGATGGGTATCGGACATACCGGACACCAACCGGACACGTCAGTCCGGCGGTGTCTGGTAGAAGTTTTGTGCATGTTCAAAACTTGTACCGGTCACCGCTGGACACCACCAGACACCGCCGGATGGTTACCGGACATGTACCGGACATTGCCGTATTTCACCGGACATGTACCGGACATTGCCGTATTTCACCAGACAGTGTCCGGTACCCCAGTCCGGTAAGGTGTGACTGGGCCTTTAAGCCAGGGGAATGTTAATGGTGATCTTCCTCATTCCACTGTTCTTCTCTCTATCCTAACCAAGCTTGCGTTGATTCATGCATCTGAGTAGCAGAGGCCAAATAAAAAGAAAGTTGCTGCTCGTCCTTTTGAAATAAAAATTTGGAGTCAGGCGGACGGTTTGTATATGTATTTTTGTGTTTCCCCTTCACTCCCGACCCTGCTCCCTCCCCTTCCCAGTTCCCTCCCTATCACCCGTCAGATCCATCTCCTTTCCTTTCCCCTTCACTGTTCTGTCCATTACCCCCTCTTCACTCCCCTTTCCATTTGTCACTCCATCCACCCTACACTGCACGCCCCTTTCCATTTCTCACTCCACGTGCCCTCTCCATTTAACAGTTAAACAGAATCAGGGGCAGGCGATTTTTAAGGCACGGGTGGGGACGATCACCAATTTTCTTTTTTAATTTGGCCTTACATGCACTCTTTTGCATAAAACAGCACAGACAGTACACTGCTCAACGTTTCCGGATCGATCTCCAGTGTTAAGGAATGAATGAGCCTTTTCAAGAGCTGCTGCAGTTTCAGCTATAAAACCAGTGGCATCCGCTCAATACTTCAAGCCTGGGCCTGCACATGTCGGCATCATCAAACTTCCTACTGAACATGCGCATTGTGGCCATATTCAGGTGGAGTTTCCGGGAAGTCTGTTGTGGAAACAACAATGTAAACAATAATGAAGCCAACACCGAAACCAACAACGTAAACAATAATGAAGCCAACACCGAAACCAACAATGTAAACAATAATGAAGCCAACACTGAACCCAACAATGTAAACAATAACGAAGCCAATACCAAAACCAACAATGTAAACAATAACGAAGCCAACACTGAAACCAACAACATAAACAATAATGAAGCCAACACCGAAACCAACAACCTAAACAATAATGAAGCCAACACCGAAACCAACAACCTAAACAATAATGAAGCCAACACCGAAACCAACAACGTAAACAATAACGAAGCCAACACTGAAACAAACAACATAAACAATAACGAAGGCAACACCGAAACCAACAACGTAAACAATACAAGCCAACACTGAAACCAACAACGTAAACAATAATGAAGCCAACACTGAAACCAACAATGTAAACAATAACGAAGCTAACACCGAAACCAACAATGTAAACAATAATGAAACCAACACTGAAACCAACAACCTAAACAATAACGAAGCCAACACTGAAACCAACAACGTAAACAATAACGAAGCCAACACCGAAACCAACAATGTAAACAATAATGAAGCCAACACTGAAACCAACAACATAAACCATAATGAAGCCAACACCGAAACCAACAACATAAATAATACCAAAGCCAACACTGAAACCAACAATGTAAACAATAACAAAGCCAACACTGAAACCAACAACGTAAACAATAACAAAGCCAACACTGAAACCAACAATGTAAACAATAACGAAGCCAACACCGAAACCAACAACCTAAACAATAACGAAGCCAACACCGAAACCAACAACGTAAATAATACCGAAGCCAACACCAAAACCAACAATGTAAACAAACAATAATGAAGCCAACACCGAAACCAACAACATAAACAATAACGAAGCCAACACCGAAACCAACAAAGTAAATAATACCGAAGCCAACACCGAAACCAACAACAAATAATACCGAAGCCAACACTGAAACCAACAACATAAACAATAACAAAGCCAACACTGAAACCAACAACGTAAACAATAACAAAGCCAACACCGAAACCAACAACGTAAACAATAACAAAGCCAACACCGAAACCAACAACGTAAACAATAACAAAGCCAACACCGAAACCAACAACGTAAATAATACCAAAGCCAACACCGAAACCAACAACATAAATAATACCAAAGCCAACACTGAAACCAACAACGTAAACAATAATGAAAACAACAACGCAAACAACAATGCAAACAACAATGAAACCAACAATGTAAACAACATAGGAAGCAACATAGCAAACAACATAGGAAACAACATAGGACACAACATAGGAAACAACATAGGAAACAATATAGGAACAATATAGGAAAAAACATACAAAGCAACACAGGAAACAACATATGAAACAACATACGAAACAACATACGAAACAATATACGAAACAACATAGAACATAACTTCGGAAATAACAACCGCGTAGTTGGGAATCTACCAGAGTTCTTGATTGCGACACGTCGTTATCTGAGCCTGCCAAAACTTATCGATTAGCAGATATAGAATTACAGTCGATGTCTAGTTATTCTTTTATATTTCATCCGGGGACATTTGTATTTATTCTAAGAATACTTATCCAGTGTGTATACATTACCCCGACAGCTGGTGGGGTGGGGGGCACTCCCGCAGCCGTGTATGGAGGGAAATAGCTTGAGAAGTATATGTTCCCCTAGCATTATATTTGTATAATGCGCTATACATCACATATATAATCTATGTGCAGTATTGTTGTAGTTGTAACACATGTAGTAGGGCATGTATTATGCAAGTAATACGGGTCTATATGAAAGTTCTCATGTGTAAAATCAGCACAGTTGTAAGCTCTTCATGATGATATATGAATATGTATATATATACAGTCAAACCTCTCTAACCGACCACCTCCAGAAATCGACTAATACAATTTGGAATAATAGAATTTAGCAGCAGTGATTCTCACAGTCACAGTCAAGTATCACCACACAGAGAGGGCCACTGTCTTGTCCCTACAAAAAATAATTCCTTACTCCCTTATAACTATTGTTTAGCCCCAAATTTTGACATCTACACTCCTTAATCTATGTCTTCCTTTTTCTAATTCCTACCTTCTTGCTATCCTAATCACTTCCTCCTTCTCCTGGTATAACTTTTCTAGCCCCTCTACTTTTCCCCTCTGTTGTTGTGCCTCCCTTTCCAATACTTGAAGCGTGTCAAAATTCCCCTGTGCCCATGTCTCCATAACTAACTCTTTTTGCTCCTCCACCCGATCTTCCAACTCAAACCCCAGCTCCTGCTCTCTAGTTAAAAGTATCCCATCCACTAAATTGTCCCTTTTCCATTCCAAATTATCTTCCAATTGCTAATCAATAGCCTCTACTTCATTTTCCTCTACCCCCCACTAGTCCTTCTCCTCCAAATTCCCACACTATATTGTCATCATCCCAGATTTCTTCTATGTCCTCCTAAAAAAACACATCATCCCCTGGTAAGCCATGTGAATAGCCACAGTCACAGTCAGTCACAAACAGTCAGTCACAGTTAAAACCAGTCAGTCACAGTCAGTCCAATACACAGCTGGTGTCCTCCTTGTGTGTATATCCAGACTGTGAACTTCCAAAAGAAGGGGGGGGGGGAATTCAGCAAGTCTAAAAAATATGAGTAGTACTCATCAGTCTTGACAGGTCTTGTCGTGGAAGTGACTGTAATCTATGGGCTAATCCCTTTTAAAAGGGGGTCGCCAGATCTTTATAAATGGAAGTGAGCTATAATCAAATGCAAGTTAAATATATATAAAATACCATAAAGTACCAGAGGGTATAGTATAGGAAATGGTGTGGTGTAGCTTAGTCCTATAGTTGCCTGTCTATAATAGTGAAGTCGCTACAGTGGGTATAGCACAGAATAGAGGATGGACACAAAAGTACCTCTTGTAACATGAAAGGCCCAGTGGGGACTGCCAACTCTCCCAGGCTTTTAATCTCTCCAACACACCTACAGGCATGTCATTGAAGGTACATGATATTATTGAAGGTACATGATATTATTGAAGGTACATAATGTCATTGATCCATGGCATATTGTTATTTTACTCTTTATGGTGGCCATCTTGAGATTCCAGGACAGTAGAGATGGGTGCAGCTCAGGTGCACCCCTCATTCCCACATCCCATCTACCACCAGGTCATGGCAATGTGAACTGACACCTCCATCATATCTGATGTACTCCATACAAATTCAATCCGGATCCAATACACATTAAACATTAAATACCAAACATGACTGTCTCCCAACCTATCAGTCTGGGTTCAGCAATGGGTTACACATTCTTCTATCTACTAACTAAAACAAATGGGTACTTTAAATGGAATTTATTTTATAATGTAACTATGTGTAGAAAGTCTAAATATTTTACACGGTGGCAGCGCCACCGTCGAGCGTTGCACAGGAGGTAGTGTAGAGTAATATGTACAATGAAATAGATAATAATTCATTTCCGCGCCTTTATACTCACATAATTCGTTATACATCACATATCTATCACAATAAATGTTGGAGGAAGAGAGCAGTTGAATATGGTATAGGCCAGGAACAAATATTAGTGTAAGTGAGTAGTTAAATGCACTATTGGTCACTGTTGGTTGGTGTCAAAGGGCAGGTGACTGAAAGTTTGAAGATGGCGGAACAACGACTCATAGATATAGTTCATGCTCTCTGTTAGTCCACATGGTGTAGTGTCATCAGGTTCAGAGGGAGTGGGACGTAGCTCAGGCAGTAGAGTGTCTACCTGTGAAGGTTTGGGACATCCGATCGATTCTGCTTAGTGGACACATTTGCAGTTTGGGTTATTTTCTGGTCCAACCAGTGGTCCACAACTGGTTCATCAAAGGTTGTGGTATGTGATGCCTTGTTTGTGTGAAAGTGCATATAAAGGACCCCTTGCTGCTTATTGGAAAGAGTAACCTATGTGGCAGCAGGTTTCCTCCAAAGAAATTTCAGAATGACCATATGTTTGATGTCCAATAGCTGATGATAAAAATCAATGTGCTCTAGCGGCGTCATTAAATAAAACAAACTTTTGTTTGTCATCAGTTTCAGATAAATAGAACCCAAGGCGGGACCCAACTAGGGGTATCATGAATCATGCTTGTTGTGCTTTTATATTCCCTTTCTGCCTGCCCATAAATATCTAGCCATCCCCCAGTCGATGACATACGCCAGCATTCATCTGTCACGCTTGATTGGATCTACGTTAGACTCACGATGCGCCACCCACTCTGTTTACATTATATGTGACGTCAGTTGAAACTAGTGTCTGATGATGTGGGTCATATTGGTCTGTAAAAGATGCACCATTACATTATATGTGGCATCAGTTGAAGCTAGTGTCCGGTGATGTGGGTCATATTGGTCTGTAAAAGATGCATTGTAATGTTATATGTGACGTCAGTTGAAGCTAGTGTCTGGTGATGTGGATCATATTGGTCTGTAAAAGATGCATTGTAACGTTATATGTGACATCAGTTGAAGCTAGTGTCTGGTGATGTGGATCATATTGGTCTGTAAAAGACGCACTGTTACGTTATATGTGACATCAGTTGAAACTACTGTCCGGTGATGTGGGTCATATTGGTCGGTAAAAGATGCACCATTACTTTATATGTGACGTCAGTTGAAACTAGTGTCCGGTGATGTGGGTCATATTGGTCTGTAAAAGACGCACTGTTATGTTATATGTGACATCAGTTGAAACTAGTGTGCAGTGATGTGGGTCAAATTGGTCTGTAAAAGACTCATTGTAACATTATATGTGACGTCAGTTGAACTGTTACTTTATATGTGACATCAGTTGAAACTAGTGTCCGGTGATGTGGGTCATATTGGTCTGTAAAAGACGCATTGTAACGTTATATGTGACGTCAGTTAAAACTAGCGGTACGTGTTTGTGTAAATTACCCAACCCTCACATGGCTGGAAAGTTGACTGAGCGATAATTGAGTCCTGGGTGCACTGTGTTTAAAAAACCCTCATCCTGCCCCCCCCCCCCCCTCATCTCCAGCTATGTGTGCTCTGGTGTACATTGCTAGTTCTGCCCGGCCACGCTAGGTGGCAGTTACCGTTATTAATGGCGATGCGCATGTGCGCCCTTAATTAGTGATCTATGGGACCGTGCTACCAACACTTCGCGCACTACTTCCGGTGAACTAGAAGTGTGCTTGGATGCCGTCGTAGCATCACGTGACCAGCAGGCCTTGAGGACTGCACATGTGTTCTACGCCTGCTGCAGAGCGCCTTCAGAACGAGGCTGACGGGTCTGCGCCCCCTAGAAACATCGCCAGGCCTGCGAGGTGTGCACTGCCGCGCTGGTGCATCAGCACTGCACCGCGATTAGGAAGACTTATCGACGAGCGGACAAGGCTGCGGTAATGGAGCGAAACAAAGCCACCACATCCACACCAGCCTGCACCAGCCTTGCCCATCCTGCACCAGCCTGCACCAGCCTGCACCAGCCTGGACCAACCAGCACCATCCCACACTAACCTGCACCAGCTGGTACCAGCCTGCACCAGTCTTGCCCATCATGCACCAGCCTGCACCAGCCAGCACCATCCCACACCAACCCGCACCAGCTGGTACCAGCCTGCACCAGCCTACACCAACCTGCACCAATCTGCACCAGCCTGCACCAACCTGCACCAGCTGGTACCAGCCTGCACTGGCCTGCACCAGCCTACACCAACCTGCATCAGCCTGCACCAGCTGGTACCAGCCTGCACCATATGGTACCAGCCTGGACCATCTGGTACCAGCCTGCACCAGTCTGTACCAATCTGCACCAGCATGTACCAGCCTGCACCAGTCTGCACCAACCTGCACCAAGATATTCATCTTATTGTCATCCATATTCTTTAAATATTAATCTCATTCTCATCTCTGTTCTTTAAATATTCATCTTATTGTCATCCCTATTCGTTAAATATTAATCTCATTCTCATCTCTGTTCTTTAAATATTCATCTTCTTGCCATCCCTATTCTTTAATTATATATCTGATTCTCATCTCTGTTCTGTAAATATTCATCTTATTGTCATTCCTATTCGTTAAATATTAATCTTCTTCTCATCTCTGTTCTTTTAATATTCATCTTATTGTCATCCATATTCTTTAAATATTAATCTCATTCTCATCTCTGTTCTTTAAATATTCATCTTATTGTCATCCCTATTCTTTAAATATTAATCTCATTCTCATCTCTGTTCTTTAAGTATTCATCTTATTGTCATTCCTATTGTTTAAATGTTTTAATTAAAGTTGTATTATTTATATTATTACGCAATTAAAAAGGCAGAGATAATAAGTTTGGTTGAGCGAACTCTGGCTGGACCCAATTGGCCCCTCCTTTATTTAAAGTAAAAAATCCATGTGAGTGAGGCAGATAGTGGGGATGAGCGCAGTCACGTGACATCGCCCATCGATACAGTAGCATAGTTTAGAGCAGTGGAGCAGTTAGCCAAGGCGCTCAGGGCCTGGATAACAAGCAGTAGTGAGTTGAACCATAGCAGATAGTGCGTGGCTGGCAAATAGAAACATAATAAGGTTAATTAGTATGATATACAATACACACATTTGCACGTTGTTTAATAAAGTAACCCAACACCTGGTATGCATCAGCTAGATGGTTGTATCAGAATAAGTACGAGACTATGACAATCAGTAAAGATGGAGAATCAGTGTTTGGCTGCATCCTAAATAATATTTGCATAACAAGTTATACCTCAGATAGTCCGATGGCTTTGAGCTGCTGCTGTCATAATTCATAGATAATTCGGTTGTCGTTAGTACTTTTTTACATCCTACCAACATCTCAGGTCATGTCAGGAAAGACACCGGTTTGTGACAGTGCACACTCATGGCGACTTAAGTGCTGCCCCTCTGGGAGATCAGGTCGCCAGCACCATGAACCGGTATCCCACACAGCCACGGTATTCTGATACTGTGCTAACCAGTCCTTACCCTATCCTATTAATGTCAAATGCCTGGCTAAGTGGAGGCAATTATCAATTTGATAAGGCTGGGATTCGAACCCCCGACCTTTCGCACGGGAAGCCTGCGCTTTACCTATTCGGCTACCGCGTCCGGTGAGATAATTGGGTTCATCAGTATAATACACTTTATTTTAGTTTGAAGTACTTTTCATTTGAAATGGTTATTTTGTGGATATTTGAAGTGAAATCGTGCTAAGCTACATTTTAGTCTGCGGATAGAAATGCTTGACACCCCATTCTCCAGTAAATATTTGTTGGTACATTAGTTGTTTAAGCCGGGGAATTTCAATCGCGGATGATTGGTCTTCTTCATTCCACTGCTCCTTGCCCTATCCTAATAATGCCGATCGCCTGGCTAGGAAGCAACAGGTATCAATTTTTATGTCATCGGTTTGACTCGACCATGGTTCGAACCCATGAACACACGATCTAGGAAACACAGGAGACGGATGCTCTAACTCATTCGGTCATTCCGTCTGTTTACTTAACATTCTTTCTGCATCACATTGCATCCTTTAATGAGTGCCTCAGTATCTGGGTTTGACATGTAGGATCAAACCATGGCGACCTGTTTAGGTTTGAGAAGTTGCTCTTTTGATCCCACTTTGCCATTATAAGGTGTTGACCGCTGTTTGAGTTGGTTGTTGTTGTCTTTGTACTAATCGGTTGTTTATTCTTCTCATAACGTTTAAGTGAATGCACTTGTTCTTGGCGCTGTACATAATCATCATCATCATCATGCTGTCGGTCGCGATGCGATAAAGACTGCTTTCATTACTTGACTGCTGCTCTCCATTTAGCTCTCTGCTGTGAGAGTGATGCAGTCCATGAGTCAGTCTTAATGTGTCTCAGCTTCAGGTTTCTCTTGATGGTATCGTTGAACCGGAGACGAGGGCGCCCTCTCTTTCTGTAACCAGAAGACAGTGGAGAGTAGAGGATCTGCTTTGGTAGCCTGTCTGATGACATCCTCATGAGGTGTCCAGTCCACTGGAGATTCTTTTTGATCAGAAGATCTTCCATAGAGGGCAGCCCCATCTGTTTGAGTATTTCCTTATATGTCACTTTGTCCTTCCAGGTTAGCATCATGATTGAGTGCAGATGTCGCATCATGAAGGCATGCAGCTTTTTCACCTATCGTCTGTACACTGTCCAGGCCTCGGCTCTGTATAGTAGGGAGATAGCATCATTGCACAGTAGATCTTGCCTTTGACCTGCATGGACACATGGTGGTTGTTCCAGGGTCTCTGGCGTAGTCGCCCGAAAGATGCACTAGCCTTGGCCATCCTCCTCTGTATTTCAGCATCAATGCGTCCATCACTTGATATAGTGCTTCCGAGGTAGGTGAATTCCAGAACAGAGTTCACATTTCATGAAAACTGCCTGCAAAAGTGTTGAAGTGATGCTGGCTTTTGCAAGTTACCAGTGGTACTCTCTTGGGGAGCAAATAGAGGTTTCACACTGGCAAGAACATGTCCAGACAGGCGCAAAGCTATTTGTCCCTGCAGTGGCTGGTCGGGAGATGTTGGGAGTTCCATACATCAACCGGCCTTGATGCTGCCACAGTGACATGGTTTTCTGTTCAGGGTTTGCTCCCTTAGCCTTCAGTTCTGTCAAGAACCTGTACCACAAGGCAGTGGTTTACTACTCTGCAGGGCAGGGGCATCAGACTCCCTATGGTATTGCAATACCTGCATACCCTCAGAGTGGTCAGAATCCATTCAGATTGATTTCCCTTCTCAATAATAAGTGTTATGTAACAGGCTGCACCGATCTCACTAGGCAAGACGCCACGTAGACCGACGGACGTGGGAATCGAACCCATGACTATCATTGGTTATAATGGCTCCCAAGTGAGAAACTATATTCGCGAGGCTGTGATGGATTCATGTGGGCTGGTTTCTAGTTGAAAGAAGCATCCCTTCACTCAAATCTGCTCATATTCTACATTTTATCTTCAGACCACGTTATTTTCGTTCTTTAATTTCACTTTTAGCGTCTTTAATTTGGCAACACGTCCAACGTGTTCCGACCTCCTAACCTGTGACTGGAGTGAAGAACTTAAATCTGCAAAAATGGAAATATTGACATTTTTAATATGCCAAGGCCTGGGGTGGAACACTGACATTTGGGTGTCGCCCCTCCTCAACCTTACAAATCAAGCCGTCCTCCCTTTTTAATCAATGCGTTATCTGTTTTGTGTTTGTTAAATTTACCCGTCATTCCTGGCTTCGGACCGATGGCATTAAAGCAGTGAAATGACACAATTAGTGCCTGGTCCCCCCCCCCCCACCCCGTCTGTGATCTTACTACTTAATGACCGTCCCTTTTTACATGTAAACTGAAAGCATCCTGGTGTGAACAAGTGGAAGCTGCTTCAAGTGTCCGCCTCCTGCCGCCCGCCACCCGCCGCCCGCCCGTCGCCCGCCACCCGTCGCCCGCCACCCGCCGCCCGCCTCCCGCCACCCGCCGCCCGCCGCCTGCCGCCCGCCGCCCGCCGCCCGCAGCCATCCTCCCGCCGCCCGCCTCACGCCGCCCGCCGCCCGCCGCCCGCCGCCATCCTTTGAGGGTGTTGTTTTACCGGCCCATGGTTGGCGCTGAAGCGAACAACTCACAAAACGCCGCTGTCGGCTGACATGGCCAGTGCTTTTTTGTGCCGACTTATTCAGGCCTTGGCAACAGTGGGATCTCTATTGATTAACTAAGGCTGCCAGCGTCTCGGGATCACACCGCCAGGGGGCGCCACCAGGGGGCGCAAGCAGGGGGTGCCATCAGGGGGTGCCACTATAGGGCTCCACCAGGGGACGCCACTATAGGGAGCCACAAGGGTGCGCCACCAGGGGTTGCCACCCAGGGGCACCACCAGGGGGAGCCACCAGGGGGCGCCACCCAGGGGCACCACTAGGGGGCACCAACAGGGGGCACCACCAAGAGGCAACACTAGGGGGCACCACCAGGGGGCCCTGGGCCCAGCGGGCACCATCACGGGGGTGCCACTATAGGGCGCCACCAAAGGGTGCCACTATAGGGCGCCACCAGGGGGTGCCACCCAGGGGCACCACCAAGGCATGCCACCAGGGGGTGACATCCAGGGCCACCACCAGGGGGTGCCACTAGGGGTCACCACCAGGGGGCGCCACCAGAGTGTGAGGCGGGCCTGAGGCAGTCTGAGCAGCCACCAGACCCGCCCCATGTTTGCAACTTGATCCTGCAGACTGCCGCATTGGTCACGTGATTGGGTGACCGTGTCTGGTCAGTGTAGGAATGCTCTGGTTTGACTCAGTCGTCGTGAGTATGGATTGAATCCAACATTAACCAAACAACAGGAGGAGTTGCCGCTTTTCGATATGCTTCCTGAAGTCTGAACCGGACGCGGTAGCGCAATCGGAAGGTCGGGAGTTCGAATCCCAGGCGAGTCAAACTAATTAGTTATAAAATTATTATAGTTGCTAGTTATAGCCTGGCGCTCGGCATTAATAGGATAGGACAAGGACTGGTTAGCTCAGTATCAGGATAATGTGACTATGTGAGATATTGGGTCATGGTGTCACCAGCCTGGTCTCCCAGTCGGGCAGCACTAATAAGGTCGCCATGAGTGTGCACTGTTACAAGTCGGTAGCCGTCCGGATATTACCTTCGATGTTTATAGGGCGTAAAGCAACAGACAGACAAACTCTCGCAGTGAGACCTGAGGTGTGGATCCGACTGGGTCTCCAATAACCGTCCGTACCCTGGGAACAGCCCTCCCGCCTGTCCCCACCCCCGGTACCAACCCTCACGCCCGTCCCCCCGTCCCGCCCATCCCAGCCCTCCCGCCCGTCCCCCGTCCTCCCGTTCCCCCCGTACCAACCCTCACGCCCGTCCCCCCGTCCCGCCCGTCCCAGCCCTCCTGCCCGTCCCCCGTCATCCCGTCCCGCCAGTCCCAACCCTCCCTCCCGTCCCCCGTCCCGCCCGTCCCAGCCCTCCTGCCCGTCCCCCCGTCCCGCCCGTCCCACCCGTCCCACCCATCCAGCCCGTCCCGCCCGTCCGCCCGTCCCACCCATCCAGCCCGTCCCGCCCGTTCCAGCCCTCCCACCCGTCCCAGCCCTCCTGCCCGTCCGCCCGACCCAGCCCTCCCGCCCCCCCCCCCCACGTCCCGCCCGTCCCAGCCCTCCCGCCCGTCACCCCGCCCCGTCTGCCCAGCCCGTCCGGCCCGCCCCCTGTCCGGCCCCCCCCCCCCCAGATCCCCCCATCACTACCCCCCCTCGTCCCCCACACCCGTACCCCCGTACCCCCCCCCCCCCCACACCCCGCCCGTCCCGCCCGGAACCACTGCGGGCTGAGGAAGCCGGCAATGTTTCTCGCGGCGTCCATTTTGGTTTAGGAACTAAACGCCTGCAACGCCGACTGAGACAAACTTATTTATGGAGGTCTTGTTTTGTGGAAGTTACACCACACCACCCGTTGTGTCCCTGCTGGACGCGTACAAATTGGCGGCAACAAGCGAAGTGACCCGCGGACTATCTGTTATTAGACGAACGTTTCACCCGCATCCCGAGTAGGGGTGAATGTCCACCCTGCAACAACTGCTTCAGTAGGAAGTGTAACACTGTGAAGCCAGACGGCATGGCCGAATGAGTTAGAGCGTCCGTCTCCCTTGCTGGTAGATCGTGTGGTCGTGGGTTCGAACCCTGGTCGAGTCAAGCCAATGACTTAAAAATTGATACTTGTCACTTCCTAGCCAGGTGCTCGGAATTATTAGGACAGGGCAAGGACTGGTGTGCTCAGTGTCAGGATAATGTGACTGAGTGGGATACCAGGTCATGGTGCCGGCAGCCTGGTTTCCCAGTGGGACAGCACTATAAAGTCACCATGAGTGCACACTGTCACAAGTCGGTACCCGTCCTGAGATGACCTTAGATGTTGCTAGGATGTAAAACAACAACAAACAATCAACAAACAACAAGTAACTGTGGAGTCGCTGGTTCCAGTGAGCAGTGTTTATCTACATTGACTCAAAGTTGGGAAACTGAGAGAGAATGCAAATAAAACAAGATGGCCACCAGAGAACGTTCTCGATTTGACTTTTAAAGTGTGTCAATCTACAATTATTATTTTGGTGGTAAATGATCATTTTATTCAGCGAATAAAGGTATTTTTTTCAGCGCTGAGGCACTGGTCTTCCAGCCACGTTTATAATAGTCTAAAATCAACAAGAGTTTGCTACAAAGACGAAAAGAAGAAGAATAATGCTGTAACCCAACAGCATTGAGAGACAACGGGGTGTAGCTTTATAGTGTCGGTATCATGGTCAGGGTAACTTTGTTCACACGGTTTCATCATTTCTTCACTCAAAACTAGCGGTGTTTGATGAATAGGTGTAAAATATTCTGATAAAACACATTGGTGGGGAAATGCAAATGGTCTATTATGGTAAAAGGTATATAGGGCTAGGTGGATAATTGTATTTATGTAGTTGCTGGTGATACTTTACTCATGGTCAATAGTCATTGTGTGTTACTCAGATAGTGTGTAAGGGGCACTTGGAGCTCTACTCACTACCCCCTCCTCCCTCTGTTAGTCACGGATCGCCACACACTCAGCTCAGGGCAGGTGGTGGCCAAGCAGCCACGCCGCATGGTGGTGGTGGGCAGAGCACTGTAGCCATGGGAACCCAGGAATGCTTGATGTTCATTGGTGGAGCTTGAGATGTTTGATTCTCATTGGAGAATAAGGTCAGGTGGTGTGCCATACCAGATCCATGTACCACTATAAATAATAAACCTGAGGGCTTGGCTCTCTCTCTACTTTCACTCTTTATACTCTTCCTTTCTCTTCTTGCCTGTATTGATTTCATTATAGCCTACCTACACAACCACAGATTCCAGTTGTGGACTTTAGATAAGCATTTTAACTAAATTAGCACAATATATTACAAAATCATGTGGTTATTTCCATAACCAAGCCTTCCGAACTGTTGTTCTAATGGGGTTTTCAGCCGCCCTGTCGCAGGAACAGGGATGCTGGGGTAACTAACTACCTGTCTTCCTGCCTGTCTGTCTGTCTACTTGTTTGTATCTGTCCGAGTGCCTCTCACTTGTAGTTTCAATAATGCCAGCAGCAGATACTCTCCCTGTGGTGCTGAGAGTGCTGTTCCCCCATGCCTGTGCCTGTTATATGGCATCCCAGTGGAGCAGCACTATAAAGCCAGCTTCCTCTATTTCTGCTGTTTTTTCAGGAAGCAGGCAATTAAATATAAATCGTGTGATCAGTCGACGAATCATTGATAACACAAAACAAACGTGGCGTACAGAGCAGAAAATGATGTGTCAGTTGGAATGAAAATAAAAAGGTTAGATCGATTTAAATAGAATTAATCTCCCAAAGTCGTGATAAAAGTTCCGACAACTAAACGCGGTTGTGCCTGTATTAGTGCGCATGTCTGGGTGTGTGAGGTGTCAGGGGGTGTGTGGGGTGTGTAGGGAGATGTACTGGTGTGGGGTGTGTAGGGAGTGTGAGGTGTAGGGGGATGTAGGGGTGTAGGAGGTGTAGGGTGTTGGGGGTATATGGAGGTGTGAGGGGGTGTGGGGGGTATATGGGTGTATTGCGGTGTGAGGGTGTGTAGTGGGGTGTGGGTGTGTAGGGGGATGTTATGGTGTAGGGGGTGTATGGTGATGTGAGGGGGTGTAGGTGTATATGGGTAGATGGGGGTGTGTGGGTGTTGGGGGATGTACGGGTGTGGGTGTGTAGGGGATGTATGGGTGTGGGGTTGTGTAGGGGGATGTACGGGTGTGGGTGTGTAGGGGGATGTAGGGATGTAGGGGGTGTATGGTGGTGTGTAGGGGAGTGTAGGGTGTATATGGGGTAGATGGGGTGTGAGGGTGTTGGGGGATGTAGCGGTGTGGAGTGTGTAGGGGGTGTATGGGGTGTGAGGGGGGTGTGAGGGGTGTGTGGGTGTAGGAGTGAAGGAGAGTTTGGGAGTGTAGGGGAGTGTAGGGGTGTTGAGGGTGTAGGGGGTGGTAAAAGGTTGTAGGGGGTGTAGGAGCGTTTTGAAGTATATGGGGTGTGGGGGTGTAGGGGGTGTAGGTGGTGATGCAGGGTGTTGAGGGGTGAGAGGGGGTCGTAAATTGTTGTAGGGGTGTATGAGAGTTTTGGAGTGTATGGGGTTGTAGGGGGGTGTAGCTGGTGATGGAGGGTGTTGAGGGTGTGGGAGATGTAAATTGTTGTAGGGGGGTTGTAGGAGAGCTTTGGAGTGTATGGGGTATGGGGGGTCTAAGGGGTGTAGGAGAGTTTGGAGTGTAGGGGTGTAGGGGTGTAGGTGGGTGATGCAGGGTGTTGAGGGTGGTAGGGGGTGTAAATGGGTTGTAGGGGGTGTAGGGGGTGTGTGAGAGTTGTTGAGTGTATGGGGTGTGGGGTGTAGGGGTGTAGGTGGTGATGGGGGTGTGTAGGGGGTGTAAATTGTTGTAGGGGGTGTAGGAGAGTTTGGAGTGTATGGGGTGGAGGGGTTAAGGGGTGTGAGAGTTTGGAGTGTAGGGGTGTAGGAGTGTAGGGGGGTGTAGCTGGTGATGGAGGGTGTTGAGGGTGTAGGGGGTGTAAAGGGTTGTAGTGGGTGTAGGGGGTGTGTAGGGGGTGTAAAGGGTTGTAGCGGCGTAGGGGGTGTAAATAGTTGTAGGGGGATATAATGGGTTTGTAGGGGGTGTGAGAGTGAGTAGGGGGATCTAGGGGGTGTGGGGGTGTAGGGGTGTAGGGGGGTATAATGGGGGGTGTAGGAGGTGTGGGATGTGTAGGAGGTGTATGGGATGTGTAGGGGGTGTAGGTGGGATTCATTATTCTGCTTCCGGACAAAGTGGGCGTGGCGCTGTTCGCATAGCAATTGGTTTCCATGGAAACTTGTGACGCACCTCGGGGTATCTCACCGAGTTTTCACTCTTAGGAAACTCATGAGTCGAGAAGAACACGACGTGGGATGGTTTTAGGGTGTCTGTTCTTTATTCCGGAGGGTAGGGCCTACAATGGAAAGTCGAGTAGTCTAGGAAACAGTAAATTGTGTATGCGAGTACCATGGAGCGGGCAAACAGTTTCAGCCAGAAACACACAAAATATAACAAAAATACTGTACTCACCTACGAAATCAATACAATTGCTACAACTACAAAGACCGATGATGAAGGAAGAGACTTGGCTGCGTGACCATCTGGGTAGTTAGTGCGCTTGCATGACACTCATTCAAGGTGAAACTCCAATTAACCGGTGTAGCAGGAAATCGGAAACCCTGTAAATCGCAAACCCCCACTTGTGATTTCCTAGGAAATCGCAAACCCCCATGCCATATATGGGCATGGGGGGTTTGCGATTTCCTAGGAAATCACATATCCCCCCTGGAGATCGCAAACCCCCCATGTTAATGATACAGATAGTTGTTCTGGCTTTTCTTATTGATGTAGTCTAGTATCTTTGACAACAAATTGACCTGGTCCCCTAGCCTTCTTGTGCGCAGTGAATAATGGCCCTTGCTGTTAGAGGCATGAAATTAAAAATAATCAATTAATCCATCTTGTGAGGGATCCCCCTTATATGAAAATAAATGTGGCAGCCTATGTATGTGCAGCCTATGTATGTGCAAAGTGACTGATAGTTTTGGAGGGAATTGGATATTTGTTAGTTCAAAGTGTTTAAAGAAGTTGTGCTGGCTTTTCTTAATGTTGTAGTTTAGTATCTTTGACAAAAATTGATCTGGTCCCTTATCCTTCTTGTGAGTGATCAATAGCAGTGACAAAGGCCATTGCTGTGACAGCATGACATCAAAACTAATCAATTAATCCATCTTGATCCTCCTTGAATCCATTTTATCCCCCAGATCTTGTAGAAGTTCAAAATCAAACATAGGCCTATAGCTGCCCTGCTCTTGGTGATACATGCTACAAAGCATGGGGGGTTTGTAATTTCCAGGGGGGGTTTGTGATTTCCTAGTAAATCGCAAACCCCGGGGTGTGCAATTTCCTGGGGTTTGCGATTTACTGCCACACCGGATCTCAAAGTCTAAGATACACACAACAAGGTCACTGAATAAGTAGTCATGGCTGTGTGGCCCAAAAAGGGAATTAGTGCATGATTCCCTAAAATTTGAGGTCAAACTCCACTAACTATGAATTTCACCAACGTAAAGCTACAATAAAGGGGCTATTGGTAATTTTCTAAGAACAAAGGCTGCGAGGTCGTCTGATGTAGTATGTGCACACTCACAACCGTCATTCAAGACCTAACTCCTAACAATTCTTCAAATGACCTCATACCCCGACCTCACAAAGTCGCAGTGTAAACTGAGTATCCCTACCAACGCTAGTGCAGGGGGTAGGTATATACCAAAATGTTGCAAATGTGGCACCAACAAACAAAAAAAATGGGAAGCCCACAAAAAAAACCAAAAAAAACTAACAACTAATATAACGACTAACAGCTTCGATGACAATACTGCTACCAAATTTAGACTATTGCTTTTCTACGATGAAAATAAGCCGCGGTGTGACTTACTTGTTATGGACATGGTAAATAAACCATCCTCTCCGCCACACATTTAAAAAAAAAGGCATGGGTTGGTACATGAGATATCATGGTAAGTAGTATATCAAGTTGGGGATTTGAAGCGGGCAACGGTCTGTCAGAAAGGGTAGTAGTAGTACAAGGAAAGGGGCCTGTTGTCCAGGCTGTCAGCAGACTGGGATGGTTGTTGGAGTTTTACGTCCTGGTAACATCGAAGATCATCTCAGGACGGGTACCGATTTGTGACAGTGCGCACTCATGGTGACTTCATAGTGCTGTCCCACTGGGAAATCTGGCTGCCAGCACCATGACTCGATATCCCACTTGGTCACATTATCCTGACACTAAGCTAACCGGTCATAGCCCTAGCCTATCAATGCCGAGTGCCGGGCTAGGAAGCGACAATTATCAATCTTAAAGTCATTGGTTTGACTCGACCGGGCAACGAACTCCCGATCTTCCGCACATGAGGCCCACGTTCTACCAATTAAGCCACCGCACCCGGTAAAGGGAACTGGGAGAAGGGGTGGCGGGTGTAAGGGAGGGTCAAGGAGGGGCAGGAGGGGGCAGCTCTGAGGCTGCCGGTGCATGCCTGGAAATAGAAAGCGGGTGGGTGGGTGGGTGTGGAGAAGATATGAGGAGAAGACGTCCTACTGCGGTAGTGACCGGTGAGAAGTGGTGACCTGAGGGAGCCGGTGGCAGTTATAGAGTGCGGGAGGTGGGGGAGGAGGTACGAGGAAGGGGTGGAGCTGAGGGAGGGCGAGTCGAGGATGAGAAGTGAGAGAAGGGAGATGATAGTGCTTGTGTCCTCCACAAATCACCCATAATTCGTGAATTATGAACCAATGCTTTACTGTCGTCAAATACTGGTTCGAATCGGGTGTGGTGGATGGGGGAGGGTGTGGTGATGGGTGGGCGAGGAAATGGTGGGGTGCGTGGGTGGGGGAGCCCTTGAAACAGGCTTCAATAAGATATAGAATTTAAGTGCAGTATCTTGCATTTATAAAAAAAGTGGTTTTTATAATCAGGGGCAACGTAAAGAGGCAGAGGGCAGGAAGGAAGTGTCAATTTGACAAGGCCATCACCGTGTGCTTCAGCCGCCTTGAATCATTCACAGTCACCGAGGAGACGTCGTTAGACCTGATTAAATGCCCGGGATTCAGATAGCCGCCCCTCCCCCCACCGACACACACACCCCACACACACACCCAAACAATTGATTTTCCTGATTCCAGTGCTCCTGGTCCTACCCTAGTGTGGTGGTCTGCACTGACCTCTCAGATGGGGAGCCACGTGGACAGGTGGGCGTGGAGAGGGTGATGACATCGAGGAGCCTGGGTGGTGTGATGGTTTGCACACTTGCTTGGAATGCTAGACGTTCGAATCCTGCTCTGGACGCAATGTTTTCCCTTTTCATCACCCCCATGACACTAGTAATGCCGAGCGCCAGACTGGGTAATTATTCTCTGTTAATATTGTATGGATTCAATATTACCTAGTACCCTGAATGCTTAATATATGTAGTTAGGTAGTTGTGGATAGTACCACTGCATTCCTCATCCTTATAAATGTAGAATTAGCCACCGGAATCATGATTCTAGGTGGTCTAGAAACTGAGGTACTGGTAAAATAACATGCTATCCGGACCGCACTTCGTCCACACCTCTCTCTACCTCCTCTCCGCTGGCCATGCTCCTTCTTGATATGTCTGAAAAGGGTTCCAGGAGGGGGAGCCCACCAGCATTTCACTTTCTACTCTTACTCTGTCTGTGTCTTTGGCTTGCTGGCTGGTCGCCTAGAGCAAATAGACACGGTCCTTTGACTCAACTCTCCTCATTTCTCTTTCCTAGACACTACCCTTTTTTTTTCTCCCAGGCATACTTCTCCCCCTGACCAAGGGAGTTGTGTGCTTGGGTGGAGTGCTTTACCTTTATCTTTCTCTCGCTTTGTTCCCTTTGCTGTAATCACTGGACCCATCTTTACCCGCCCTTCCTCGGAAACCCATGCTGCTGTCTGCTGGATACAAGTGCTGTGCTGCCGCCGGACTGGAAATTCTGGACCACCCCAACAATTCGTCGTTTAATCATTGTCAAGACATTCCCCAGCTTCTACAACCGTCCCACCAGAAGATTATTCTTCAAACAAAGATTGGGCCGATTTATCGGAGCCTCTCTATAATGTTGCAGTTCTGCAACCGGTAACTGTCATAAGGTTACAAACAACCCAGTATCTATCTATCACTCTGGGGAGTCGACTCCCAGACATTGAGGCGTCAACATCTCCAAGTCAGTTAGGCCTGAAACCTGATCTGGCTAGTTACAGCTTATGGGATAGATTCAACTTGCTCAGCTGGCCATCAGTCGGATTGGTGACTATTGTGTCTGCCTTTTCCCACATCACTGCTGCTTAGCCTGACATGTACATCCATCATCAACTGAGACTCTATACCTGTATGGTTGGCTACGGCTCACAGATAATGGGAAATCTATATCCATCAACTCCTAAAGGCAACTGAGACATAGGATAAGCACCAAGACGACTGAGTGTATCTATCAACCATATGGACTACACAGACAGTTGTGAGTGTAATATCATACCATTGAGAATTTATATGTAACTGTACACTTTGTAATTGAGATTATATGTTATAAGTACATATTTGTGTATCATTATTTGTCTTTTTTACTAAGAATAGAAGATGTTCCAAATTCTCTTTTCTCCTCACTCTATTAGCTAGTCTATAAGATTAGGCATTAGTTATTATATGTGACAATATATATTTATAACATTATCATCAGAATGTAAATAATTTCATCGGTGAATTACAGTTGTCTTTTAAAACAATACACACACTGATATACTCTTGCTTAAAATGGTGGATGTTTTAACACCAAATGTCTTGTTTCCTTCCGTCTGGCCATACACTGGTCCTCCCGACTGCTCCCAATGAGTGGTGCTCAGAGAGGACTCCAGTGCTGTCAACTGGCTCTGTGAGGCCTCTGCGCCGACCGAGCCTCTTAGTGGCCATCTGGAGGGACCCAGTGGGGTGTGGCAAACCGACACATGCGCATGCGCATTAGACGCAGCGCTGGCCAATCAAGACACCCGCCCGACCCATTAAAAAACTCCCAGCACGCATCGCGAAGCTTGTGGTGGGGGCACTGTCTCATTAGTAACCTGGTTGGTTGGTTGTTGGAGTTTTACATCCTAGAAACATCTAAGCTCATATCAGGACAGGTACCGACTTGTGACAGAGCACACTCATGGCGACTTTATAGTGCTGCCCCACTGGGAAATCAGGCCATCGGCAACATACCCCGATATCCCACTCCATCACATTATCCTGACCAGTCCTTGCCCTATCCTATTTCTGCTGAGCGATAGGATAGCTAGCGACGAGTATCAATTTAATAAGTCATTGGTTTGACTCAACGGGGAACCGAACTCCCGCTCTCCTGTATGCGAGTCGTAGATTCCTCGTCAAAGTAGATCAGATCTCCACCAGAACACACCTTCACTGTGGGCAGAGTGGTCAGCAGGGACCAGCTGCATGAACTATTCACATTCCTAGTTCAAACCCATCCATGTAAACACCGTCTCACACAATATCTAACCACGCTGGGAAGGCATTCCAAGACGAGTCATATATTTGGTTGGAAATGGTTGGCGAACCTTTAGTAGGTGCCACCGCCCCACCACCAGTAGTGATTGCCAACGCCCCCTATCAGCTATAGTGGAAAGCTCACACTGATCTCCTTACTGAGATCAAGGTGAATCGAACCGGGCCTCGAGCCCGGACCGCGACGCGCCAGGCGCATTCAGGGGGTTGTGTGGGGGCGTGGGGGGTTGTGTGGTGGTGTGGGGGGTTGTGTGGGTGTGTGGGGTTGTGGGGGTGTTTACAGACTAGTGGAGGGTTCCGAACCAGCACTCAGTCCGGGAGGCTTATTTGCAGGTGCATAGGGGGCCCGTGTGTGAATATGCATGAGGCATGGAGTACATAAAGTGTGTGCCTCAATTTGGATTTCCACTGCTGTGTATAACTTACAGCGTCATCAAAGGCCAGTTGCTCTCATGCCATCTCTATGCGCTGTGGGAGGTAACAAATCAATTGGGTCAGTAAAAGTGTAGGCTTGGGCTTTCTCTCAACAAACTGTCTAATGGTGAAAACAAGTCTATTCAGGCTTATCCATAATAGGCAGTATAAATCTTCAAGAAAAAAATTAAATATGAAAAAATAAAATAAAATAAAGTGTTTGCCTCTCTCCTACCCATCAGTATAGCTCCCTTCATTTATTACTGAGATATATATCTGAGAAAAACAGATATATAGATATATATATAGACATATATAGATATATATATAGGCATACATATACATATGAGACTGTCTCAAAAGGTGCTAAGCAATATGGGACAAAACTTTGTCCATTGTAACGAGCAACATACTATCTGCTTATGCATTTGCTCAGGATAAACTGATTTGGTCATTACATGGTGTTTCATAATCCCAATAGAATCCATATTGATTTGAAGAAAATGTCCTTGTGTTTTCAATGTAACCGTTTCTGTGCTGTTTTGTGTCAATCGTTACAATGGACAAACAAAATAGAATTATCACCTTTTGAGACAGGCTCTCATAGACATGCATATACATATATAGACATATTATTAGACATGTATAGGCATACAGAAACATACATAGACATATATATATATAGGTAGACATAGACATATGTAGACTTGTATAGACATAGACATATATTCTTGAAGATTTATACTGCCTATCATGGATAAGTCTGAATAGACTTGTTTTCACCATTAGACAGTTTGTCGATAGAAAGCCCGAGCCTACACTTTTACCGACCCAAGGGATTTTTAACCTCCAACACCACATAGACATGGTATGAGAGCAACCGGCCTTTGATGATGCTGTAAGTTATACACAGCAGTGGAAATCCAAATTGGCAGAGGTGGGGGCACAGGGAATCGAACCACCGACCTTCAGATTAGGAGTCCGACCTAAAAAAAAGTCAGACACTCTAACCACTCTAGGCACTCTGCCACAGACCCCATATAGGCATATATAGATATATATATGGACATATATAGACACATATAGACATATATAAACATATGTAGACATACATAAACATATATAGACATATATAGACATGTATATACATGTTTAGACATATATAGACATATATAGACATATATAGACATATATAGACATATAGACATATATAGGCATACATACACATATATAGACATATAGACATGTATAGAGATATATAGGATAAATAGACATGTATAGACATGTATAGACATACATAGGCATACATATAAATATATAGACATGTATAGACATGTATAGATATACATAGGCATACATAAACATACATAGGCATATATAGACACATATAGACATGTATAGATACATATAGGCATACATAGACATACATAGACATATATAGGCATATATATTAGACATATATTTTTTGTGATGAAGTTATTTGCCCTCTCCATAAAGGATAAGTGTGTTAATACTTGTTTTCACCGCTGGGCAGCACTAGTCCAATTTGATTCAAATGTTTTTAATTTAGTTTTAGTAATAATTTTGGTTTTCTTGCTTCTTATTTATGGCTTGTAACTGATTGTATGGTATGCAGGTAATGCAGTACCTCGGATACCTTAGGTGCTAAAATACCTCAGGGAGTTTGACGCCCCTGCCTTGCAAAGTTCTAAACCATTGCCTTGTGGTACACGTTCTGGTTCTTAATAGAATCAAAGGCTAAGGGAGCAAATCCTAACAGAAAACCATGTTATCGTGGCAGCATTAAGGGCAGTGATGAATGGAACTCCCAATATCTCCCGATGAGCCACTGCAGGGACAAATAGTTTGCGCCTGTCTTGACATGTTCTTGCCGGTGTGACACCTCTATTTGCTCACTGAGAGAGTGCCGCTAGTAACTTGCAAAAGCCAGCAGCACTTCAACACTTTGCAAGCAGCTTTTATGAAATGTACAATCGCACAAAGCGGCGGTTAAGTAATGAAAGCCGTCTTTGTCACATTGCAACTGACAGCATGATGATGATGAACTGGTTGTAGATTGCAAATAGTCCAAAATCCAGTTTTCACTATGCTTTGAATGTGCTAATCCATTTAATCTGTATTTCTAGGTTACATAGTGATGTATAGCATATTAATAATATTATGCGAGTATGATGGAATGGAAGGGAATTACTTCATTACTATTCTATTACTGTATGCCGTTGCTGCTATGTTCATCGTCCTGTACCTCCCACTGACGACCTGTGGCGCCGCCACCGGCTATTGCCGTCCCTTGCCGACGAGGGAACCTCACTCACACTGGAGGAGTTTTTTTCCTTTGTTTTAGGGCAAAGGCTGATATCTCTAGCCAGAGATTATACTCATCCAGCTTGATTCGCGTGTTGTGTCTATTTTTATACTGCCCACGTGAGAGGTTACCTGTGACCTGCGACCTATGACCTGCGACCTGTGACCAGCGACCTGTGACCTGCGACCTGGCTGTGCAGTGGACCCGTCACTTGTCCAATCTCTATCTGACTAGCTCCAATATAAACTAACTATTTTCTGTTCGTGTCTGACTTTATCTGAAATATACTTGCTATTCTCTGTTTATATTTGACTATATCCGATTTATTTCTGAACGTGTTCGATTTACATCTGATTATATCTTATTTACATATAATTACATTTATTTATATTTGACTATATCCGGTTTACATCTGAACGTGTTCAATTTATGTCTGATTATATCGAATTTACATATAATTACATTAATTTATATTTGACTATATCCGATTTACATCTGAACGTATTCAATTCACATCTGATTATATCGTATTTACATATAATTACATTCATTTATATTTGACTGTATCCGATTTACATTTGAACGTGTTCAATTCACATCTGATTATATCTTATTTACATATAATTACATTCATTTATATTTGACTATATCCGATTTACATCTGAACCTGTTCGATTTATATCTGATTATATCTTATTTACATATAATTACATTCATTTATATTTGACTATATCCGATTTACATCTGAACGTGTTCGATTTATATCTGATTATATCATATTTACATATAATTACATTCATTTATATTTGACTATATCTGATTTATATCTGACAATTTCTTATTTATATCTGACTATATCCAATTTACAATGTATGCAAATGAAGCACCGTTCACGTGAAGACCGACATACAAGATGCCTCTGGTTTGTCTCCAGTGTAAATAATTCAGATGATCAGTGAAGATTAATATGGAGGTGTCCAGAATACTGTGTGGTGGGCAGGGAACCTTGTGCAACGTAGTTCCTACAGCTGCCTCTAGATGTCCTCTCTAAAGGTCCTGTCACACTACGACGTTTCCCACCAACGCGCGTCGACGTGTTGCCTTTTTGGTCGAAACGTCGGTACACGTCCGGTATGTTACCGGCGCGTTACCAGCGCGTCAGTACACGTTGAGGGATAGCAACGTGTGAATGGACACGTCGGCGCACGTCGGGTCGCACCGATCGTTTTGTGCTTGCACAAAACTTTCAGCACGCGCCGACGCACGCCAACGTGTTGGATCGCGCATTACCAGCGTGTTGGCAGTACGTGGACCCACGTTACCAGCGCGATGGGCGCGTTTGCAGGATGTCGACACACGTTACCAGCGCGTTGGAGGAACGTTGCTCTCACGTTGCTGTGTGTGTCTGTGTCTCTGTGTGTGTCTCTGTGTCTCTGTGTGTGTCTCTGTGTCTGTGTGTGTGTATCTGTGTGTGTCTTCGTGTGTGTGTCTATGTGTGTGTGTCTCTGTGTGTGTCTCTGTGTCTTTATGTGTGTGTCGCTGTATGTGTGTGTGTGTCTCTATGTTTGTGTGTGTGTCTCTGTGTGTGTGTCTCTCTGTGTCTTTGTGTGTGTGTGTATATGTGTCTGTGTGTGTGTATGTGTGTGTGTCTCTGTGTCGTTGTGTGTGTGTCTGTGTGTGTCTCTGTGTTTATGTGTGTGTCTCTGTGTCTATTTGTGTGTGTCTGTGTCTCTCTGGGTGTCTCTGTGTCTGTGTCTGTGTGTGTGTCTCTGTGTCTGTGTGTGTGTCTCTGTGTTTCTGTGTTTGTGTCTGTGTGTGTGTCTCTGAGGGTGTCTCTGCATCTGTGTGTGTGTCTGTGTGTCTGTCTGTGTATGTGTCTCTGTGACTCTGTGTGTGTCTCTTTGTCTGTGTGTGTCTCTGTGTATCTGTGTGTGTCTCTGTGTGTCTCTGTGTGTCTCTGTGTGTGTCTCTGTGTCTGTGTGTGTCTGTGTGTGTATCTGTGTGTGTGTCTCTGTGTGTGTCTATATGTGTGTGTATGTGTCTGTGTGTGTGTGTCTCTGAGAGAGAGACACACAGACACTCTCCCTCACTCCCTCCCTCTCTCCCTCCATCTCTCTCTCCCTCTCTCTCGCCCTCCCTTCCACACTGAGACACACAGACACACACACAGACACACACACAGACACACAGACACACACACATACACACACAGAGATAGACACACAGACACACATACAGACACACAGACAGACACACAGACACACAGACAGTCACAGAGAGACACACACAAAGACACAGAGACACACACAGAGACACAGAGACACACACAGAGACACACACAGACACAGAGAGACACACACACAGACACACACAGACACAGAGACACACATAGACACAGAGATACACACACAGACACAGAGACACACACACACAGACACAGAGATACACACACAGACACACACAGAGACACACACAGAGACACACACAGAGACACCACGACACACACAGAGACACACACACAGACACAGAGACACAGAGACATGTACAGAGACACACACACACACAGACACACACACAGACAAAGAGACACATGCAGAGACACAGAGCCACACACACAGACACAGATACACACACACAGACACAGAGACAGAGACACACACACACAGACAGAGACACAAAGACACAGAGACACACACACAGAGACACACACACACAGACATAGAGACACACACACAGACACAGAGACACACACACAGACACACACAGAGACACACACATAGACACAGAGACACACATACAGACACAGAGACACACACACAGACACAGATACACACACAGACACAGAGACACACACAGACACAGAGACACACACAGACACAGAGACATACATAAAAGACACAGAGACACACACAGACACACAGACACACACACAGAGACACAGGGAGGGGGGAGTCAGGCTTTTTTTGCCCGCAATGTCGATACCCGTTGACGGCGCGCTAATAACACGCTATTATCACGCTACTAACACGCTGCCGCCCGTCCAACTACCCCCCGAAACGCCGAAAAGTTTGACATTTCTCGACGGGTTGCAAATATTGTGCGCGTTGGCAGCACGCCGGAACACACGTCATAGTGTGACAGGGCCTTCAGGTAGTTCCTACAGCTACCGCCATACGTCCTCTGTAAGGCCCTTAGTTAGTTTGTGTGTTTGGAACATACATATAGCATAGTTCAGTGCATGTGCAGTGAAACATCTATATGGGTCGTTCTCAGAAACTGTGTACCACTTGAGGTAGTCTATTAGAAATGCATATTTCAAAGAAACCCTTTATTGGAGTGTCAATATTTAGATTTCATCAGTTAGCCAAATAATGTGGGAGATAGTTTAGATCAAAAGTAAATGTTAATATTGTGTATTATGTATCTTACTGGGATGGATGTACCTAAATACATCGAAAATTACATCACTAATTTGTGACATTGTCAACAGCATTGAAAATAAAGTGTCACAAACTTAATGAAAACCTCTGAACAACAGCTCATTTCACTTCAAATGACTCTTCATTAAGTTGAAGACATTTATTTCTAAAAAAAAATTTTAAATGATGAAATAGTTAACATTTTCTGGCGTCATTAACATCGTAACATTTCGTTTCCACTTGCAAGCACTATGAAACTCTGTATCAAACACTGAGTACAGATACAGTACAGGAACTATTTTCACCATTTGACACTATGCATGGACCCAGTTATGGAATAGTAAAAGATAAATCCTGAAATTGCCCCTAAACATTGAAATTTGAGCCGAACATTTGTGTAAAATTGTTGTTTCCACTTTGTTACTCTGTTAATCTGTTACTCTGCTAATATTTTCTTGCTTTTCTCTTTAATATTCAGAAATAAGACAAAACCATAGCAATGAGGTTTCAAATTATTATTACTACTGTTTATAAAGCAAGTGGCATGTGAAATGTCCTAAAAATGTCAAGTTTTGTGTGGAAAATATTTGATTTTGGAGTCAGATTGGTTTCCATGCTATACTGCTATTTATTGGGTGTGAGCATCATTTGACCTACTTAAAAATGCTAGAATATGTTTATTTTCAATTATTCAGATGCAAAAGGACATACACATTGAGGAAACTTGCTTATAGGACTTGGGCAGCATTTTGATTTTCTGGTACTGATGTCACACTATTGGTACACAACTTCTGAGAATGACCCATATAGCATAGTTCAGTGTGTGTAGTAATAAAAATACATTTAGCGTAGTTTAGTGAGTGTGTAGTAAAACATTCATTTAGCATAGTTTAGTGTGTGTAGTAAAGAAATACATTTAGCATAGTTTAGTGCGTGTGTAGTGAAACATATATATAGCATAGTTTAGCATGTGTAGTAAAGAACTACATTTAGCATAGTTTAGTGTGTGTGTAGTGAAACATATATATAGCATAGTTTATTGTGTGTAGTAAAGAAATACATTTAGCATAGTTTAGTGCATGTATCGTGAAACATACATCTAGTTTAGATTACTGCGAGTGTAGTGAAACATACATTTAGCATTAGTTTAGTGCATTTGAAGTAAAACATAGGTTTAGTGTGGTTCAGAGTGTGTGAAGTAAAACATCCATGTAGCATAGTTTAGCACATTTGTAGTAAAACCTATATGTAGCATAGTTTAGTGCATTTGTAGTGAAACATACATTTAGCGTAGTTCAGCATGTGTGTAGCAAAACGTACATGTAGCATAGTTTATCACATTTGTAGTAAAACCTATATGTAGCATCGTTTAGCGCCTGTCTTCGGTGTTTCGGGTCTGTAGTGAAACATACGTTTAGCATAGTTCAGCGTGTGTGTAGTAAAACATACCTGTAGCATAGTTTAGCGTGTGAATTAAACATCCATGTAGCATAGCTTAGCGCATTTGTAGCAAAACCTATATGTAGCATAGTTTAGTGCATTTGTAGTGAAACATACATTTAGCGTAGTTCAGCATGTGTGTAGTAAAACATCCATGTAGCTTAGTTTAGTGCATTTGTAGCAAAACCTATATGTAGCATAGTTTAGTGCATTTGTAGTGAAACATACTTTTAGCGTAGTTCAGCGTGCATGTAGTAAAAGATCCATGTAGCATAGTTTAGCGTGTGAAGCAGAACATCCTTGTAGCATAGTTTAGCGTGAGTGTGGATGGCTGTCACTGATTTATGCCGTCTACATTATGTATCCATGGGGACAGCATAGACTAGATGCAGGACCTACAACTCGCCCAGCACAAGCATAGAGTCGAGTAGCAGTCTGTGATATCTGTTGAGAGGCTGGCTGAGATTGGCCCATGTGTCCGATAGCTTCTACCTCAGTGTCCTCTCAGTCACTGTTTGTTCGTTTGTTTAATGACCCCCAGCCCAAAAAGTAAACATCGGCTATTGGGAGTCATTCAGTGGTTAAACATATTTGGGTATAAATTACATTTCAAACAGGTAAAATAGAGCACATAAAGGTATGCGAACAAAAGCATACAACTGTCGTAAAATCGCAGATGGTAAATGAAAAATGAAATCAACAGTACGACTTTTCAGGTTAACAACAAAAATGAATTTTTTGGTAAAAAACCAATTTCCCTAAAAGATTTAATGATGAGTTGCGGATAGAATCGGAACGACTCCATCACACCCTCATTTCCAAATACATCATCTCTAACCAGTTGTAGGTGGGGACATTTCACCAAAATGTGATGCGCTGTCAGGATACACCAGCACGGAAGGCATCATAGTCCACTACCTCATGATCCCAGGTCTAAGTGCAAGAAGCCTGGTTGTCACGGTGCTTGGCTAGTTAATCGCGCTTGACCTTAAGTGTGACCACATGCTTCCCTCCCCTGTGTCGCATTTTCACTGTCCTCCAGAGTCGTTGGCTACATTGCCGAGGTGAGTGTTTCGGGTTCCTGCAGGGACAGCTTTAGCCTGTGTGCTGTTGTAGGCTCCGCATCAATCCCTGAACCAATATTGTGTTGAGCTGTCATTATATATATTCACAGTCTTTGAGTATATTCAAAGACTGTGCATGGTCTTATTTCACTATAGTGCAGCCATCTGGTGGAATCCATCTGTATAATTATGTGATAAACCATATCGGTGGTGCTATCTAATGGTGGAGTTAACAACACTTGTGGTTATATGACTCAAGATGAATGCCACTCTGGTCGAAGTGACCAAAGTTAGTAACAAATATCAAAATTAATATGAAATGTGTATGGTAGGCACAAAAAAAACATGCTATTAACAACCCATACATGGCGAAACATCAGTGGAGTATGATGATGCACGTTGGCAGGGCCGATTAACAGAGGAGTAGTGATCAGAACGACCCTAAAACTTAATCACCATTTGGTATTATGTATATATTTATTATAAATATTATATATTTTATTATACCGACCCACCCAGGGTAGAGACTCAGGACTAAGACGTGTATATATACATAAGCAATACTCATACTCATAGAGGTGGAAAATTAAATCACCAAAATCCAGCAAACGGAAATGGAAACAGCCATATGTATACTCATGTTGAATAACCAAAATCCAGCAAATGGAAACGGAAATAGTTTGTTGAACTTTGCTACACAGCACACAGGGTGGACAACAGCCATTGGTTAATCATTTCCCCATGGGCTTAAAGCCTTGATGATGATCTGCCGCAGAGTAGCGCATGCTGAGTCGAGAAACAACTAGACTGGTCCCTCCCTACAAATCTTCCATATATGGTCCGATAACGTCACCGGGACCAGTGTATGTGTTCCTCTGCGCTACTCTGCTTAGTCCACAACTTTTTTCTTTTTTGAAATAATAACCGATATAACTACAGCAAAATAGGATTTAAAGTATTTTTTGATCGTATAGTTTAGTTATATTTCCATTTCATTAATCTGATTTTTTTTTTTTAACCATTAAAAAAAATACATAGGACTTGTACTGCTACACGATGGTACCAGCACAAATGTGATGTCATCGCTCCTAGCCAACCCCAGCCAAGATGTGGGTTATTGGGGTCGGGTCGTTTTGCACAGGGCACGTGTATTTGTTGACTCCACTGGCGGTGTTCTATTTGAAATTCTAGCAACTCGAGTGATCCAAGTCACCCGGGTCATGCTAATCGAATACGACCCGGGGGTCGGTCCCAACCATTGCTTCTTCATATTATTTATTATCATATGTTTTACATATTACATATAATATATATTGATATATGTGGCATGTAATACACATGATACATATCAACCTGGTATTTACATGCTCCCTAAGACGCCGCTGAGTACTTCCGGTCTAAGCTCACTTCTCGTGGACAGGGGGCGCCCGGCAGGGGGCTGCGGGTCGGCCCCTCATTAGTGTAATAGGGTGACACCAGGGGGGGCTTCCAGGTTCCATTTACTGCCACCACGAGCGGGCCAATCTCACTTGGCCACCTCGACTCGGAGACGCTGGGCGCTGTGTGTCGCTATCTCGGCGGGTGTTTGTATTTCGGACACAGCACGTGTGTCCGGTCTGTTCAGTTGCTACTCAATGTCGTCTGCTGACAGTAAATGGAAGTCTTGGCGGCGTGTGTTGTGTTGTTACTCAATGACGTCTGCTGCCAGTCAATGGACAAACTGGCGACGTCTGTTCTCTTGCTAGTGAATGCCGTCTGCTGACAATGAATGGAAAAACTGGCAAAGTCTGTTTGGTTGCTACTCAGTCATCAATGTCGTCTGCTGTCAGTGAATGTCGATGTCTGCTTTGTTGCTACTCAATGTCGTCCGCTGTCAGTAAATGGAAGTCCTGGCAACGTCTGCTCTGCTTTTTCTCAATGTTGTCTGCTGTCAGTAAATGGAAAAACTGGCAAAGCCTGTTCTCTTGCTAGTGAATGTCGTCTGCTGACAATGAATGGAAAAACTGGCGAAGTCTGTTTGGTTGCTACTCAATCATCACTGTCGTCTGCTGTCAGTGAAAGGAAGACCTGGTAAAATCTGTAACTTGATGACTCATGTGTTGATTATAGCTGGGTCTTACCAGCCGACATTTGGTCGCAGCAGACGACCTTTTAAGGAATGCAGGTTCCAAGCTACCCGTGGCTTGTAGTAGTCAGTGAGAGTATTAATGTTTGATTGATAAAGCCGGACCCTGTGTGTGTACCATAAATAATCACATCTGTCGGCGTGATAATAAATACACGCATATATATCAGATATATATTATATATGGTTTTTTAAATATTATATATGCTATATATGCTATATATTATGTTTGTTATATATATTATATATATATTATAAATATTACATATATTACATGTTATATATATTATTTATAAATTATATACATTATATGTATTATATGTATTATATGTATTATATATATATTATAATGATTCAAACGAACGGGGCTGCCCTCTATGGAAGATCTTCTGATCAAAAAGAATCTCCGGTGGACTAGACACCTCATGAGGATGTCATCAGACAGGCTACCAAAGCAGATCCTCTATTCTCAACTGTCTTCTGGCTACAGAAAGAGAGGGCGCCCTCGCCTCCGGTTCAAGGATACCATCAAGAGAAATCTGAAGCTAAGAGACATTAAGACCGACTCATGGACACAACTCTCACAGCAGAGAGCTAAATGGAGAGCGGCAGTCTTGTAATGAAAGCAGTCTTTGTCGCATCATGACCGACAGCATGATGATGATGATGATGATGATGATGATACATATTATTTTGATTACATATATTATATATATTATTTTTATTATATATATTATATATATTATATATATTATATTATATTACATATATTATATTACATATATGATATATATTATATAGTCGATAGTGTAAGAAATAAAAAACGATAAATGACAAAGTAAAAATACAGAATTTGGTAGTTCCTGCCCCCTCCACTAATCTAATATAAATAATTAACACATTACAAGAGTATTCTACTGCGACATTTGGTCTGCTGTACTGAACTGTTTATCTTACAAGAGGGGCTTGGCGATCTGTTGATGACTGGGCCCCTGGCAGCAGTCAAACAGGGGAAGTCGGCGCCGGTAATAGAAGCCGCACCCGCAGCTGGTGGCCGTCAACCAGGGCGGCTCTGATTGGCTGCGACCTCACCACGTGTCACTTTACTGTAGGGTGACCACGCCACTTGGCCGGACCCAAACAAATCACACCAGATGGCGCTTAGACGGAAAGTTGTGAATCCATGATGGTAGGTTTAATATAATGAAAACGCTTCATACAAGTAGACGTGTGTGTGTTTATTTAAACTAATTTGATATATATATATATATGCAATAGGAGAGTCATTTGTTATATTCAAGATCCTGTGATAAGAACATTCTGTGTGCAAGTGACAGTGGTAACGCCGGAAGTTAAGGTCGGGCGGTGGTGGCGCCACCAGTACCCATACAAGTAAGGAGCAAATACATGTAGAGTGCCCATTGGCTAATAATATAATAGAATAATACTATAATAGAATAATAAATAGAATAATCCCTTCCATGGCTTTATACTCGCATAATGCTTATACATCGCATATGTATATTATATATATATATATATAGTTTGTTCGCGAAATGAGAATATATACTTTTGAAGGTGAACCAAGTGACAGTTGGTTCATTGTTGCGAGGAGGCAGGGGAGGAGAGAATGTTCGCTCCGCAGTGAAAAACATGGAGGTGAAGATGGTTAGAGAGAAACATTAAGGGGCTGCTGTTATTTATATCCACATAATCAATTATATAGAACATAAATAATATTAGCAATACAGTGTCATGGGGCAGGGAAATGGGCAATATTGGACCTAAAGCAGGATTTAAACCCACACTTTTGCCATTCTGGGACTAATGTGCTCACTATTACACTACCTAGGCTCTCTAATGCAATCATTCTATCCACACCTACCTGACTCTATTGTTCCTTGCCTTAGAGATCAGTGCAGAATACTAAGCGCGTCCCCCTGGAATGTTATGTCTTTTATATGGTGTATGTCCATTAGTTGTTTGTACAACTACATACAGGCAATGCACTTACATCTATATTCACAATGTATATTCAACAACCAGACGGGATGGCCGAATGAGTTAGAGCGTCCGTCTCCCATGCTGGTAGACCATGGCATCATGGGTTCGAACCCTGGTCAAGTCAAACCAATGACTTAAAAATTGATACTTGTTGCTTCCCAGCCTGGCGCTCGGCATTATTAGGTTATGGCAAGGACTGGTTGGCTCAGTGTCAGGATAATGTGACTGAGTGGGATATCAGGTCATGGTGCTGATGGCCTGGTCTTCCAGTGGGGTAGCACTATAAAGTCACCATGAGATCGCACTGTCACAAGTCGGTAGCCATCCTGATATGACCTTAGATGTTGCTAGGACATAAAGCAACAACAAACAAACAACCATACAACATGTAACAGTACAGGTTCAAAGTCACAGCAACCAGTGTCATGGCCGTGAAGAAAATGAGAAATATTGCGCCTAGAGCTGGGTTAAAACCCCACTTCTTGCCATTCTAGGGCTAGTATTCTAACCATTTAATTACCTAGGCACCTTGATGCAATCACCCTATCCACATCTACCTGTGTATGTGGCTCCTTGCCTGAGATAGCTAGATATATAGGTGGGTGTACAATTGGGTGATGACATCCGGGAACCTAGATGGTGTAACGGTTAGTACACTAGTCCGGAATGCAAGAGGTGTGAGTTCGAATCCTGCTCTTGACGAAACATTTCCCATTCTCGTCATCCCAACGACACATAAATACATATAACGTAAAACGACAGGATTATATATTAGATATATATATTAGATAAGCAGATATATATGTATCTGCTTAGGGTTGTTCTGATCACTACGGCTCTGTTAATCGGTGCTGCCAACAAACATCATCGTACTCCACTGATGCTTCGAAATGTATGCGTTGTTAATAGCATGGTTGTGTATGTACCTATCATACTCAATTCATATTAATTTTGATTGTTTTACTAACTTTGCTCATTTCAACCAGAGTGGCAGCCATTTTGAGTCCCCTAACTGTGAGTGTTGTTATCTCCGCCATTGGATTGCGCCACCGATATGGCTTACTGCATAATGGTACAGATGGATTCCACCAGATGGCGGCACTATAATTAAATGGGACCATGGACAAGTCCGGAATATAGCAGAGAATTTAGATATATACACAGTCTATGAATATAATCAGAGACCATGAATATATATAATGACAGTTGAACACAATATTGGTCAAGGGATTGAGGTGGAGCCTAGCTTTAGCCCCGCATAGCATGGGTTAAAACTAGTACATATTATATATACATGTAGAGATTTATATATAGATATATATATATATGTATAATTGCGGTAATCATGTGTCTGACTGTGCCTCTCAGTCTCAGGTGTCCACGACGATGCTCCAGGAACACAGACAGTGACGTCACGTGATTGCTGTAATAATGTTAATGTGACATCACAATTAGCTGTAGATGGGAGAGCAGCACTCTGAGATGTGGACGCGGTTATTTGTGTAGCTGTGCAGTCAGTGAGTGTGAATAACCAAGATGCTCTCCACGACGTAGAACCAGCGTAATTGTGTAACGCTTAGTCATCATTTCCTTAAAGCTGCATAGTCCAATGAAAACATCAAATTTTCAAAAGCAAAACAATTATCTAGATGGGATTCTACATATCTAACTTAGATACCGGCGCACTTGTTAAACATTTGTCACGACATAAAAGGGAATACTGAGGCAAGGGATTCAAAGCTGTTCCTGCAGAAGCCCATTGAGCCAGACTATTGGCGTGCTTGCCAAAATTAATTCGACGTTTTTGCACTTAAAATATCTCAATAGTTAGCTATTTAAAATCAAAGTTAGTTCAAATTAAAGTAAGGTTGATTATAAGGACCACCCTAATATAGTTATCTCAGAAAATGACAAAAACTCAAAACCATCGGACTGTGCAACTTTAAATACAATTTCCTTAAACTTATAAGTCCGATGGCTTCCGATTCTTGGCCTCAATTTTAAAATAAATATATCAGGTTGACCACTATAACATATTATTCACTATTCCAGGGTCATTTTGATGAAAATGGCTAACTTTGGAGCGATTTGAGATGAAAGAACCCAAAATAATTTGCACAAGCTTCCCAAAACTCCTGTAGCTATGACCCAGATTGTCATCTCGCGATGACCACGTGGTACAGTATCATGAGTGATTATACCGGAAAAGTATGCAGTCATTCACTTTCAGAGGTCTGAGGGGAATAATGACCTCAGGTGACCTTAGAGATAATTATTGCTGACCTTAGTATTGTTCACGGTGACCTTTGTATTGTATTCCCAGAAATAATTGGCTATGTGAGAGTTGAATAATACTCATGACATTTTACTGGTAGCCTGGTCCCCTTAGAATGAGGGCAAGACTAATGGGTTCATGAAATTGACCTAATTAGTTAGTGGTAACCTAGATAAAAGATTCACACGGTACTTGTAGTACACGGGTGAAGGACAACGTACTGTAAATACGGGCGAAAATACCTTTAGTATGGAACAGGAAGTACAATGCCTAGCTCCAGTGTCAAATGGTAACTTATATCGTCACAGAGTTGGTGAAATGGGAGAGAATGCAAAAAGACAAGATGGCGGCCATAGAACGCCATCGATTTTACTTTTAAATCTTAATAAACCAGATGTTTTATTATATTTTTCAACTCAAATGTAGCGGGAAAATATGAAGAGATATACAAAGAATAAATGTTGCTTCTTAAATTGGGAAATTAGGCTCTCATAAAGACTCATTTCATTAGCCCGATTTGTCGACCATTTTTAGATAAGGCTGGTCTTCACCTGTGTACTGCCAGTACCGGGTGAATCCTTTATCTAGTGTTGACCCTGCCTAATGGCTGTCTTAAAGTAGGTGTCCAAATGGATAGGGTCCTGAATTCACTGATTATTCTGTATAAGCTGTCCCAAGTCATTACTTAATATACTGATCATACAAATATTAAATAAATGAAAGATCCGCCCTCCCTCACAAACCCCACGCTCACTCACACACGCCACCCTCCCTCACACACACCACACCCGCTCACATACCCCACCCTCTCTCACACATACCCCGCCCTCCATCACACACCCCGCCCTCCATCACCCCCCCACCCTCCCTCACACACGCCACCCTCCCTCACACACCACACCCGCTCACATACCCCACCCTCGCTCACACATACCCCGCCCTCCATCACACACCCCACCCTCCATCACCCCCCTCACCCTCCCTCACACACGCCACCCTCCCTCAGACACCCCACCCTCCCTCACACACCCTATCCTCCCTCCACACCCCGACCGCCCTAACAAACCCCGGCCTTCCTCACACACCCCACCCTCCATCCACCCGTACCTAAGGTGGATATATAGAATCAAATCAAAGACCCTATAATACTAAGACGGCTCACTCCCTATCTCTCCCATGGTCATGTAAATTTCGCAGTGCCACCTTGTGGTGGGTTTGATCAGCCAGGCTGCTGGTTGGTGTTTCACATGTAAACACATACAATTATATTATACATGAGATAGGTAAGTATGAATACACATCAATATGAAATTGCTATGAACAAATACACATCATCATCAGCATTATCATCATCATCACCATCATCGCACATCGTTCACATTGATATGTACATTTATACATATAATATAGCACCTGTTTAACCAAGAGAACAGCCAGCGCACCAAGTGGTGGGTTTGATCATTTTGATTATACAGTACAGGCTGAGTGAGCCGTCTTAGTATTATAGGGTCTTTGATCAAATGTAGGTTAAGTGTTTTTTTTTGTTTTTTTAAATGTTTCATCGGATCATGCAACTTTAACGCCCCTAAAGTAGCGGGTTTGGGTTCTCCCACCAACATGAGGGGTTCCACACACACACACATATATTCCAGTGTGCGAGTGACAGTATTCGCGGCACTGGTAGTGGTGGGGGTTGGTGGCGCCACCTGTCCCACTGTGAAAAGGGGTCACTCATTGAAGTTGCATAGTCCGATGAAAACATAAAATTTTCAAAACCAAAATTGTCAAGACCAAAACAATTATCTAGATTTGATTCTACATATCTAACTTAGATGCTAGTGCACTTATTAAGCATTTGTCATCACACATAAGGCGATATTAAGTCAATTAATAGAACCTGTTATTGCAGAAGCCTATGGTGATAGAGTTTTGGCAAGCTTGCCAAAATTAATTTACCATGTTTCCATTTCAAATATCTCAAAAGTTAGCGATTTAAAATCAAAGTTACTTCAAACTAAAGTAAGGTAGATTATAGTGAACAACCTAATATGTTTATCTCAGAAAATGAGAGAAACTCAAAACTATTCGGACCATGCAACTTTAAGTAGTACACAACATATGGGTGATCAATATAGGGAATCTTCCCTTATGCGCCTTTATACTTATACTCGCATAACTTTTATACTTCACATATATATATAGCTGCTGTACATCCGGAAGAAGACAAAGTTAGTGGTTGAGTAATTTAATCTCTGGCAAGGATTATATCAATACTATCACTAGTATGAGTAATATCCATTAATATCAATAATTAGAAGCAATTCTCTTTTTATACTCGCAGAATGCGTTGTACATCACATATATATCATATATATATATATACGCATATATATACATGTGTATATATACATGTATATATGTATATATATACGCATATATATATATATACATGTATATATATATGTGTATATATATATAATATATGTATATATGTGTGCATTATAGCTATAAGAGGATTTAGCCGGGCGGGCAGTAATTACCCAGAGTACCTCAGGCCAAGCCCTTCCTTCTGGGAAGCTGGCGTTTTATGGATCCTCACCAGGTCGCGGCCGCACTGTGCGGTCACGGAGCGTCACGCCCACATTACGGTCATCCAGGCGTATCCATGGAAACCACGGCCAGTTCACGGTGAATCTGGAACATTTAGTAACCCGGGATCGTCACCAGTCGCAGTGCGGTCATCCGTCCTGGGGTGGTGCGGGTGGGGGTGATGTGTGATCGGCGTACCGCGCGGCTCGCCGCCCCGTCGCAGCTCAGTGACACTGATATACACACGGCGGGGGAAGGAAAGCCGGCCCACCTTTGATGGGCACGGAGAAGTGCGCAGCCCGACGAGTCCATTTTGTGAGAGGGGTGGCCGATAGGGGCGATGGACGAGTTCATGGTTGTGGGAGGGAGGGTGTGGGGTCGGGGTGTGTGAGGGAGGGCTGGGTGTGTGGGGGAGAGGCGGGCGGGGGGGGGGGAGGGAGGGGTGTGTGATGGAGGGCGGGATGTGTCAGGGAGGGTGAGATGTGTTAGGGAGGGTAGGGTGTTTCACGCAGGGCAGGGTTGTGTGTAGGTACAAGATTCACCCCGTACTGCTGCAGTAGGGGTGCAAACCAACCCTATGTAAAAGATGGCGAAAATGCGGGTCAAAGAATTGAGAGCCTAATTTCACAATCTAAGAAGCAACATTTATTCTTTACATATGTATTATTGAGAGCCCGCTACCTTTGAGTTGAAAAATATAATATAATATCTAGTTTAATAAGATTTAAAAGTGAAATCGACGGCGTTCTGCGGCCGCCATCTTGTCTTTTTGCATTCTCTCCCATTTCACCAACTCTGTGCCTATATAAGTATCCATTTGATACTGGAGCCACAGTTTCTAGGTGATGTTCCATACTAACGCTATTTTCGCCAGTATTTATATAAGGCTGATCTTCACCCATGTACTACAAGTACCGGGTGAATCTTTTATCTAGGTTGTGTGAAGCAGGACGGGGATGTGTGAGGGAGGACGCGGATGTGTGCGGGAGGGCAGATCTTTCATTGATTTAATATGTGTGTGATCAGTGCATTATAATTACCACAGATCACTTTTAAGTTTTACCCCGTTTGTGGTTCAGAATCTATGGGTTTTATTGATTTGTTCGCAATCCTTTGGGGGCAATGGGCAGTCACACACATCGGCACAAACGTCCCCAATCAATGATCAATGACCAGTAGCAGGTTAGACTGTGAGTGACTATGTATTTGTAAATGGCAGTTTATACTCATGTCATTTTTATAGAACACTTATCAAAGGTGTGCGAGAGAGCAAAAGGTACAGACAGTGTGTGGGCGTGTTACGCAATCCACCATTACACCCTGTAGCAGTGCCTTTTGTGTGGGCACCGGGCGCCGTGGCTGAATAGGTAGAGTTTGGTTCCCGGTCGAGTCAAACCAATGACTTACAAGATTGATACTTGTCGCTCCCTAGCCTGGCGCTCGGCATTAATAGGATAGGACAAGGACTGGTTAGCACAGTGTCTGGATAATGTGACTGTGTGGGATATTGGGTCAAGGTGCCAGTGGCCTGATTTCCCAGTGGGTCAGCACTATAAAGTCATCATAAGTGTGTAATGTCACAAGTCGATACTTGTCATGATAAGACCTGAGATGTTGACAGGACGTAAAACTCCAACAACCTTCTGCTTGGTGAAAGACTCACGTACCGTCTGAAGTGAGGAGGAGACAGTTCGATGTTGAAGTCAAGTGTAGTTCTCTACGGCCGTATTCGATTATGACGCTCCGAACCAATCGAGTCATCCGCGTCGTTATGGTGCTGTCACATTACGATGCATCCCACAAACGTACGCTGACGTATGTGATTTTTGGCTGCTATTTCGGGATACGTCCCTATGCATTCCACATGCGTTAGGCACTCGTTGGTATAAGTCAATGTATGTCGACATTCGTTGAGATATGGCGTCGTTCATCAGTGGGTCGGCAAAGTTTTGTACACGCGCAAAACTTTTGACATTGAACAACATTCGACAATGTGTGGATTTTACATCGGCCATACATTATGTATACATTAGGCATACGTCGATGTACGTTAGACGTACATTGGACAAATGTTGTTCACTATGTTGCACTACGTTGACCTACATTAAAGGCAATGGAAACGTACAGTCCGCGTAGTGACAACATATGGATAATGTATGTCTAACATACGTCTAACGTACATTTTAGGTACCCTACATCTTGGCTGGGGGTGTCAGGAGCAATGACGTCACATTTGTGCTGCTACCTGTAGGATAACAGTTACCAGTACAAGTCCTACATGGTTTTTTTAATGTTTTTTTGTTTGTAATAACTCAGATTAATGAAATGAACATATATCTAAAGTATGCAATCATAACATAATTTAAGTCCAATTTTGCTGTAGTTATATTGGTTATTGAAAATAAAGCAGTTTTGGATTAAGCCACCATTTTTTTCACCCCAAGGGTGTTCGTTTATGCAACTCGAGGTTGTAAGGCCTGCGCATGCGCCAACCAGTGGTTCAGATGTGCATTACAAGGAGGGAGCCCTAATTGTACAAACCTGTAGGCACCAAATTAGTCCCTGTCCTCATATGACCTTATATGTTGCAAGGACGTAAAACTCCAACAAGCAACCAACCAACATATTCAAATTTCCAAGTGGGCTATGAAGAGCCCAGCTGAACTCACCTCCTTCTCCAACAAGGACTGTTACATGCCTAGTTAAAGCTGCATAGTCCGATACCATTTAAAGCTGCATAGTCTGATACCATTTAAAGCTGCATAGTCTGATAACATTTAAAGCTGCATAGTCCGATATCATTTAAAGCTGCATATTCTGATAACATTTAAAGCTGCATAGTCCGATAACATTTAAAGCTGCATAGTCCGATAACATTTAAAGCTGCATAGTCTGATATCATTTAAAGCTGCATAGTCCGATACCATTTAAAGCTGCATAGTCCGATACCATTTAAAGCTGCATAGTCTGATAACATTTAAAGCTGCATAGTCCGATAACATTTAAAGCTGCATAGTCTGATATCATTTAAAGCTGCATAGTCCGATACCATTTAAAGCTGCATAGTCCGATACCATTTAAAGCTGCATAGTCTGATAACATTTAAAGCTGCATAGTCCGATAACATTTAAAGCTGCATAGTCTGATAACATTTAAAGCTGCATAGTCTGATAACATTTAAAGCTGCATAGTCTGATACCATTTAAAGCTGCATAGTCTGATAACATTTAAAGCTGCATAGTCCGATATCATTTAAAGCTGCATAGTCCGATAACATTTAAAGCTGCATAGTCTGATAACATTTAAAGCTGCATAGTCTGATAACATTTAAAGCTGCATAGTCCGATACCATTTAAAGCTGCATAGTCCGATACCATTTAAAGCTGCATAGTCTGATACCATTTAAAGCTGCATAGTCTGATAACATTTAAAGCTGCATAGTCTGATATCATTTAAAGTCACATAGTCCGATATCATTTAAAGCTGCATAGTCCGATAACATTTAAAGCTACATAGTCTGATAACATTTAAAGCTGCATAGTCTGATAACATTTAAAGCTGCATAGTCTGATAACATTTAAAGCTGCATAGTCTGATAACATTTAAAGTCACATAGTCCGATATCATTTAAAGCTGCATAGTCTGATAACATTTAAAGCTACATAGTCTGATAACATTTAAAGCTGCATAGTCTGATAACATTTAAAGCTGCATAGTCTGATAACATTTAAAGTCACATAGTCCGATATCATTTAAAGCTGCATAGTCCGATATCATTTAAAGCTGCATAGTCTGATAACATTTAAAGCTGCATAGTCTGATAACATTTAAAGCTGCATTGTCTGATAACATTTAAAGCTGCATATTCTGATAACATTTAAAGTCACATAGTCCGATAACATTTAAAGCTGCATAGTCTGATAACATTTAAAGCTGCATAGTCCGATAACATTTAAAGCTGCATAGTCTGATAACATTTAAAGCTGCATAGTCCGATACCATTTAAAGCTGCATAGTCTGATACCATTTAAAGCTGCATAGTCCGATATCATTTAAAGCTGCATAGTCTGATATCATTTAAAGCTGCATAGTCTGATAACATTTAAAGCTGCATATTCTGATAACATTTAAAGTCACATAGTCCGATACCATTTAAAGCTGCATAGTCTGATAACATTTAAAGCTGCATAGTCCGATATCATTTAAAGCTGCATAGTCCGATATCATTTAAAGCTGCATAGTCTGATAACATTTAAAGCTACATAGTCTGATAACATTTAAAGCTGCATATTCTGATAACATTTAAAGTCACATAGTCTGATACCATTTAAAGCTGCATAGTCTGATAACATTTAAAGTCACATAGTCCGATATCATTTAAAGCTGCATAGTCTGATAACATTTAAAGCTGCATAGTCCGATAACATTTAAAGCTGCATAGTCTGATATCATTTAAAGCTGCATAGTCCGATACCATTTAAAGCTGCATATTCTGATAACATTTAAAGCTGCATAGTCCGATATCATTTAAAGCTGCATAGTCTGATAACATTAAAAGCTGCATAGTCCGATAAAAGCATCACACTTTCAAAGGCAAACCCCTTATCTAGATTTAGCCCTACATATCCAACTAAGATACTGGTGCACATTAAAGCTAAGATTCCTTACACGTGGTATGCGGTATGCGAATGCGAATGCGGCAAAAAATCGGAAAGCATCTAAGTCAATGGGGGTGATTCCTTACGTCTGAATGCGAATGCGAATGCGGCAACTCGATCGGTCCCTGTAGCGATCGGTGCGGCATGCGGCATGCGGCACGTGCTATGTGAATAGAAACGTAAGTCGCACTTGTCCATTAGTTTTAGATGGGGAGAAGCGACTGAGCATTACGGAACGGTCACACACAAGGGTGCAGAGTGGAAACATATGGTAGTGGTGGTGGTGGGGTTACGGGTTCGCATACTGCATAGAAGGAATCCTCCCATTCGCATACCGCATGCCGCATACCGCATACTGCGTGTAAGGAATCTTAGCTTTAGACTACATGGCCATTCCAGCCGCGCAGTGCATTGTGGGATGCGTGGAAGAAAAACAGACCTGCGAAAAGCACATGGCGCATGCTAAGACACTGGGTGCAGCTATGAAATGTGCTAGTTTCAGCTCATCTTAGCTCTTGTTTGAAACCTAGAATACCAACTAAAAAAATATATCTAATAAATTAAGATGTTAATCTGTTATCCAGCATTGTATTTACATCAATATAACCAGCACATCTTATGCCATGTGCATTTAGATTTAGACAAATCTAGGCACTCAGACTAGTGTTAGAGCCATAGCCAGAGTCAGTTTTTCTTATTTTATTCATGTTTTTATTTATATCCTATGGTTAATGACATATCTAGAACTAGAAAATGAGTAGAGTTAATCAGATATTGGTTATATATTTCTCTGAAACAAGTGTCTGTTGACACATTTGGCAGTTTAATATTTAGAACAAGAATGAATAATGGTGATGTGGATATCAGCCTTAAAGTGACTGATTGTTTTGGGTGGAATTGTATGTTTCTTAGCTCAAAATGTTTAACTCTGGCTAGTTTTGTCTTAGATATATTCATCAGGTTGTGCATATATGTTTATGTCAAATTGTTATGCATTTCTATTAATTTTGAATAAAATCGAAGTTTGCCCTATGGGTATCAGTAAACTCAATGGCCGTCCCACGTTTGCTTTGCTCTCGATGCTGTTTACAGCGAATGCGCAGTCGGAATGGTGCTCTCGTCTAGTATTAAGCAATTAATGCTACATAGAAGGGCGTACTAAGACAATTTAGCAGAACAAGTTATTACTGAAGCCTATGGGGGTCAGAGATTTGGCAAACATGCCAAAATTAATTTGGCATGTTTTCACTTCAAATATCTCCTAAGTTAGTCATATTAAAGGAAAATTACTTTGAATTAATCAAGTAAGGTCGATTATACTGATCAACCTAATATGTGTATCCCAGAAAAGTCGCATGAACTCAAAACTATCAGACTATGCAATTTAAGAAAGACACACTAACACCTATGTAATGTTGCGTCTTTTGATGGTGTGGAACCAGACAGGATGTAATGTTGCGTATTTTGATGGTGTGGAACGAGACAGGATGTAATGTTGTGTCTTTTGATGGTGTGGAACCAGACAGGATGTAATGTTGCGTATTTTGATGGTGTGGAACCAGACAGGATGTAATGTTGTGTCTTTTGATGGTGTGGAACCAGACAGGATGTAATGTTGCGTCTTTTGATGGTGTGGAACCAAGATGAATGTGTGTTGTGGTGTGGAACCAGACAGGATGTAATGTTGCGTCTTTTGATGGTGTGGAACCAGACAGGATGTAATGTTGCGTCTTTTGATGGTGTGGAACCAGACAGGATGTAATGTTGCGTCTTTTGATGGTGTGGAACCAGACGGGATGTAATGTTGTGTCTTTTGATGGTGTGGAACCAGACAGGATGTAATGTTGCGTCTTTTGATGGTGTGGAACTAGACAGGATGTAATGTTGCGTTTTTTGATGGTGTGGAACTAGACGGGATGTAATGTTGCATCTTTTGATGGTGTGGAACCAGACAGGATGTAATGTTGCGTCTTTTGATGGTGTGGAACCAGACAGGATGTAATGTTGCGTCTTTTGATGGTGTGGAACCAGACAGGATGTAATGTTGCATCTTTTGATGGTGTGGAACCAGACAGGATGTAATGTCGTGTCTTTCGGTGATGTGGCACCAGACGGGATGGCCGAATGAGTTGAGCGTTCGTCTCTCGTTTTGGGAGATCTGAGGATCCGAACCTTTGTGGGTTTGAACACTGGTCAACTCAAACCAATGACTTTAAAATTGATATTTGTTGCCTCCTAGCCTGCCGCTTGGCAGTAATAGGATAGGGCAAGGACTGGTTGGCTCAGTGTTAGGACAATGTAACTGAGTGGGATATCGGGTCATGGTGTCCGCGGCCTGATTTTCCAGTGGGGCAGCACTATAAAGTGTGCACTTTTACATGTCGGTACCCTTCCTGATATGACCTTAGATGTTGCTAGGATGTACAACAACAACAAACAAACAAATCGATGGTGTAATATGTAAACATAAATAAATAATGATACTCCAAAACATTCTACATCACAGCCCTCACTCCGCTGTCTCCACCACCGCGGATACCAGTGGCGCCACCTAGGTCACTCATCACACACCACTGCCCCCTTCTACCCACTTCCGGTCTGTGAGCGATAGCCTGCACACGGGTTATTACCAGGCAGTGGCTGCTGTGTGCAGGTGGGTGGGTGCTGGCCTGATGTAGAACTAGGGGCAGTGTGCGATGTAACTCACGCAGACGCTGAACACTTTGCTGACGTCATTTATACAGCAGCCTTTACTGAAGGCGCTAAGTTCCTTCGCTCTTCACCTTATCTCATCCGCTTCACACTCACGGAGAAGCACTAGATTTCACCCGCCCCACTCACCCTTCACGCCGCTCCACCGCCAGGGTTGCCAACATTGGGGAAAAAAAGAAAAACCAGAGGATCTTAAGGGATGTTATATTTGGGGGTCTGGGTGTAATCCCCCAGAAAAATGTTTAAATCTTAGATGCACTGACGTGCATTTTGGACAGAATAATCCGTAAGATTGATATAATATTACTACACTGTATTATGTATGTTGTTGGAAAATTCAGCATCGGTGCTGAAAAAAGATGTTATTAAAAAAAATTGAACAAAAAGAAACTCCAACAAAAACGAAAGATTGGCGGAAGGTGATGATGGGGACATGAAATAGTGTACACCTTACGGCGAAACCGTTAAGGCCCAGTCAGACCTTACCGGACTGAGTACCGGACACCACCGGACAAAGAATTGTCTAGTCTGGTGGTGTTCGGTATCAAAATTTATCGAAATGTGTCGAACTGTTGCAACGGCCGCCGGACGCTAAACGGACAAGGAAGTACATTAACGAATAGCCAACGGATGATAACCGGATGATAACCGGACGAGAACCGAATATCAAACGGACAGACCGAACATATTACGGATAGCCACCGGACTGTCACTGTGTGGTGTGTGGTGTGTGTGGTGTGTGGTGAGTGGTGTGTGGAGGGGGTGGGGTGTAGTGAGTGATGTGTGGTGAGTAGTGTGTGTGTGGTGTCGTGTGTGTGGTGTGTGGTGAGTGGTGTGTGATGTGGGGTGTGAGGTGTGTGGTGACTGGTGTGTGGGGTGAGTGTTGTGTGTTGTGTGTGGTGTGTGTGGTGTGTAGTGTGTGGTGAGTGGCATGTGTGGTGTGGGGTGACTGGTGTGTGTGGTGTGGTGAGTGGTGTTTGTGGTGTGTGTGGTGTGTGGTGAGTGGTGTGTGGTGTGTGGTGAGTGGTGTGCGCAGCCCCCCGGACTGAATTCCCCCAACACCGCCAATGGACTCTGCAGGAAGCAAACCGGAGACCTAACGGATGGGTACCAGACATGAAAGGGACAAAACGAACAAAACAAACTCAAGCCGGACATCAACCGTACACATCAGTCCGGCGGTGTCCGGTACAAGTTTTGTGCATGTTCAAAACTTGTACTGGACATCGCCGGACACCACCGGAGATAGAACGGACACGCCGGATGGGTACCGTATATAAACTGTACATTGGCTTATTTCACCGGACAGTGTCCGGTTTCTGTCCGTTTCCTCAATCCGGTGAGGTCTGACTGGGGCTTAAGGGTTGGCAAACCTGCAACCGCCCCACATCACGGGTCAAAATTAAATAAATAAGTGTCCAGTGTCGCACATATGCAAAGTGTCGGCCGTAACCCTTGACACTCCTGCAGTACCCACACCTGCACCTCCATACCTGTACACACAGTTTAACCCTTCATAACCGGACGCGGTAGCCGAATCGGTAGAGTGCAGGCTTCCCGGCCGAATCAAACCAATGACTTACACAAATTTATGCCTGTCACTATCGAGCCTTGCGCTTGGTATTACTAGGATAGGGCAAGGACTGGTTGGCTCAGTGTAAGGATAATATGACTGAGTGGGATATTGGGTCTGGTATCCCAGTTGGACAGCACTATAAAGTCGCCATGAGTGCGCGCTGTCACAAGTCGGTAGCCGTCCTTATTTGACCATAGATGTTTCTAGGACCTAAAACGCCAACGAACAAACACTGTAACCCTTCGCCACACCACACACGAGAGGGGTTTTTTCTAGACTGTTCCCGCCATCGTTTGCCAGCAACAGATGTCGTCTGCTATCAATAAGGTTGGTTGGTTTCTGGAGTTTTACATCCTGACAACATCTAAGTCTTGCCTGCTGGCTGTTGCTGGACTGAAATCGAATCACCCTATTCTAGCAACGGTCATTTATAAAATGAACCAACTGGCAACGGATGGGTATGACATCCACATGTGCTAGGTGCCTGGCCATGCCGGCATACAAGGAAATGAACGAGCTGATCGGGCTGCGAAGAAGGCCCTGAACTGTGATCTTGAACAGTGTCTGATCCTTGACTCTGATCTGAAACCACTAATAGCCACCCACATAAAATCCAAATGGCAACATGAGTGGGATGAAAACATTAATAAACTTAAAGAAATTGAACCATCTGTGGGAAAGCCACCACAGACTCATGCGGGAGGTCGGCGGGACCAAGTGGTCCTTAGCCGCTGCCGTATTGGCCACTCGTGGCTTACACATGCTTTTCTGCTCAAGGGGGAACCTCCCCCTGAATGTATTGGGTGTCAGTCCCCGCTGACACTCAAACACATTTGACTAAGTTGCGTTGATTTTTTGGCCCTGCGCCAACAATTCTACACTGCAGACAGTATGCATGACCTTTTTACTAAAGTAAAACAAGAAAACATTTTAGCCTTTTTGAGGGCAGCTGGACTGTACCACCTCATATAGTTTACTAAATAAATTCTATCAATTATTAATGAAACTTTTCCTTTTCTATGGGAATTTGTTTCCCTTGACCACAAATATATGATTGTGAGCTTTCTAATTTAATGAGTGTCTATTGGCACATAATTGATTGTCTGCTTTTACATGTAAAAACAATGGTTTGAGCAAAAAACTAACATTTCTCGTCGTGAATATGGCCTATGCTGCCGACACGGCGTAAAGCAACCACCAATCAATCAACATCTGGGGCGTAATCGATTAATCGACTCTGGTCACCCGAGCCACTTTTTTGCGCATGCGCACATCGTGCACACTCGGGTCGAATAATCGAATGCGCTTCTCCATGCTCGGGGTGAAAAAAATGGTGGCCCTTTTTTTTGTTTTTTAATAGCTGATATAATTACAGCAAAATATGATTTAAATATTTTTATGATGGTATAGTTTAGTGATATTTCCATTTCATTAATCTATGTTGTTACCAAAAAAGATATGTATGACTGGTACCGGTGGCTGTTATCCTGCAGGACAGTACCAGCGCAAATGTGACGTCAGCGCTCCTTGCAAACCCCATCCAAGAGGTGGGTTACTGGGGTCGGGTTGTCTTGCACACGGCACGTGTATTTGTTGACTCCACTCGCGGTGTTCTATTTGAAATTCGGACGACTCGGGTGACCCGAGTCGCCCGGGTCGTGTTCATCCCTAAAGTCATATCCGGTCAATTACCTACCTGTGCCGTGTGCGCTCATGTCGACTTTATAGTGCTGCCCCATTTTGAAATCAGGCCACTGGCACCATGACCCGATATCCCAGTCAGTCACATTATCCTAACACTGAGCCAAACCAGTCCTTGCACTCTCCTAATACTGCCAAGCGATATGCTAGGAAACGACAAGTATCAATATTAAAGTCATTGGTTTGATTCGACCGGGAACCGAACTCCCGACCTTCCGCACGCGAGGCCCACGCTCTACCGATCCGGCCACCGCGTCCGGTCTATCAATAAAGTGAGCAGGTGGTCTCCACTCAATGCAGGCCATTACTTTCTTAGTGAAGCAGAATATTTCCTGCTGAGCTTGCGTGAATATCTTTAAAACCAGACAAGATTTAGGTAGCGCGTGTGTGTGGGTGGGTGTGGGTGTGTGTGTGTGCAGTTGGCAGTATAGGGGTCGCCCTGCTGTATTCCCAGGCACCACCTAACGGAAATTCCCGCCAGAGGGCGGGCTGGCGGCCGGCCTCAGCCGGATCCTGCCAGGCAGCAGATGCTGTAGATCATGTGACTTGTATGGGGCCGTCCCATTGGGCGAGGACAGTCGACGGACGCTGTGACGTGTTTGCCTAACACTTCGTCGATCAATCCAACTGTCCATATTGGGATGTAGTATGATTATCAGCAGCAATGACCTGTAACTCTAATGCCTAGGACACACCTCCCGTTTACGATTCGCGCACTAAAACTCGCGACTCGACCCGACCCGCTTAAAACTGAAAACGGGCCGATTAATTTTTCGAACCGCGAATCGCAATCGTAATCGGCCCGTTTTAGCCCTAAAAACTGAGTTTTATACGCGAATCGCAATCGCTAGGTGTGTGCGGGGAGCGCACACCTAGCGATTTTTGTGCGCGAAACGGGCAGTTTTCGATCGTATATGGGAGGTGTGTGCGCACAAACGGTAGGTGTGTACCAGGCATAATTAGGCACGTGACAGACGTGATGTGAGCGGGTTATATGTGACTCAGCGGACCAATATAGCACGGACACATACTGATATAGCATGGGCACGGACTGATATAGCATGGGCACAGACTGATATAGCACGGGCACAGACTGATATAGCACGGGCATGGACTGATATAGCATGGGCACATACTGATATAGCATGGGCACAGACTGATATAGCATGGGCATGGACAGATATAGCACGGGCACGGACTGATATAGCACAGGGCACCTACAGATATAGCACAGGCACATAGTGATATAGCACAGGCACAGACTGATATAGAACATGCACAGACTGATATAGCACGGGCACAAACTGATATAGCACGGGCACAGACTGATATAGCACAGTCACATACTGATATAGCACAGGCACATACTGATATAACACAGGCACATACTGATATAGCGCGGGCACAGACTGATATAGCACGGGCATAGACTGATATAGCAAGGGCACATACTGATATAGCACGGGCACAGACTGATATAGCACGGGCACAGACTGATATAGCATGGCCACGGACTGATATAGCATGGGCACAGACTGATGTAACCCGTGCACAGACTGGTATAGCACGGGGACAGACTGATATAGTACTAGCACAGACCTATATAGCATGGGCACAGACTGATATAGCACGGGCACACACTGATATAGCACGGTCACAGACTGATATAGCACGGACACAGACGGATATAGCACGGGCACATGCTGATATAGTACAAGCACATACTGATATAGCACGGGCACATACTGATAAAGCACGGGCACAGACTGATATAGCACGGGCATGGACTGAGATAGCACAGGCACAGACTGATAAAGCATGGGCACATACTGATATAGCACAGGCACGAACTGATATAGCATGGGCACAGACTGATATAGCATGGGCACATGCTGATATACCACGGGCATGGAGTGATATAGCACAGGCACGGACTGATATACCATGGGCACAGACTGATATAGCACGGGCACAGACTGATATAGCACGGGCACGGACTGATAAAGCAAAGGCACATACTGATATAGCATGGGCACAGACTGATATAGCACGGGCATGGACTGATATAGCATGGGCACAGACTGATATAGCATGGGCACAGACTGATATAGCATGGGCACAGTCTGATATAGCATGGGCACAGAGTGATATAGCAAAGGCACATACTGATATAGCATGGGCACATACTGATATAGCACAGGCACATACTGATATAGCATGGGCACAGACTGATATAGCAAATGAACAGACTGATATAGCACAGGCATTGACTTAAATAGCACACATACAGACTGAAATAGCACAGGCACAGATTAATATAGCACAGCCACAGACTGATATAGCACAGTCACAGACTGTTATAGGACAGGCAAAGACAGATATAACACAGTTACAGACTCATATAGCCCAGACACAAACGGATATAGCATGGAGATACTGATATAGCACAGGCAGAGACTGATATAGCATTGGCACAGTCTGATATAGCACCGGTTCAAGTTTGTTTTCTAGATGAGGCGGCGGCGAATCTTTGTTCGCGTGGCGGGTGTATGAGGTCTAACACAACGTGCAGGAGATCTGGTTGGTTGGCTGTTCTTGTTTTATGTCCTAGCGTCATCTAAGGTCGTATCAGGATGGGTACCGACTTGTGACAGGGCGCACTCATGGCGACTTTATAGTGCTGCCCCACTGGGAGACCATGCCACTGGCACCCTGACTCGATATCCCACACAGTCACATTATCCTGACAGTGATCTAACCAGTCCTTTCCTATCCTAGTAATACTGAGCACCAGGCTAGGAAGCGACAAGTATCAATTTTATAAGTCATTGGCTTAACTCGGCTGTGATTCGAACTCCCGACCTTCCATACGGGAAGTCTGTGCTGTACTGCTTCGGCCACCACGTCCGGTACATGCGGAGAGCTGTGAGTTTGTGGGACAGGGGCGCGTTTTACGAAATAACCCACACACGGCTGAAACAAGCCACAGGTTTATTAGTACAAACCACTGCCAGTCCCCGCCCACATTTCAGCCGCAATTGAATGACGCGTGCACAGTCGTCTGCGCAGTTCCGGAGCAGCATTTCCTCCCACAATGTACCTTGTGGGTGCATCCTGGATGGGACCAGATGCGGTGGCCGAATCGGCAGAGCGCGAGCCTCGCGTGCGGGAGATCGGGAGTTCAGTTCCCGGTCTAAGTCAACCCAATGGCTTACCAAATTAATACTTGTCGCTTCCTAGCCTGGTGCTTGTCATTAATAGGATAGGGCAAGGACTGGTTAGCTCAGTATCAGGATAATGTGACTGAGTGGGATATCGGGTCATGGTGCCACCGGCCTGGTTTCCCAGTGGGGCAGCACTATAAAGTTGCTATGAGTGTGTACTCTCACAAGTCGGTGCCTGTCCTGATATGACCTTAGATGTTGCCAGGAGGTAAAACTCAAACAACCAACCAACGTCCTGGACAGAGGACCCTCGCCTCTTTGTTTGAGAGAGGAAGGTTGTGATTATACTGTGAACCGGAAATCAGAATTCGACACTCACCCCGGACATGTCAATAATAGGCTTCCCGTGTTGTGTTTGTATCCGGTCACGTGCCATTCATTCTGGGTGGTTTGTAACTATCCTAATAGAATACTAGTGCTCGCATTGGTACAACTGGCCCAGTGTGTGAATGTCGGGTAAAACTTGTGTATATAAAATTAAACAAGGGTATATTTATATTTAAAGCTGCATAGTTCGATGCAAACATAACATTTTCAAAAGCAAAACAGTGATCTAGATTTGATTCTACATATCTGACTTAGATACTGGTGCACTTATTAAACATTTATCAGCACAAATAAGGGAACACTGAGTCAATTTAATAGAACGTGTTACTGCAGAAGCCTATGGTGTCAAATTACAAAGAACGCAAAACAGAGCCCTCAGAACAGTATTCCAAGGCAAGATACTAAGTGTGGTTGAAATGCATAGCAGAGCAGGGCTGGACACTCTGGATGTACGTAGGAACCTACACCTAATGACATTGATGTATAAACGTGCGAGTGATGACAAATACATAGATCGCACAACCAGGGTAACGAGAAGGGGGACATCGACTCTGCTCTGGGTCCCCAACTCTAATACAAATAAGTTAATCAGAGCTCCGATTTACAAAGGAAGTGTCATGTGGAATGAGCTCCCAACCAAAACCAGAGAAGCGGGTTCGATCCTTGCCTTTAAAAATGCATACAGAGCTCACCTGGTTATTCAGGCCCAAACCTGGCACTGCACATATATAATACGACCTGCTGAACGACCCATTGACTTCGCCCTCTCTCATGCCTGCTCTCTCCCTGCGTGTCCGCCCCCCCCTGCCCATGTACCCCTCCCCCCCCCATCCACATTTGACAAACAACTATTATAACTCAATGATTCGAGACCCGCTACCCTACTTTAGACCCATTGTCACCACTGAATAACTACATCTTCAACCAGCAATGCACACAATATAAACCACAATACATGCACAACATGGCACTATTTAAAGACTAACCGTTATTAAAACCAAATCTAACTGATATACAAACACAGCATATGATTTAACCACTAGTGTACATTACTGCACACACTATCTTGATGCATATACCTTGCACTATGTTGAGTACCTATGCTGTACACTATGCAGCATAGGCTGCTCCCCCACTTTCTTTTATGTTCAGAATGGGTTGTGCTGCACACAATGCAACACATTCCACTTCCACTATGTACAGATAAAATGCGACCACTCCAACGGCTGGAAGACCAGTGCCCCGGCGCTGACAAAATATGTATTCAGATGAATAAAAATATTTACCAAAAAAAAAAAGGTTTGGCATACTTGCCTGAAATTAAATGGACATGTTTCCACTTCAAATATCTCAAAGGTTAGCCATTTAAAATAAAAGTTACTTCAAGCTAAACAGTGCTAAAAGAAAGGTATATTATAGTGATCAACCTAGTATACTGATATGAGAAAATGTCAGAAACTCAAAACCATCGGACTATACACCTTTAAGGATAGGATCGTCCTGAGAGGATCCTCCTATCGGACTACCCGATGTGCCTATACAATTAGAGAATAGTAGGTTGTGCATGATACCTAGTGGGATAGTCTGTGTGTTAAGTAGATGAAGGATTCACCCGGTACTCGCAGTACATGGGTTAATACCAACCCTATATAAAAACGGTCGAAAAAGCGGGTTAATGAAATGAGAGCCTAATTTCACAATCTAAGAAGCAACATTTATTCTTTGTAGATGTTTTCATATTTACTCGCTCCCTTTGAGTTGCAGAAATATAATAAAATATCTAGTTTAATACGATTTAAAAATTGAAATCGATGGCGTTCTATGGCCGCCATCTTGTATTTTTGCATTCTCTCCCATTTCACCAAATCTGTGCCAATATATGTAGCCATTTGATCATGGAACCACAGTTTCTACTTCCTGTTCCATACTAAAGCTATTTTCGCCCGTATTTATACTACGTTGTCATTCACCCATGTACTACAAGTACCATATGAATCTTTTATCTATGTGTTAAGATGTTCTGATAAATAGCAATGGTTGAGTGATGTGGATTTAGTTTGAAACAAGGAATATAATTACTTAAACGATTAGGTTGTAGATGCTAACAACCATTCCATAACTGAGTGAATCGAATTGAATCGAACAATTCACACCTCTGTCAGTGACTTCTCAGAATCGACCAATATTTAGAAGCCCCTTGATTACTACCAATTTGCGACATTCGCGACTGTGTCTCGGCTGTGTCGGGGAGTGTGCGCCTGGCATTACGGACAGTGGCCTCTCGGGGAGTGTGCGCCTGGCATTACGGACAGTGGCTTGTCGGGTAGTGTGCGCCTAGCATTACGCACGGCGGCCTGTCGCGCAGTGTGCGCCTGGCATTACGCACGGCGGCCTGTCGCGCAGTGTGCGCCTGACATTACGCATGGCGGCCTGTCGCGCAGTGTGCGCCTGGCATTATGCATGGCGGCCTGTCGCGCAGTGTGCGCCTGGCATTATGCACGACGGCCTGTCGCGCAGTGTGCGCCTGGCATTACGGCTGACGGCCTGTCGTCGTTCCTGGTGTGTGTGGGAGGGGGGGAGGGGGGTTTATCCCGCAGGCCCGACCTAGTTGTTCACCGCCGACTGGTACCGCATCCCTCCACACACAAAGGTCATGCAGTGCCACGTCTTCACCTGGCGGAGGAAGGCGTCAACGACATAAAAACAGCCACAGAACGACCGGCGGTGCGCCGTATGTCGGCACTCCGCCTGCCACCCGGCCTGATCGGTCACCGGGAGGAGCAAGGCCGCCCGCCGGGGCGCCATCTGGGACAGGACGCCATCTGGGACAGGACGCCATCTGGGACAGGACGCCATCTGGGTCAGCTGCCTGTTGGTGTAGGACGACATTTGGGTCAGCTGCCTGTTAGTGTATGATGCCGTCTGGGACAGTGACCTGTTAGTGTAGGACGACATCTGGGTCACCAGCCTGTTAGTGTAGGACACCATCTTGGACAGTGACCTGTTACTGTAGGATGCCATCTGGGTCAGCAACCTGTTAGTGTAGGACGAGATCTGGGTGAGCTGTTTCTTAGTGTAGGATGACATTTGGGTCCGGCAGCATTATTTACCGGCCACCTACACGTGGTAATGGCGACGTCGGTTATAGGCGGAACACAATTGTTGTTATTCTGACACCCACGCTCACATATTAGTCATTTAATGCACCTCTTACTGTGTACTCTTATTGCTGTGATTAATGTCATTGCTATGATTACTGTGATTACTAGGATTAAAGTGATTAAAGGGATTACAATGATTACGGTGATTAATGTGCTTAATGCAATTATTGTGATTTCTGTGATCACTGTGATACATGTGATTAATGTGATTAATGTGATTAATGGGATCAATGTGATTAATGTGGTTAATGTGATTAATGTGGTTAATATGATTCATGTGGTTAATGTGATTAATGTGATTAGTGTGATTAGTGTGATTAATGTGATTAATGTGATTAATGTGATTAGTGTGATTAGTGTGATTAGTGTGATTCACACTAATGTAGAAAGGCAGGCATGTATCATCGTTTAACAATAGTAGGCTTATAAACATGTTATTAATGTTGACCGTTCATGCCTTCGACTCAACATTTCAAAGATCATGCGCAGACCTTTCGTTGTTCAAAAGTTTATTCCACTTGAATAACATCTTTTTTCACCACCGAGGCACTAGTCTTCCGGCCTTAACAGTAATGATGTATTTGAACTATTCATAGATGTGATGATGAGATGGTATGAACACTATAGACAGTAGCAGGAAACTAACTATCAGGCTCTACAGATATTGTGGAGATTTGTTTGTGGGGGTACATTAGTTGATTACGCAGGAGGGATTTCAATCGCGAACAATTGGTCTTCCCCATTCCACTGCTCCTTTGCCTATCCTAGTAATGCCAAGCATCAGACTAGGTAGTGACAAATATACATTTTTATGTCATTGGTTTGACTCGACCAGAGTTCGAACCCATGGGTTCGAATCCCATGATCTACCAAAATGGGAGAATGACGGTCAACTCATGCGGCCATCCTGTCTGGTCACCAGGGGGCACTGATGAAATATTGCAGTTCTTATTGCGGTTGCACTTTTTTACTGATGAACTTATTTCATCATCATCATCATGCTGTCGGTCGCGATGCAACAAAGACTGCTTTCATTACTTGACTGCCACTCTCCATTTAGCTCTCTGCTGTGAGAGTTGCATCCATGAGTCGGTCTTAATGTCTCTCAGCTTCAGGTTTCATTTCATGAAAGTTGCCTGCAAAAGTGTTGAAGTGCTGCAGGCTTTTGCAAGTTACCAGCGGCACTCTCTCGGGGAGCAAACTTCTTTATCCTGCTCATAACGGATAAGTGTGTTAACACTTGCTTTCACCGCTGGGCAGTACTAATCCAATTTGATTTAAATCTTCTGAATTTTGATTTAATAGTAATTTTGGTTTTCTTGCTTCCTGTTTATGACTTGTCTGATCGGCCCGCCGGGACGCCATCTGGGACAGCAGCCTGTTAGTGTAGGACGCCATCTATGCAATGTGACAGTGGGGACCGGCCCGTTTATTTGTGTGCTGTCTGAGATATAGGGTGATGGATGTACTGGGTCGGTGGGGGCGCAATTAGGGGACATGGGAGGGCCCTTTCACTGCTGGTACTCAGTACCAATACCTACCTCCCAGTAACCAGCAGACCCTTCACTGCTGGTACTCAGTACCAATACCTACCTCCCAGTAACCAGCAGCCCCTTCACTGCTGGTACTCAGTACCAATACCTACCTCCGAGTAACCAGCAGCCCCGTCGCTGCTGGTACTTAGTAACAATACCTACCTCCCAGTAACCAGCAGCCCTTTCACTGCTGGTACTCAGTACCAATACCTACCTCCCAGTAACCAGCTGTGTGCATGTCCAAGCGTCTACCCACCATGCGCATGTCCAAGCATATATCCACCATGCGCATGTCCAAGCGACTACCCACTGTGTGCATGTCCAAGCATCTACCCACCATGCACATGTCCAAACCTCTACCCGCTGTGTGCATGTCCAAGCATCTACCCACCATGCACATGTCCAAGCCTCTACCCGCTGTGTGCATGTCCAAGCGACTACCCGCTGTGTGCATGTCCAAGCGACTACCCGCTGTGTGCATGTCCAAGCATCTACCCGCTGTGCGCATGTCCAAGCATCTACCCACCATGAACATGTCCAAGCATCTGTCCCGAAGTGCGCATGTCCAAGCGTCTACCCGCCTGGCACCGTCAGTTAATCAGGGCAATAGACTCAACGTGGCTGGCTGCATATCTGATGGCTGGTTGTTTGGAGGTTTATGTCCTGACAACATCTAAGGTCCTATCAGGATGGGTACTGACTTGTGACAGTGCGCCCTCATGGCGACTTTATAGTACTGCCCCACTGGGAAATCAGGCCGCCGGCACCATGACCCAATACCCTACCCAGTCACATTATCTGTTATCTCAGAACAAGAGAGAATATCCTGAGAGACTATTCCGAGATGCTCTATTCTTAAAGACCATGTTCTCAGGAAACTAGCAGAAATACAACACATGCAAAAGAACACATTACAAGGCTGCTACTGATAATGTGGGGGAGGAGGATGTGTGTGTTCAGAACAAGAGAGTATATCCTTAGAGACTAGAGACATCACGACACAAAGCTACTAATGACGACCCACCTAGGCTGCCTTTGATTGCCAGATTTAGTTTTTTGTTTTTTTAAAGATTTATACTGCCTATCATGGATAAGCCTGAATAGGCTTGTTTTCACCATTAGACAGTTTGTCGATAGAAAGCCCGAGCCTACACTTTTACTGACCCAAGGGATTTTGTACCTCCCACACCACATAGACATGGTATGAGAGCAACTGGCCTTTGATGACGCTGTAAGTTATACACAGCGGTGGAAATCCAAATTGGCAGAGGTGGGGGCACAGGGAATCGAACCCCTGACCTTCAGATTAGGAGTCCGACCTAGAAAAAAGTCAGACTCTAACCACTCCGCCACAGAGAACACTACACTATTTATAAAAGCTATGTTGTCTATCTAAGGACAGGGTTTAGGTGAAAGGATGCTGTAACAAATAACAAAAATCTGAATGGAATAGGATCCTCTCCCACAAGCCTGCATGTCACCCAAGTAGATGTACATAGTAGGCTAAGGTATCATTACTCAGACTAGACCAACAAAAACTGGAAAATTACAAAAAAAACTAACATAGGCTATTACTAACAACCAAAATTGCAGAAGGCTGACCCGAGCAGACACAGGTAAACACTCCTGGGCAAAGGAACAGATCAAGACAGCACCACAGCTGTCCAGCGTTGAAAACAAGCACCCTGACAGGAGCTTATACGTTATGGGCAGAGTAAATACCTCGTCAATAAAAAATAAAAATAAAATAAAAAAGTAATTATTTAATTAATTGTTTAATTACCTGTTTAATCTAATGAATGAGGCATTGCCACTGTAGTAGTCTGCACTGACCTCCCAGGAAAGGAGCCGCATAGACAGGTAGGCATGGATGGGGTGATTGCATCAGGGAGCCTAGGTAGTGTAGTAGGCCTAGTCTGCGCTGACCTCTCAGGCAAGGAGCCACATAGACAGGTCGGTGAGGATAGGCTGATGACATCAGGGACCCTATGTAAAATATTCCGATGTACGGCATTGGGGGGGGGGGGAATGCAAATGTTCTATTACTGATCGGGTATACGTGACCAGGTGCATGTATGTGTATATGTAGGTGCTGGTGGTGCCTGAGTGAGATGTAAATAGACATAGTGGTGCTGGCAGGGCTGTGTGTAAGGGGCACTCAGAGCCTACCCCCTCCCCACCCTCTGCTAGTCAGGATCACCACACTCAGGCTCAAGGCAGGTGGTGGCCAGTGGAGCCACACAGCTTTGTGGTGGTGGGCAGACCACTGGTAACCATGGGGACCAGGAATGCTGGATCCCTATTGGTAGAGCTAAGAATGCTTGTTTCCCATATGGGGGAAAAGGGTGGGGTGATACTCTACAATGAACCCATGTACCATATAAATATTATACCAGAGGGCTTGACTCTCTCTCTTCTTTCACACTTTATACTCTTCCTTTCTCTTTGTCTGTATTGATTTCACTATAGCCTGCCTACACAACCACCGATTTGAGCTTTAGTCATTCTACACCTAGGTAGTGTAGTAGGCCTAGTCTGCACTGACCTCTCAGGAAAGGAGCCGCATAGACAGGTAGGAGTGGATGGGGTGATTGCATCAGGGAGCCTAGGTGGTGTAGTAGGCCTAGTCTGCGCTGACCTCTCAGGCAAGGAGCCGCATAGACAGGTCGGCGTGGTTAGGGTGATTGCATCAGGGAGCCTAGGTAATGTAATGGTTATGATGGATAGCCAACAGATAATGCAAGCTGCATCGGCGTGTAAAGCACTGTTTCGTATTCATATGTTTGTCTAATTTACCAAACTACCATTAGTAAAACGCCAGATATAGTCCATGAACTTCAAGAGAATTTACTCAAATAAATTCCATGGCGTTGTATTAAATAAATTGAAACATTTATACAACAAAATATTAATAAATAGAACTGTAATAAAGTAACAAAATTAATGCCCCCCCCCCCTCTACGTCATGTCAGCCTGCCCTTTGATGTATATATGTCTTAGTCGCCATCTTCTGATCATTGCTGATGATCAACTTCAAACACGCGTCCAATGGTTAATGAGGCAACCACTCTGTCAGTTCTCAAAGACTTTCCTTTCATGATACCCGCGTCTGAGCAGTTGAGTTGATTTCCGGTGGATGAAAGGCAGCGACAACTTGGGGGCAGCTCTGCAGTCCTACATACGTATAATGTACTCGTGTGGTTAGCAGCAGCTTGGATTTGAAAAGATTATCTCTAAAATCCACTTCCGGTCAGGACGGTCATGCGCAGTCCCCTCTTATCGCCCTGCCTGTCTATATCCCATGTCCTCCTTTACATTCCATGGATGGCACCAGATGGGATGGCCGAATGAGTTAGATCGTCCGTCTCCCATGTTGGTAGACCATGCGATTGTGGGTTCGAACCCTAGTCGAGTCAAACCAATGACTTACAAATTTATACTTGTCGCTTCCTAGCCAGGCGCTCGGCATTATTAGGATAGGGTAAGGACTGGTTGGTTTAGTGTCAGGATAATGTGACTGAGTGGGATATCAGGTCATGGTCCTGGTGGCCCGGTATCCCAATGGGGCAGCACTGTAAAGTCGGCATGAGTGTGAACTGTCACAAGTCGGTACCCGTCATGATATGACCTTAAATGTTGCTAGGACGTAAAACAACAACAAACAAAAACAAACAAACAGCATGGTACTTTTAATTAATTTGCAACCAGTGTTTTCCACTTGTCTCTGTTCTCCGCTGCCCTTGTGTTGGTAAATGAATTTTATTCATATTTATTGTTTTTCTGTGATGTTGCACTGGTCTTCCGTCCATAAGTGTTCCAGGTATATAGGTATTTACATAAATTCATTGCATGGTTTATATAGTAAATTGAAGTAAATTCTGAAATTATTGCGTACACAATGCAATAAGTAATGAGTATGAGGTACATCAAATCATTTTACATTTGAGCAGTTCATGTGCAAAACCCCGCAAAATGCCTATTAAAAATTGAATTAATATAACACATTTTTACTTTAAGCTAATCTTAATGCTCATTAATTCCACTTTTCTTATGATCACATGATTATGGAGCAACAAATAAAAAAGTAGAAATTACAAAATATAAAATTGTTCAAGGTTGGAGTCCAATGTTTAGCTCAATTTTCGGATTGGTGTTTACGGAGTTTTGCGCTTGTATTATAAATGTCTGACTTTGGAATGTATTTCAAATGAAACCTTTCAAAATAATTTGTATGTGTATATCTAAATCTCTGACACCATAAACTTCAGCACTAACATGAGCGTTCACTGTCACAAGTCGGTACCCGTCCTGATATGACCTTAGATGTTGCCAGGACGTAAAACTCCAACAACCAACCAACCAGTTCCTCCACCACTACGTACCAGACTCACTAGGACGGTGTATACGGCTTGCTGTCCTGTGATTGGTTCCACGACTTGGTGGTCGTACCATACTGCGCATGCGCGACACGAATGAGGATCACGTGACTGATTACGACACGACGTCATTAGTAAACAGCGACGGCCCGAGCGATAGACACAAGCAAATGTGGTCGCGTCCGTTTTTAATTGGTTAAATGGGGTGGTTGTTGTACGCGGTCTCCAGTCAGTTCACCCACATTTTAATGAGTGAATGAAAGCGAACTGTTCTGAAGTTTGATTTGGTCTGATCAATGTGTGTGTACTCAGTCAGTTCACCCACATTTTAACGCATGAATGAAAGCGAACTGTTCTGAAATGTGACTTGGTCTAATCAATGTGTGTGTACTCAGTCAGTTCACCCACATTTTAACGCGTGAATGAAAGCGAACTGTTCTGAAATGTGACTTGGTCTAATCAATGTGTGTGTACTCAGTCAGTTCATCCACATTTTAACGCGTGAATGAAAGCGAACTTTTCTGAAATGTGACTTGGTCTAATCAATGTGTGTGTACTCAGTCAGTCCACCCACATTTTAACGCGTTAACAACAATGAACTGTTCTGAAATGTGACTTGGTCTGGTCAACGTATGTGTACTCAGTCAGCTCAGCTGCATTTAACGCATTAATGTAAGCAAACTGTTCTGAAGTGTGGCTCGGTCTGGTCAATGCATGGAAAATGCCATGTGTATTGTTGTAATACAGCATCACTTCGTATCTCCCTTCAGGCACCCATCCTTCACGGAGATGTGCTTTAACTGTCAACATGTGGATTCTGTCTAAAGTAACTGAATGTTTATTCTAACACAGAATTGGTTTTAAATCCCTGATGAATATGAAGTAACTCCTGTCACAATTAAGGGGGAATATTGATATTTCAAGCAGCCAACGGAAAATAAAAAACCGCTTCGTCAGCAATTAAATAGCACTACATGACACAAGAAATGTCAATAAAAATCTTCAAGAGCATGGTGCTCCCCTATTTTGACTATGGAGATGTAAACTACATGGGTGCGAGTAAAGAACTACTAAAAAAACTGCAAACACTGCAGAACAGAGCCCTAAAAAACTGTCTAAGAGTAGCCAAGCTGCACCCCACCTATGACATACACAAAAGAACGAAAGTGAAATTACTAGAAAATAGGAGAATAATTCATTTTAAAACATTAGCATATAGCTATAGTCAAAACAATAAACTTCTAACAAAACCACAAAGGGCTACTAGAGCAAATAATGCGCCACTACTAAAGCAGACCAGAAGCCAAATAAAAGCTCATGAGAGAAGCAGGCTGGAAATGGCTGCCAAGGTGTGGAATGCCCAAACGGTAAAGGAATGACAAATTCCTGACCTAAGAACTTACAACAAATATCTGTGCAAAATAAGGCTAGGAAACCCCCAGTAAGCTGCACTGCAAAGGGGCATGTGATATGTCACGGCCCACCAGTGGGACACCCAATGGAAGGTAACCTTGCCAAAAGTAGCCAGATAACACACCACACAGCTACGTACAAGCCTATGATATGTAAATAGGAGTAGGCTAGTCTAGTAATGAGAGTAGAAAAAATAAATACATATATGCCAAGAAAATCCGAAAAAAACTAACATAGGCTACTAACCATACCAACCAATTATCTATCTGCTACTGAAATGCAGGCAATCAAATACCTTATCAGTAGCTACTGTGTGGTAAGATAATGCCAACACTACAACTGCCAGCATTGAAAACAAGCCTGGGTACCCGGGCTTATATGCTATGGACAGTATAAATACAGCCTCAATTTTTTTTAAACCCAAAAAAACAAACTATTTCATTTCTGTTAATCGGCGTCTTAATTGCGTCATGCCCGGCGTATGTCAACCGACATCGTGAGTTGAGCATAGTTTATGGGTGAAGGGAAGGAAATATTCTTGGATATGAGGCAAACTCCATGCTTGCTATTAATCTTCATTTCAATTGTTGATTTTTGATCAAAGCGATTTCATCCGCGATGTCGGTGAGTGTCCGTCAGACATTCCAGTCAGGGATGGTCTCTTGCTGTGTAGTGCAGAATGAATAGTTGATTTCATATCAGTCCTATTGACTATTGACTACTTAAGTCCATATTCGGAAAGTCGATTTATTTGGTTTCTTTGTGCATCTACGTCCTAGCAACATTCAAGGTCATATCAATACCGACTTTGGCAGTGCGATTTGGGAGAGTGGTTATATAGTTCTGTCTAAATCGAATATTGTGGTGTCGGATTCATGACCCAATACCACACTGAGTCACGGTATCAAAACACCAAACCAGCCAATCCTTGTAATATACAAGTGGATATCTCTGGCTGATTAGCATATATCACAGTCCTTGCCCTATACTAATAATACCAAGCGCCAGGCAAGGTAGCGACAAAGTGCTAAGTTTGTATGAGAGCTATGCCTCAGTGTGGGATAGAACCCACGCTATCATGTGCGGAAAGCGGACGCTCTACCCACCGGGCCATCGGTTCGATGTGCAGTGCGCAGGTGTGCGCTGCCAGGGTTTAGTGCATGTCACTTATATGTCTGCTTCTTTTCAGGTGAGTATTAACTGCGCCCCCTGCCGGCTCCAACACGGTAGGACCGCAGCTGGAGCCACCACTGGTTTAACGTTGAAGTTCACTGTCATAGAAATCACTCAGGGCCATGTGTGTGAAACGGTGTTAGCGCTCCTATCCCAGGGATAGTGCCTATCACTGGGATAGCGGTAAACTGAAAACAAACTGTATGCATGAAGCGGTGTTAGCGCTTGTATCCAAGGGATAGTGCCTATCACTGGGATAGCGGTGAATGGTAAACAAACTGTATGCATGAAGCGGTGTTAGTGCTCCTATCCCAGGGTGCCCCAAAGGGCCTGTCTAATTGTTAGTGAAACACATTCCTAGGTGGCCCATCTAATTGTTAGTGAAATGCATTCCCAGAGGCCCCTTTTAATTGTTAATGGAACGGATTCCCAGAGCGCCTATCTGATTATTAGTGAAGCACGTTCCCAGAGCATCCATCTAATTGTTAGTGACACGGGTTCACAGAGCCCCATATAATTGTTAGTGAAACACATTCCAAGAGTGCCCATCAAATTGTTAGTGAAACGCATTCCCAGAGTTCCCATCTGGTTGTTAGTGAAGTGCATTCTCAGAGCGCCCGTCTAATTGTTAGTGAAACGCATTCCCAGAGTGCCTGTCTAATTGTTAGTGAAACGCATTCCCAGAGTGCCCATCTAATTATTAGTGAAATGCATTCTCAGAGCGCCCATATGATTGTTGGTAAAGCGCATTCTCAGAGCGCCCGTCTAATTGTTAGTGAAACGCATTCCCAGAGTGCCTGTCTAATTGTTAGTGAAACGCATTCCCAGAGTGCCCATCTAATTGTTAGTGAAACGCATTCCCAGAGCACCCATCTGATTGTTGGTGAAGTGCATTCTCAGAGCGCCCGTCTAATTGTTAGTGAAATGCATTCCCAGAGTGCCCATTGTTAGTGAAACACATCCTCAGATCACCCATCTGATTGTTAGTGAAGCGCATTCCCAGAGCGCCCGTCTGATTGTTGGTGAAATGCATTCCCAGAGTGCCCATCTGATTGTTAGTGAAACACATTCCCAGAGCACCCATCTGATTGTTAGTGAAGCACATCCCCAGAGTGCCCGTCTAATTGTTAGTGTAACGCATTCCCAGAGTGCCCGTCTAATATTTAGTGATACGCGCCCGGTTGCCTGCGGGCTCCTGACATTGACGTTCATATGGCGGCCGCTGCCCGAGATGCGGTTATCTTTCCGGCCGATCCCCTTTGTCCCGCCGGTAAGTAGACGGCCGCCTCCCGCCCCATGCGCCGTGACGGGCGGACGGCGCTTTGTGAAATAGACGCGGTTTGCCGTGACACTGACAGTGACACAGCCCGCACCAGGTTGAGCAGTTGTTGCCCGATGTGGTTGCTGAGGCACGACTGTCTCTGGCGTGAGGACTAACCGAAATGATTGTTTCTTTGTTGTTGCTTTGCGTCCTAGCAACATCTAAGGTCATATCAGGGGTACCGACTTGTGACAGCGTGCGCTCATGGCGACTTTATAGTGCTGCCCTACTAGGAGACGAGTCCGCCAGCACCATGACCTGATATTACCCCACTCAGTCACATTATCCTGACACTGAGCTAACCAGTCCTTGCCCTATCCTAATAATGCTGAGCGACTGGTTCGGAAGTGACAAGTATCAATTTTTAAGTCATTGGTTTGACTCGACCAGGTTTCGAACCCACAAACTCATGGGTTCGGATCCCCCGATCTCCCATTAACCGAAATGAGGGAGAGTCGACCAGTCCGAGACACTCCACCCAATAAGGCCACACAACAAATTAAAAACTGTCTTTAAATGTTTCCAGGTTGGGCGGGAGGTTTTTATTTATAGTTGTTATTTTGTATGTAGAATGGCGGTGTACAGGAAGAAGAAAAGCAACCATGGTATTCATGGTCAGAAGGCATGATAGGAAGGTAGAGAAGACCATAGACCCTTTCTAGCTAGAAATTTAACAATAAAACATTAAAATTCTTATAAAATCTTTATTCAACTGAAAGCTCAACCGTCCGTTCCCCATCTGTTCCCATCCGTTCCCGTCCGTTACATATCCCTTACACGTCCGTTTCCGTTCAGTTTAAGGCCCAGTCAGACCTTACCTGACTGAGGACCGTACACCACCAGACAAAGAATTGTCTAGTCCGGTGGTGTTTGTTGTCGAACTGTTGCAACGGCCGCCGGACAAAACGGATGCTAAACGGACAAGAAACATACATTAACGAATAGCCAACGGATGAGAACCAGACAAGAACCGGATGGCAAGCGAATGTCCAACAGACGGACCGGACACCAAACGGACACCAAACGGACACCAAACGGACACCAAACGGACACCAAACGGACACCTACCGGACTGTTCAGGGACGCGCCAAAAACCGATGGACCAAATTCCCGCAGCATCGTCAACAGACTCTTCAGGATACAAACCGGACACCTAACGGATGAGTAACGGACATGAAACGGACGAAACTAACTAAACGGACTTAAAATGGACACCAACCGTACACTTCAGTCCGGGGGTGTCCAGTACAAGTTTTGTGCATGTTCAAAACTTGTACCGGATACCGCCAGACACCACCGGACAGATCACGGACACGCTGGATGCCAACCATATATAAACCATACATTGCCATATTTCACCGGACAGTGTCCGTTTTCTATCCGGTTCCTCAATCCGGTGAGGTCTGACTGGGGCTTTACAGTTCTTTTTGTATTCTGAATTGTCCGTCCATCATTAGATACGTTATCAACCGTTACCATCCGTTGGCGTCCATTACCCATCCGTTACCCGTCCGTTGCCCGTCCGTTACATAATCGATACAAATCAAGTCCGAATAACACTGGAGTAGAATATTCTTTGTCCGGTTCTGTCCGTTGCTCAATCTGCCATAGTGTCACAGGCACTTTAAAGTTGTATAGTCCGATGATATTTATTTTCTGTTATTTCCTGAGATAAAGATATTATCTACCTTACATTACGGACTGGTGTTCTCAGTGTCAGGATAATGTGACTGAGTGGGATACCAGGTCATGGTGCCGACGGCCTGGTTTCCCAGTGAGACAGCACTAGAAAGTCGCCATGAGTGCGCACTGTCACAAGTCGGTACCCGTCCTGATATGATCTTAGATGTTGCTAGGACGTAAAACAACAACAAACAAACAACAAACAACAAACAAACAAACCTTACATTAGATTGAAGTAACTTTTATTTTAAATCGCTAACTTTTGAGATATTTGAAGTGCAAATGTGGGAAATTAATTTTGGCAAGCTTGCCAAAACTCTAACACTATAGGTTTATGCAGTAACAGGTTCTATTAAATTGACTATCTATTCCCTTATATGTGATGACAAATGTTAAATAAGTGCACCCGTATCTAGTTAGATATGCAGAATCAAATCTAGATAATTGTCTTTGTTTTGAAAATTTTATGTTTTGATCGGACCATGCAGCTTTAATCTCACATGCCACTCATCAGTTTGACTGACCCACATAGCGCGGTCACGTGACAAGCTTCATTCATTGTAGCGAACGGGGAGCATTTAATGAAAGGGGACCACGAAAAGAGGTCACACTCCAGCAGCCATTTTGAAGCCACCAGAATCCATCCATTCAATGAAGGTAACTTACAAGAAACCGCCATTATTTCCTGTCCGTCATTTGCTGCGCAGAATCAATTATCCATTTCCACTCCCACCCCCGCGACCCTGAGAGTGCTTCTCCCACAATTTCCTGCCCCAACATCGGCTCTACAGGGATGACTTGTGATTCCTTAGTCACACGATGTGAGTGAGTAAAAGAGGTCACGATCCGGCAGCCATTTTGAAGCCACCAGAAAGAATCCATCCATTCAATGAAGCTAGTTTACAAGAAACCGCCATTATTTCCTGTCTGTCATTTATTGCACAGAATCAATTATCCATTTCCACCCCCGCCCCGCGACCCTGAGTGCTCCACCCACAATTCCCCTCCCCAACAGCGCCTCTACAGGGATGACTTGTGATTCCTTAGTCACACGACGTGAGTGAGTAAGAGTAGGTGAGTGACAGTGTGAGTAACAGTGAGTGAGTAACAGTGAGTGAGTAACATTGTGTAAAATATTCCGATAAAACGCATTGGTGGGGGAATGTAAATGGTCTATAATGGTAAATGGTATATAGTGCCAGGTAATTGAATGTATTTATGTAGTTGCTGGTGATACTTTACTTATGGTCAATAGTCATTGTGTATTAGGTAGATAGTGTGAAAGAGGCACTAGAGATAGTGTGTAAGGGGCACTTGGAGCTCTACTCACTACCCCTACTCCCTCTGTTAGTCACAGATTACCACACACTCAGCTCAGGCAGGTGGTGGCCAAATGGGCCACACCGCATGGTGGTGGTGGGCAGATCACGGTGGCAATGGTGACACACAAATGCTTGATATTCATTGGTGGAACTGTAAATGCTTGATTCTCGTTGGAGAACACGGTCAGGTGGTATGCCATACCAGATCCATGTACCACTATATAATAATAAACCTGAGGGCATTGTCTCTCTCTCTACTTTCATTCTTTATACTCTTCCTTTCTCTTCTTGCCTGTATTGATTTCATTATAGCCTGCCTACACAACCACAGATTCCAGCTGAGGACTTTACAATTGGGTGAGTGACAGTGTGAGTCGCTATTTTCCGTTACAACCAGTGGTCCACAACTGGTTCATCAAAGGCTGTCCTGTATGTGGGAAAGTGCATATAAAAGACCCCTTGCTGCTTATCGGAAAGAGTAGCCTATGTGGCGGCAGCGGGTTTCCTCCAAAGAAATATGTCAGAATGACCACATTTTTTATGTCCATTATCCGATGATAAAAATCAATGTGATCTAGAGGAGTCGTTAAAGTTGCATAGTCCGATGGTTTTTTAATTTCTGAATTCTTTTCTGAGATAAATATATCAGATCGATCACTAGTATCTACTTTAGATTAGTTCAAAGTTACTTTTATTTTAAATGGTTAACTTGTGAGATATTTTGAGTGCAAACATGGAAAATTAGTTTTGGCATGACTGACACATTAGACTTATGCAGTAACAGGTTCTGTTAAATTGACTCAGTATTGGCTTCTACGCAGTCCCAAATGCTTAATAAGTGCATCAGTATCTAAGTTAGATATGTAAAATCAAATCTAGATAATTGGTTTGGTTTTGAAAATTTGATATTTCATTGGACTATGCAGCTTTAAATAAAACGGCCTTTCATTTCCATGGCAGTACAAAAGACTAATCTACCAACGGTAACAAACCATCTTAAGCATCCTGGAGAGGAACAGTTTCTTAACCCTGGGTAATCGTAATATCACGTTGTATAAACCTAGTCGTCACAAACACAAGACAAAACGTCGACTTGAGTGCCTGGCACAAAGGTGAGGGTTTGCTATGATAATGTCGTGCACAGTCGGGTCACATCCATGGGTTCATCCAAAGACCCCATAATACTAAGACGGCTCACTCAGCCTGTACTGTGTAATCAAAATGATCAAACTCACCACTTGGTGTGCGCTGGCTGTTCTCTTGGTTAAACAGGTGCTATATTATATGTATAAATGTATATATGAATGTGAAAGATGTGTGATGATGGCGATGATGATGATGATGCTGATGATGATGTGTATTTGTTCATAGCAATTTCATATTGATGTGTATTCATACTTACCTATCTCATGTATAATATAATTGTATAAGTCTTGGGCTACGGCAAAGGAAAGAGAGAGCGAACAAAGAGTAGTGGTTATTTTTGCTTGAAGGTCCCTTGGCCGGGCAAAATAACAGCCCTACCTAAAGCTAAAAATAAGTGCAATCAAAGCGGAAATGAGCCAAGCGGCAATGAAATGGCAGTCCCGGGGCAAAAGAGTGGCCTGGGGTGAATTTAAGTGAAGAATAAATAAGAAATTAATAATAAATAATTAATTAAAGAGTGAAGGGGGAAACTCTGCCTACTTTTATATATATAATAAATTATATACTACATGTGTTTACATGTGAAACACCAACCAGCAGCAGGGCTGATCAAACCCACCACAAGGTGGCACTGCGAAATTTACATTACCATGGGAGAGATAGGGAGTGAGCCGTCTTAGTATTATAGGGTCTTTGGTTCATCATAGTCGACCTGACCAAAGGGTTCACGTCTGATGTAAACGATTTCCACCACCAACGCGCCCTCTAATGGCTAATGTTGGCAACAGCTCACTGTGCAGCTTGCTCTGTGGAAAAGGTCTGTTTGAGGATTTCCATCACCAACCCAGTTAAATATAAAACTATTTATATTTTAAGTACTTATAATAGAACATATCGATGTGTAATAATCAATATAATGTATACAATTATAGGTCAAATCAAATGTGTTATATAAGAGGTGAAACAATAAAATAAAATAAATTCAGCAAATTAAATATGGAAAATAAATTCAGGATCAAAATTAGTTTCTTGTAGCTGCATTGTCCGATAAAATCATAAACTTTTCGTTATCAATATAGTTATCTAGATTTGATTCTTCATATCTAAATTAGATACTGATGCCTTATTAAACATTTTGTAAAATAGAAGTTGGCAATTTCAGTAACTATGACAAATACCTAGGCCTTGAGTTGGACAGCCAACTAAACTGCAACCTATGTATAAATAAAATTATTCAAAAAGTAAACCACAAACTGTGGCTATTTGGAAAAGCTAAGAGACTACATGACACAAGAAATGTCAATTAAAATCTTCAAGGGCATGGTGCTCCCCTATCTTGACTATGGAGATGTAAACTACATGGGTGCGATAAAAGAACTACTAAAACAACTGCAAATACTGAAGAACAGAGCCCTAAGAATCTGTCTAAGAGTAGACAAGCTGCACCCCACCTATGGCATATACAAAAGAACCAAAGTGAAATTACTAGAAAATAGGAGAATAATTATAACTCAGGACACAAATAGTTTAATGTGGGTATTTTTAATTCGTTTATGATTTTTACATTGTCAGATGTTATTCTTGTTACGGATAATAGTTCATGAGTCAGGGTAATGTTCGAGCGCTCAACCTTGTTCTTGCAGATGGGTGGGTGGGATGGCTGAGTAAATCGGGCGGAGACTCGCAGCAACCACGCGGCAGGTTCGGGTTCACTGGCGGAAGTGAGCTGCTCCGGTCTCTGGCGTGGTGCCAGCCCGAACCGCTAGGCGGGTGCGCGGTTGTCGCCCAGTATACAGTATAGGTGGCGCCACCGTCCCATAGAGTTTAGTGGTTAAGGTTATAGGTCCTGAGCTCCAAATTACCCATGTTGCCACCGCAACATGAACAATTATAACTCAGGACACAAATAGTTTAATGTGGGTATTTTTAATTCGTTTATGATTTTTACATTGTCAGATGTTATTCTTGTTACGGATAATAGTTCATGAGTCAGGGTAATGTTCGAGCGCTCAACCAAAGGTAGTGGAGAGCGTGAAGGGGCATGCCCTGATGGCGTCGCGTGGCACGTACTGGTGCACTGCCGTTGAGGTCCAGGTGCCGAGTGTCTGGATGTCGTCCAGTGTGGCGCCGAGGGCGGCGCACGCCTGTGCGCCGCCTCGACGCAGGCTGTGCAGGGTCACGGTGCGTGGTGCAGGGTGGCCACATGATGCAAGTGCGAGGCGTATGGTAGCCAGCAGGGCATTGGGGCGCAGGGGCATGCCCGATGTGGTGACGAATGCTGGACCTTGAATGTGCAGGGCGGTGTGTTTGGCGTAGTCGATCCAGGCGGCCACCGGACAGAAGGGTGACCCGGGTATCGCCGGGACGGCAATGTCGATGTGTTCGCCAGGTCTCCAGCAGGTTTTTGTAGATGCCACATGGATGTTGATGCCCTCGGGGGTTATGGTGACGTCGCTTGCTCGCAGTGCGTGTCTGCTCGTCGTGGGGTCGTTGGACTCGAGCAGGTTGGATTGCCTGAGTATCGTGAAGTATGCCAGGAGTGTGGCCGCCTTCAGAACACGTCCGTTCGGTCCGGCGCGGGAGAAGAATTCGACAATGTTCTTTATGTCGCGCGGCGTGACGGGCGGGGCCTGTGTCGGCACGTGATGTGATGTTCTCTGTATGCCTCTTTTCATGAGTCCTACGGGGTATGTGTCAAATGCGTCGTGTGAGCCTCCAACCGCCCGCACCCATGTGCGTGCGCCGCTGAGGTAGTTGAGTACTGCGCCGGGCGTTTTAAGCACGTCCGATAGGTGGAGTATGTAGGACAGTATTATATACTGGGTCGGGCGCGATGGTCGGGCTCCGTGCTGGGTGAGGTATGCGATATACGTTGACACCTGTCGGTTCTTGTTTCGCCAGGTTCCTGGGGCTAGCCCGTCATGGATCTTCTTCATGAGCCGCTCGTGGTGGTGGTCGGAGAAACCTGGGGATGAGAGGCAAGGTGTTATGGGAGGAAGAGCCAGGTTATAGCCCGGGGGTGAGTATGTGGTCGAAGTCGACATGGACCTGTATTAGGCCGCGCTGTGCCAGCATGGCTTGGGCTGTTCGGCGAGCCGAGTAGTCGTTGTGGCGCCTGCTTAGCGCGTCTGCGAGCACAATATCTTTTCCGGGCTTGTGGTGGATCTGTATTTCTGTGCTCATTGTGGCCTCCATGAGCCAGATCTCCCTAGCACACGCCGTGAGCACCGGGTCACGGCCTTTTCCTTCCGTCATCACGTGTTGTGACGCCGAGTTGTCAGTGCTGACGTGTATGGTGTGCTGGTGTGGCCTGAGGGGGAGGAGCGCCCTGATTGCGGCGACCAAGTTTAATGCCTCGAGTTGTGCGATGGTCATGCTTTTTCTCGTGACCGTTTCGGGGTAGCGTTCGGCGTAGTAGTGGGTAGTCGAGTGGGCTCCGGCTCCGGTCAGAGATGAGTCGCATTCTATGCGCCATTCATCTTTGGGGTTTGGGTGTAGTAGCACATACCCGTTGAAGGCCTCTGCGAATGTATTGAACCATGCGATGTCCTGGAGCATCTCTTCCGGCACGGTGTGCTTGCCGTTCATGGGTGCGTTTCTGAGTGCTTCGAGGATCCTGGAGGTGAATCTCCTTGCAGGCCTGACGCACTTCGCGACATGCTGTAGCCTGCCCACTAGTCTCTGTATGTCTTTTCGGGATGCCTTCCGCCCGACCGTCCACATGCGGCACTCGGTTAGGACCTCGGCGAGCTTCTCGTCTGGTATCCTGACCCACATTCGATCGGTGTTGATCGCGAAGCCCAGCCATTCGAGCTGTGTCGTTGGTGGCACGCATTTCTGTGGGGAGAGCTCCAGGCCCAGTGTGTGTGCGGTGTGCATTAGGTCTTCATATGCATGTGCCGCCTGGTGTTGTGTTGCAGCGGCCCCGACGAAATCGTCGAGGTAGCATAGTATGTGGTGCCCCTTCTTCCTCATCAAGTGAACCACTGCGTTTGTGGTTCTGGCGCACGCCATTGAGGACGTCCTACACCCGAACGGCGGTGCCGCGTCGATGTAGTAGTGTCCCTTGTAGAGTATGCCGAGGAGTGGGGTTGATAGCGGGCAGGTGCGCAGCTGTCTGTACGCCCTTGCAAGGTCGGCGCTCCAGATGTATGAGCCGGGGCCAAGTCTTGTCACCTCCTGTGCCAGGTCGAGCATGCCCGGTAGAGTGTATGCCATGGGGGCACCTTGGTACTGTGCCCTCCTTATACCCGCGTTCACACTAGCCTTGCCGGGGTATGAGAGGTCGACGACCACTCTCCTCGCCTCCGAGTTTCGCTTGGGTCTGGTCATCATTGGGCTGACCTGTGTCCACGGCTTGAATGGGGGTCTGGTGAATGGGCCTATTAGGGCGCCGTGCTCGACCTCTTTCCGCACGTAGTCGGCAATGTGAATGTCGTGTGCGGGGTCCTCGGTGTGGTTGGCGGTGGCCGGGACCGGTGGTAGTGGCGCCGTGTAGTCCACCGGCCAGCCAAACTCTAGGAAGTCCACGACTTGTCGGTCGTGATAGTCTTTCAGTAGGTGGCGCCATGCAGGTATGTTCAATCCCGACGGGACGGGAATGCGCATCCCCATGTAGTTAGGCAGGGCACATCGCCGGACAGCGTCGTACAGCCTCATGTACGGAGTATTGTTGGTCCAGAGTGCTGGTATGGTGTATGGCCAGATCTCGTGTAGTGTGGATCTGTATGCCGTGGGTGTGAGGGGTGGGTTGTATGGCGGGGCAGCTTCGTCTCCATTCTCGCCGAGTATGGTTTCAATGTCATCCGGCTGCTGGTGCCGCAGTAGGCCATCGGTTTGTGTGGGATCTGTGTCGGTGATTTGGCCGTGGCCACGGATCGCTATCGGGGCGACGGGTGTTGGGTTCGGGTGGGAATGTGCTTCCGTCGGTGTGGCGTCTGTGCGGTGGCCGTGCGTGCTGTTCGCTGTGAGTGGCATGACGGTGGTGCATGGGCGGGTTGGGTGTGGTTGCATTGCGCTACGGGTCTGGTGGTAGGCAACGTGTGTTGTGTTGGTTTGTTGTTGTTGTACGCTGGTGCCTATGTCCTCAGACACGTGTTCCATCCGACCGCTCGTGTGTGTTTGTTTACATCTCGTGTCGGTCGGGGTGGCTCCGCCTGCATGGCCGTGTGCCGTGTGTTCATCTGCAGTGGCGCCACCTTGTGTGTAGCGGTGGGTGGGGGTGGGGGCGTGGCATGGGTCGCGTCCGTTGTGTGGTATCACACCAGACGCACGTGGTTGTGGCTCCAGTGCGGTGGCGCCACCTTCCGCCACCGGGCGGGAGCCAGCGTGTGTGGCTTCCGTGGTGGGAGGGTGTTCAGTGTGTGTAAGTAGGTCAGTGTTGTTTTGGTTTTCTTGTCTGTGCGTTGTTTTCGGCGTGCCGTCTGGGTACGCGCCGGCAGCTGTATTGTGTGCGGAGTCCTTGCCATCGCCAGTCGGTTCAACGGGTCGGCCGCCTTCTAAAAATCCACCTTGTTAGCCGATTTTTCTGCACCATTCTTCCGGTCAAAGAATCTCCTCTTGTTTTGGCATTCTTTTTCAGGGTGTGGGTTCGCCTTTGCATATTTTGTGGCACACCATGCACAGAGGTGGCATTTTCGGTCTGGTTGTATCCCATGCGAGGTGGTGAAGCCACACTCCTCCGCCCAGTTCCATTTGGAGCACGGCTTTCCATCAGTTTCTTTGTTATATACTGGTCGGACATAGTCGGATCTGTCCGATCGGCTCGTGGTGTTGTCGTGTTTCCGTGCCGTGTTGTCTTCGGCATTGGTACGGTTTGGCTTCTTTCCGTCGAGGCGCGTGCCCTACACGCACGCGTCTCGTTGTATGTCTTTGATTGCGTATTGGTCTGCCCAGCCGTGCAGCAGCCGGCCATCAGCGATCATGGTAAATACGCCCTCCGACCAGCGTCGGCATGTTGGCCAGTCGTATAGCGTTGCCATTGTCGCCAGTTGCAGCTGATGGTCTATGAGAGGTTCTCTCCAGCTCGTTGGCATCGCCTGATCCTTCATCATGCGGCACAGCGCGGCCACATACTCAGCCCATGTCGCCTGGTCGAGTCCGATTTTTGTGCTCCGATGGCCTCGGATCACATATCTATGGGGTGCTATCACATTATTACCTCGTTTTTACGCGGTGCCAGCTGCCGCCAGCAGTTCGTTGACTACGTCACTGCGGTCATTATCCTCCTGGTCGCCAGTTGACGTGATATCATAGAATGGGTTCCGGGACGTTGCTCGATCACGAGCAATGGCAGCAGGGGTGCGGAATGGGTTTACGAATGGAACAAACTCACGTTTTTTGGTGTCGTCCCTTGGAGTCGCGTAGTAGTATTGCTCAGGGCGTGTGTCCGTCATGGTGTAGCCGCCGCTGTGTCGTGTGCGGCTGCCACTGCGGGTCCTCCTCCTACCATTAGGTGACCGGTGTCTGCTGCTGCTGGCAGCCGGCCTCGTGGTCTGTTGACGCGTCTCGTGGCCGCCATCTTGGAATTCCGCACGCGGCGTGCTGCTTCGTCGCTTTTTTGGCGCCGATCGCTCGATGTCGTCGAGGCGTTCGGTCATCCTACCCAGTTTGTCATCCATCCTCTCCTGGAATCCATTAAACGCCTCCAGGAGTGCCGATGTGTCGGATTTCCTCCGTTTATCACTGGGCCCGGCTGGGCTGTCACTTGGGCGTGCGCCCGCGTGTCGCTCCTCGGTGCGAGTAGATCTCGACTGTGTTTTGTTAGTTGTTTTTTCGTGCAGGACTACTGATTTTGGTCGTCCGCGCGATTTTTTCACCGTCGTAGGGGCAGGTGGTGTATCCTCCTTTTGGCGTTTATTGCGTGTTGACGGCATTCTGTACGTAGTGAGTAAATCGGGCGGAGACTCGCAGCAACCACGCGGCAGGTTCGGGTTCACTGGCGGAAGTGAGCTGCTCCGGTCTCTGGCGTGGTGCCAGCCCGAACCGCTAGGCGGGGGCGCGGTTGTCGCCCAGTATACAGTATAGGTGGCGCCACCGTCCCATAGAGTTTAGTGGTTAAGGTTATAGGTCCTGAGCTCCAAATTACCCATGTTGCCACCGCAACATGAACAATTCATTTGAAAACATTAGCATATAGCTATAGTCAAAACAGTAAACTCCTAACAAAATCACAAAGGGCTACTAGAGTAAATAATGCGCCACTACTAAAACAGACCAGAAGCCAAATAAAAGCTCATGAGAGAAGCACGCTGGAGATGGCTGCCAAGGTGTGGAATGCCCAAACGGTAAAGGAATGACAAATTCCTGATTTAAGAACTTACAAAGAATATCTGTGCAAAATAAGGCTAGGAAACCCCTACTAAGCTGCACTGCAAAGGGGCATGTGATGTGTCACGGCCCACCAGCGAGATGCCCAATGGAAGATAACCATGCCAAAAGTAGCCAGATAACATACCACACAGCTATGTACAAGCCTATGATATGTAAATAGGAGTAGGCTAGTCTAGTAATAAGAGTCGAAAAAATAAAATACATATATGCCAAGAAAATGTTAAAAACCTAACATAGGCTACTAACCATACCAACCAATTATCTCTCTGCTACTGAAATGCAGGCAATCAATACCTTATCAGCAGCTACTGTGTGGTAAGATAACACCAACACTACAACTTGCCAGCATTGAAAACAGGCCTGGGTACCGGGCCTATATGCTATGGACAGTATAAATACAGCCTCAATAAAATTTAAAAAATGAGCAGCAATATGCATATTCTAATATTAATCAGAACTAATGGTGGACATATAACTAGTATATGAAGGGAGCACCCAGCAGTCAGGCTAGAAGGGAATGCATGCAGGAACACATGGGTGAAGCAGCGTGGTGTGTTATTGGCCATATGCTGAGGGGGATAATTGGTTGTAAACCACTGTGAAGTTTACTTGATGGGAAATAAAGCTGTGACACTGTTCTATATATATACATCAGAGAGGACTTGTGCTTTCAGTAAAGCCAGGTGGTGGTGGTTAGTTTGGGTATGTTTGTGTAAGCGTTGGGGCTCTGTTGGGGTGAAGGGGGATGGGGGGTGCAGGTGCAATTCCCTAGAGTGGATCAGGCTCGAAAGGTGGTCTTAGTGGGAACGTCTAGGAGTAGAAGTGTTATTTAGGAATGCATTATCTGAAATGGGAAATGTCTGCAGAAATACTTAATATCTGAAGAGTAGTCAATTCATGATTGTAAATGTACAAAAATACATTGCATGCATGTTATTGTATGAGTATATGTTAATGGTATGACTTATGTGTTATGTAGGAGTGCATTATCTGAAATAGGAAATGTCTGCAGGTATACTTAATATATGAAGAATACTGTCAATTCATGATTGTAAATGTACTAAAATACATTACATGCATGTTTTTGTAGGGGTATATGTTGAGGTTATGACTTAGATGTATTAATGATGTTAAAACATCGTAATTGTGGGTTCTGATTGCTTCCCCCCATCGTCCCACCCGCCCTCTGCCAGCCCCTGTGAGTATAAGTGGGGGTGCTTTCTTTTAAGCTGACTGTTAAAAATGCTGCAGCCCTGCAGCCAGTGACCGCTGGGTCACAAACCCCCCCAATAAATAAGTTAAGCTGACACTCTCTCTCTGGTGGTGGTGGTGAGTGGAGGTCGGGAGAGTTGGTTTGTGTTGGGGTTGACTGAAGTAGGCAACAATAACAGCGACTCTATCCTGTCCTTCACTGTTGGTTGTGGCTTCCTTTCTCTACTGATACTATTGCACTAGAAGAGAGTTCTGAAGCTGAAGCTGGAGCTGACCTGTGTGGAGGACAACAATCCACAGTCTACACACATCCTACAGTCAACATGAACAGTTTGCAATGTGTTGCTGCATAGAAGGGAATACTGGACCAATTTAATAATGATAGAACCTATTTCTGCAGAAGCCTGTGGTGTCAGAGTTTTAGCATGCTTGTCAAAATTAATTTTGCATGTTTGCACTTCAAATATCCCAAAAGTTAGCCATTTAATTTAAAACTTACTTTAAGCTAAAGTGAGGTAGATTATAATATTTATCTCAAACAGTGACAGAAACTCAAAACCATCGGACTATACAACTTAAAAAAAACGAGTCATGGATTCTACGACACCCTTATTATGAAACACACACTCTTTAACTGGCTGTAAGTGAGGACATCTCACCAAAATATGATGCGCCATCAATTTACACTGATAGTCCTCACATTGAGGTGGAGGATCCTTCGTGAAAGTAAACCTGTGTCAAATATGTATGACCAATACAAGAATGACAAACGGCAACTTCATCGCTTCTTGACCATCTGTAGGAGGACTGCCAATCTCCCAAGACTGGCTTCACTAAATGAAGTTTGTTCGCTCCTGCATTGTTCCAGTTAGACAGAATATATTTGTCAATAGAACAGTTTTAATCCGTGTATGGGATACGCAAAGTGGCACGAGGCAAATTCAAAGCAGCCTTCGCAGCCAGCAAAACCGTAGGCAGATAGTAGGGGGGTGATGCGCCACCTGGAGGGCAGGAGGAGAATCAGCAGAGCTGCTTGAAGGCAGACCTCCAACTCTCCAGGCTGCACCACCACCTCCAGTAACTAAACTACACAAGAATATATCAAAATGCGATTACAGGAGTAGAAGCAGATAAGAGAACACAAATAAGAAGACGAATAATTACATACATGAATAATATTTGCATAATTAGTTGTATACCTCACAAAAAGATACATTTCCATGTAACCATCCCAATTAAAGATGTTCCAGCTTTATATTTTGTCAATCCTGGAGACACAGAAATAAATGTAAAAATAATTAATTTGGATAATGGTGAATTTTAAATTGTGTTCAGGGCATCAAGAATCACGTGAATTTCAGCAGTTACAATAGAAGCCGAAAAAGGCGATCTCTTGGAAATTATTTCACATGGGAAAAGTGTACCGGAAGCTACAGCATTACAGTGTCATGAAGAATCGGAGGGACTGGGCGTGGTGGCTGAATCGGTAGAGCGCGGGCCTCGCGTGCGGAAGGTCGGGAGTTCGATTCCCGGTCGAGTCAAACCAATAGCTTATAACATTGATGTTTGTCACTTCCAAGCCTGGCACTCGGCATTAATAGGATAGGGCAAGTACTGGTTAATGCAGTGTCAGGATAATGTGACTGAGTGGGATATCGGGTCATGGTGCCGCTGGCCTGATTTCCCACTGGGGCAGCACTATAAAGTCGCCATGGTACCCGTCATGATATGACCTTATATGTTGCCAGGACGTATAACTCCAACAATAAACCTAGTGCGACTGAACTCCCAATGGGCCAGCACTATAAAGTCGCCATGAGTGCGCACTGTCACAAGTCAGTACTCGTCCTGATATGATCTTAGATGTTGCTAGTACGTAAAACAACAACAAACAAACACATCCAGTGGTGGGCCTATAGCTAAGGCGGGACCGGCTGGACACTCGCCCCACTTCCTGTGTGTAAGCACGCCAGGTCCCGGAGTCGGTCTTTCCACCGGAACCAGTGGATCCAGTGCACAGCGGACACTGATGGAACCAGAGGAACCTGCGGAACCAGCGGTCATTGGTGGAACCAGCGGAACCAGCGGACATTGGTGGAACCAGCGGAACCAGCGGACATTGGTGGAACCAGCGGAACCAGCGGACACTGTTGGAACCAGCGGAACCAGTGGACACCGGAGGAACCAGCGGAATCAGCAGGTCCAGCGGAACCAGCGGAACCAGCGGACCCTGCTTGAACCAGCGGACACTGACGCTCAAAGAGCTGTGCTTGTTTCGACCACTTCACGGCTGGTTACTGCCTGGCTTCCGGCTGGTTACTGGCTAGGTACTGGCTGGTTACTGGCTGGCTTCCAGCTGGTTTCCGGCTGATTTCTGGCTGGCTTCCAGTTGGTTTCAGGCTGGTTGCCGGTTGGTTACTGGCTGGTTACAGCTTAGTTACTGGCTGGTTACTGGTTGGGTACTGCCTGGTTACTGGCCAGTTACAGGCTGGTTACAGGCTGGTTACAGGCTGGTTACTGGCTGGTTACTGGCTGGCTACTGCCTGGTTACAGGCTGGTTACTGTCTGGCTACTGCCTGGCTACTGCCTGGTTACTGGCAGGTTACCGGCTGGTTGCCGGCTGCCAAACACCAACTGTTGGGGAAAGTAAACAGCCATAACATCAGGTCCATAGCTTGCTGGAGGGGTGGGGGGGGGGTCCCTACACACAAACCGGTATGTACCCTCCCTGAAATGGCTGGAAATGACATTCCCCAGCTCGTGGATTTCAGAATTTCCTGGGCCGCCTTAGTGCCTGGCGCCTTCAGAACTCGTTCGTTCCTGAAATTGATCTGCTTTGGCAATAAAAAAGAAATACGTAAGGAAATCCAAATTGCGACTACAAGTTCTCAATCTCCTGTGACAAACACATTTTCAGCTATGAATAATGCATTCAATGTTATTACCATACCCACCACTTTACAAGTAAGTAAAGAATTGTTAGAAATAAGAGTTTTAATGTTGAAAATGAAGAATGTAACACAGGAGAAATCTGCATATATGGCGATGTTGACAAAAGCTGAACAAACAAGACTATGTACACAATCTAACAATACCACTAATGTAATTAGCAAAACATTCTCACAACAATTAGATTGTATTGATTCAATTGTATTGACTGTTGTTGGTGACATAATGGTCTCTAAAGGCCTGGTCACATACACATTAGTGGATGTAGTTGAACATTGTAGAGGCTAATATAGTTGAACGTCGTTGAACGTAGTTGACTGTACCGACATCCATACTTCTCCGATATGCTAACTTGGTAATAACGTGGGTGGGCTCTGAGTTCCGATTTAATCTTTGGACATGTTCAAAAGAGTGAGTGCTACGTTAGAGGCTAATGTACTGTGGCGAAGTCTCTGTACTCTTAATGTACTCTAGCGTACTCAAGCTTACTCTAGCATACTCTAGCATACTTTAACATACTTGAACTTAGCTGAACATAGTTGACCGTAGTGGAGGATAACGTACATTGAATGTAGTTGAACGTACGGGCATCCATTCCATAACGTATTTATCCATACCAAAACCTCCCGTACCTTAACGTTTTTCACCGTAGTTTAACGTACTTACGCAACATTTGACCCACATTAATCTATCCTACGTTCACAAACGTGTATGTGACCAGGGCTTGAGCAAGGCCAAGCAAGTGAATTGTCTGTTGATATGCAAACAGGTTTCTCAAAGAGGAAGGATTATATTATTATGAGGCTTTATTTAATGAAGATGATAACAATTCTCAAGTTGTAAAGTTGTTGAACTTGAAGGTATCGGCACACTGATATTGCCTGTGCACTCTGCTTCAGCAGTAGGAGACACGGCCGAGGCCGACTCATAAAGTACGACACAACAAGTGCGACACAGAGTAGATACCCCTAAAAATAAGAAGGGCCTTCATTCCATTCGGGAAATATTGCAGAAGGAGTGCTTCAGTCAGAACTTTAGGAAATTTATCAAAGAATTTTAAAGCTTTTAGCTAAGCTATTGTGATAGGCCCGATGTCAGCCATTCCACAGTCTTGCACGGAACATGGAAGAACGCCAAGATCCAGATACAGTACGCTTCACAAGGTTTATTGCTAAACCTATCCGCTCTCCGCAGCGTCATCAGTCAAGTGACCCGCCCCCTAACTCGCTAGCTCTATAGTAGGTGGGGTGTGTGCTAGCCACATGCAGTAGAGGGCAGCCCAGTCGCGGCCCTGCCAGTGGCTAGCATGCCACCACCTAGCTCAGTTCAGTGTAACTGCCTAGGTGTGTGTCGTAGTGTCTGCCACCACCTCATGGTAGTGGAGCTCATGTACAGACTACTACACTATTAATATAGACGGTAATTTAACAGGGACTACTGCACATTATTATGCATTTTATATACCACAGAAAGCATTTAAATATTTAGACAGACAATATATTCAGGCATGAAAATAATTCAAGAGCAAGAGTACAATATTTGAGGAGGAAATTAAGTTTATTCCTGTTCAAAAACTTGCAGAAAAAGGAATGTCGTCAGCCTCAACAGGGGTTAATAGGTCCTTTCGCAGCTGTCGCTCTGACTATGCATCTCATTATGTCAAAAGGTAAGGCAAACTGAGAGCGGGATGAACAAGCACGATACTATGTTACATGCGATAAAGAGGTTAGAATTGACTCATAATCAATTAACTAGGTTCGAACCCTAGTCGAGTCAAACCAATGGCTTAAAAATTGATACTTGTCGCTTCCTAGCCAGGCGCTTGGCATTATTAGGATAGGGCAAGGACTGGTTAACTCAGTGGCAGGATAATGTGACTGAGTGGGATATCAGGTCATGGTGCTGGTGGCCTGATCTCCCAGTGGGGCAGCACTATAAAGTCACCAGGAGTGCACACTGTCACAAGTCGGTACCGGTCCTGATATGACCTTAGATGTTCCTAGGACGCAAAACAACAACAAACAACAAATCAATTAACTACAAATATACTATTTAAAGTAGCTGATGTGGCACCAACCAGTCATTAAGCCGAAGGCCGAGGCTTATGGTGAAAAAGAAATGCCATCAGATCATTTATTTGATGAAGATTTATTTGGGAAGAATAAGAACATCTTGAAGAATGAATGCGCTTCTGACAGTCAAGACTATCTCCATCAAAGCTAAGAAAAGGAGGGCACCGTGTGAGTCTTTTCAGCCATTTTCCCCCAATGCCAGCAGAGGGAGACCGTTATGGGGTCTCCAAGGTTATTTGGTTGGTTGTTGGAGTTTTACGTCCTGGCAACATCTAAGGTCATATCAGGACGGACGGGGTTCCCTATCCTGGCCCAAAGCTGTGGGCAGCCTACACTCCAGTGTCAGCAATACCGGAGGGGGGTGAGGGGGGGGGCATGCCAGAAATAGAAATGCCTTGGCAGGTAAGTGTGGCACTTCCGCTTTGCTGTGTTGAGACACTTCCGGTTTGCTGTGTTGAGGCATTTCCGGTTTGCTATGTTGAGGCATTTTCGCTTCGCTGTGTTGAGGCATTTCCGGTTTGCTGTGTTGAGGCATTTCCGGTTTGCTGTGTTGAGGTATTTCCGGTTTGCTGTGTTGAGGCATTTCCGATTTGGTGTGTTGAGGCATTTCCGGTTTGGTGTTTTGAAGCATTTCCGGTTTGCTATGTTGAGGCATTTCCGGTTTGCTGTGTTGAGGCATTTCCGGTTTGCTGTGTTCGAGACACTTACCGCCCTGTCACACTTTACCGGATTGAGGATACGGACAGACCTGGACACAAATATTCTAATCCGGTGTGATTCGGACTTGAAATGTATCGATTATCTAACGGACGGTAACGGACGGGTAACAGACAGTAACGGACGGGTAACAGACAGTAACGGACAGTAGCGGTTGATAACATATCTAATGATCAACGGACAATTCAGTATACAAAAAGAACTATAATGAATGGCAACGGACGTGTAATGAATATGTAACGGACGGGAACAGACAGTAACGGACGGGAACGGACGGGTAATGGACGGTAATGGATAATAACCGCAGTCGTCAGTCCAATGCAATCCATACAAGTTTAACGGATCGGGCCAGATATCAACGGATATCAATGGATATCAACGGATATGCAACGGACACAAACCGGACTTTTCCGGATATCAACGGCCTTTGTACCATTTCAATCCGTTTCCTCGATCGGGTGAAGTGTGACAGGGGCTTTAGCGCCGCCACGTTGCAAAGCACGGGCACACGCACGTAATTAAACCAGCACAGCAAATATTTCAAATTGTATTAGCGAATGAAAAAAAAATCACTTCAGACATTTACCTTTTGAATTGTATAAAAGGCCTACGAATCGCAATTTTAATGTTTCCAGAGGAGAGAGCTTTGCAGCACCCCATTTGAACTTTCTGAGAAAGAAATATCTTTTTTAAATCAGGAGATAAGATGCCCATTTAAGTAGTTACACCCGCGAAAGGTCACTGGTTATCGACATCATCATCACCCTTAGCTATTACCATTACCATCAGTTAGATCTAAACATAATGGAAAAAGAGTGGGAAGACAAGGTCAGCGAATGGACAGACCTGGAGTTTGGCAAGTCCCAGAGGGCAGCGGAGAACAGGGGAAACTGGAGCAAACTGGTTGCAAAGTCACCTGTCTTGGCCCGACCACCCTTGTCGTTGAGGCCTTGCTATTCAGACACATACAGGGAAGCAATACCACAGGTCACTCCAACAAGCTTTTCAAGCCAAGGTACTCAGAGGGGCCTTCTTTTCACAGCGAGTGATAAACATGTGGAATGAGCTACCGGAAGAAGCAGTGGAAGCAGCCACCATGAATCAATTCAAAAATGCGCTGAACAGGGCCTGGGCCAGAGAAACATTCCTGTACGATTTCGAGGCTGCATACCATTAGAGCTGAGAGCTACGAGCTTTGTATAGGCTACCACAAGCCTGCATCAAAGAAGAGGATAATAATAATAATAATAATAATAAAGGATTGGTGATGATTATGAGCTGGTTATTGGAGTTTTACATCCTGGCAACATCTATGGTCATATCAGGATGATGATGATGACAATAGCTAAGGGTATGGCGATGATGATGATGGTGATGGTGAGTTAAGGGGCATGGCGATGATGGTGATGACAGTACCTAAGGGTGATGGTGGTGATGATGATGATGATGATGATGATGACAATAGCTAAGGGGTATGGTGATGTTGATTGTGATAGCTAAGGGGCATGGTGATGATGATGATGGTGATGACAGTATCTAATGGTGATGGTGATGATGATGATGATGACAATAGCTGTGGGGTATGGCAATGATGATGATGGTGATGGTGATAGTTAAGGGGCATGACAATAATTATAGTGATGACAATACATATGCGTGATGGTGACGATGATGATGATGACAATAGCTAAGGGGTATGGTAATGATGATGATGGTGAGGTAATAGTTAATGGGTATGGCAATCAGGATGATGATGATGACGATGACGGTGATGACAGTAGCTAAGATGTATGGCCATGCTGATGCCGATGATGGTGAGGTGATAGCTATGGGGGATGTCCATGGTGATGATGATGGTAATGGTAATAGCTAAGGGTGATGATGATTACAATGATGGTGAGGTGATAGTTAAGGGGTATGGCGATCGTGATGGTGATGGTAACAGTTAAGGGTGGTGGTGATGATGATGATGGCAATGACAATGATGGTGAGGTGATAGTTAAGGGGTATGGTGATGGTGATCATGATGGTATTGCCTAAGGGTGATGATGATGACGATGATGGTAAGGTGATATACCATTACAATTGTGATGACGAGGATAGTGATATGACAGTTATGGGGTATGGTGATGATGATGGTAATGGTAATACCTAAGGGTGGTGGTGATGATGATGACGATGATGGTGAGGTGATAGTTAAGGGGCATGGCGATGGTGGTGATGATAATGGTGATGAGTGGGGTTGACGACTGTTTCAGACATGCACATATCCCAGCACGCTTAGTGAAAACTAATCCAGCCGAAATCTAGCCTCATAATTGACGACCAGGCACAAGGAAAGGGCGCCACCTCGGGGCTTAGAGCGGCCCGCCCGGCCCAGCCAGCCGGAGAGGTTGAGGGGAAGGCGGCACCAAACCATGGCGCCGCCCCGGGATGGCCGTCCGGCACGGCCAGCCGGAGAGGTTGGGGGGAAGGCGGCACCAAATGCCCGCGGCGCCAGGCCCCGGGATGGAGCCGTGCCGTGTCCCCCGGCCAGCCGGAGAGGTTGGGGGGAAGGCGGCACCAAACCATGGCGCCGCCCCGGGATGGCCGTCCGGCCCGGCCAGCCGGAGAGGTTGGGGGGAAGGCGGCACCAAACCATGGCGCCGCCCCGGGATGCCCGCCCGGCACGGCCAGCCGGAGAGGTTGGGGGGAAGGCGGCACCAAACCACGGAGCCGCCCCGGGATGCCCGCCCGGCACGGCCAGCCGGAGAGGTTGGGGGGAAGGCGGCACCAAACCACGGGGCCGCCCCGGGATGCCCGCCCGGCCTGGCCAGCCAGAGAGGTTGGGGGGAAGGCGGCACCAAACCACGGGACCGCCCCGGGATGCCCGCCCGGCCCGGCCAGCCGGAGAGGTTGGTGGGAAGGCGGCACCAAACCACGGGACCGCCCCGGGATGCCCGCCGGTCCTCTGCCCCACCCCGCTTATCGGAAGCAAGTCGTCGACACGCCGCCCGTGTACTAACGAATCACCAACAGCAACAATGGGAAGAACGGGCGTTTTGAAAAACTGCTTTAAGTATAAACACATCAATAAACTAACATCACATTCAGGCTCACATTGATGTCGTTTCGGGAATCTTCTGAAATAGTCGCAACCAATTCAAGACAAATTCAGTAAACACAGTCGGCAAAGCCTTGGTGCACCGGGGACATGAGTGGTGTCACATTTATCCCCTAGAGGTCGCGTCAATGGCGAGCGTTTCCGAGGCACTGAATGGCCGGATGTTACCGCTCCATTACGGGGGAGTGGGGAGGGGGGGGGCGGCGTCTGTCCCTAGTATGTGTAGTTCTCTCAGCTCCTTGTCGCTGTTATTGTCGTGTTGTTTCTACTTCCGGTACATGATGGGACCCTGGGTGCAGTGTCTGTACCTGGTGCGTGTAGTTCTGTCAGCTCCATGTCGCTGTTATTGTCATATTGTTGCTACTTCCAGTACACACGGGTCGCTGGGTGCGACGTCTGTACCTGGTGTGTGTAGTTCTGTCAGTTCCTTGTCACTGTTATTGTCGTATTGTCGCTACTTCCGGTACACACGGAATGCTGGGTGCGACGTCTGTACCTGGTGTGTCTAGTTCTGTCAGCTCCTTGTCGCTGTTATTGTTGTATTGTTGCTACTTCCGGTACACACAGGACGCTGGGTGCGGTGTCTGTACCCAGTATGTGTAGTTCTGTCAGCTCCTTGTCGCTGTTATTGTCGTATTGTCACTACTTCCGGTACACATGGGAGGCTGGGTGCGACGTCTGTACCTGGTGTGTGTAATTTTGTCAGCTCCATGTCGCTGTTATTGTTGTATTGTTGCTACTTCCGGTACAGACGAGACGCTAGGTGCAGCATCATTCCCTGGTGTGTGTACTTCTGTCAGCTCCTTGTCGCTGTTATTGTCATATTGTCACTACTTCCGGTACAGACGGGACGCTGGGTGTGGCGTCTGTACCTGATGTGTGTAATTTTGTCAGCTCCTTGTCGCTGTTATTGTTGTATTGTTGCTACTTCCGGTACACACAGGACGCTGGGTGTGGCATCTGTACCTGGTGTGTGTAGTTCTGTCAGTTCCTTGTCGCTGTTATTGTCGTATTGTTGCTACTTCCGGTACACACGGGAGGCTTGGTGTGGCGTCTGTACCTGGTGTGTGTAGTTCTGTCAGTTCCTTGTCGCTGTTATTGTCGTATTGTTGCTACTTCCGGTACACACGGGAGGCTTGGTGCGACGTCTGTACCTGGTGTGTGTAATTTTGTCAGTTCCTTGTCGCTGTTATTGTCGTATTGTTGCTACTTCCGGTACACATGGGACGCTGGGTGCGGTGTCTGTACCTGTTGGTGTATGCTGTTTGGCTGTCACTGTCGTCAGGCTGGTATTGTCGCTCCTGCTGCTACAGGCGGGACGCTGGTCACGTTGCGGTGGAGATGTGGTGTGGTGCGGGTGTGTGATGTTGATAAGGTGGTAATGATCTTGCGCAGTGTTGTTGTTGTTGTGGTGATGGGGGTTTTCGTAGATCGCGGACCCTGGTCCAGTGAAACTGATGACTTAACAATTGATACTTGTCGCTTCCTAGCCTGGCGCTTGGCATTATTAGGATAGGGCAAGGACGGGTTGGCTCAGTGTCAGGGTAATGTGACTGAGTGGGATATCGGGTCATGATGATGGTGGCCTGGTCTGCCAGTGGGGCAGCCCTATAAAGTCGCCATGGGTTCGCACTGTCACAAGTCGCTACCCACCCTGATTTGACATTAGATGTTACCAGGACGTAAAACTCCAACAACCATCCAACAACCAACAATGCCATGATCTGATACTCAATTGTGCACGTTCACATATATATATGTTGCTAGGACGTAAAACAACAACAAACAAACAAACGTTCACATATATCGCAATGAACATGCACATGAAGCTACTATATAGGAGGCCAGAAAGGCTTGTTTATGGGGTTTAAGGTCCTAGCAAAACCTAGGGTCATATCAGGATGCGTAGTAACGTGTTATAATATTACTGGATGCCCGGCCGCATGAACACCAGATAATACTAGAAAACTCTTCCCCTTCATCTCACTCCCTGATGCATCCCTTAAACAACCCTTAATTAAACTCGTAAGGAATAAAAGGAAGACAAGTCACACAGATGAACAGTGGATAAGTTGTGCTTTAATGGCATCAACTCCTGTCCACCTAGTAGTGACCTATCACCCACACCCCTTACCTTCTGTCCACACATAATCTAATTACTACTTTAGCCTGTATACGAATCAGTGCCTACAGCCCATTGAACCGGAGTCCCTTGGGTGTTGCACTCAACTCAATTTAGGTATATCAATTTTACTAGCATCAGACAGAGTGTCTGGGGTCCTGCTCTAGAGTAGTTGTGTCTCACTCAAGAGCCAGGAGTAGAGTGATCTCTCTTCAGTGTGTCTGAAGCAGAGTCTTGAATAATTAATTAATCTCAAAGTGAGGCTAGTGTGGTCAGAGGGCCAAGGTAGTGTAGGTGACTAAGCATCCCCACAGCCAGCCAATCAGGCACCCCCCACAGCCTGGGTGGGCGACACCCCCCAGTAGTGGTGGCTGTCACTCAACCCAGCTGCAGGTGGTGCCCTGGGTGCATATGCAGATTAGGCTGGTGGGCACGCCCAGTGGTCAAGGGTGGACAGGTAGCCTCAAACAGTTACAAATATAGATATATATATATGTACCAAAAATGTCCTTTTTCTCCAATTGCATTCTTTATGAATACATAGAGGAACATTTCATCAACCTTGAACTGTTTCTTATATAAAACATCTCTTCATTAATCTCAGGCATCATATATGAACATATATTTCACATAGCTTATATCATGTCATAATGTGAGTGGGGCACCATTGCTTTTAGATTACATAACCCACTCCCCACTCCGTCGCCCAAGAATAGTAATGCTCTCTGCCAATATATAATTCTGAACCGAAAATCCGTATATTTTTACAGTGTGACTGTGCACTCATGACGACTTTATAGTGCTGCCATACTGGGACACTCTGCCGTGCCACGATGACCAGATAATAGCCAATGAACAGCTCTCCTCTGGGCATGCCGAGTTCCAGGGAAACATCTTTCACTCGACTGGGGTTCGAAGCCACGACGTCTCGCACCAGAGGGAGGCGCTCTACTCATTCGGCCATCTTGTCCTCCCTAATAAGCTACTGCCCACTCCAGGTGCTGTGTGATATTATGGGTGTAGACGCGGTCAGCTCCTTGTCGCTGTTATTGTGTTTCAATGGTGATTACACCGCCACCTCGCCCTGCAGCCGTGATTGACAGAGAGAAGTGTTACCCTGGTTACCGGGTGCCGTCACACCGACCTCCTGCCGGGAAGGAGCCGGTAACGCAGTGCAGGAAGCATCCTCACCTCTATCACCTCTCTCACCTCTCTCACCTCTCTCACCTCTCTCACCTCTCTCACCACTCTCACCACTCTCACCTCTCTCACCTCTCTCACCTCTCTCACCACTCTCACATATCTCACCACTCTCACCTCTCTCACCTCTCTCACCACTCTCACATATCTCACCTCTCAGCACTCTCATGTGTCTCACCTCTCTCACCTGTCTCACCTCTCTCACCTCTCGCACCTGTCTCACCTCTCTCACCTCTCTCACCCTCTCACATCTCTCACATCTCTCACCTCTCGCACCTGTCTCACCTCTCTCACCTTTCTCACCCTCTCACATCTCTCACCTCTCACCTCTCTCACCTCTCTCACATCTCTCACCTCTCTCACCTCTCTCACCACTCTCACATATCTCACCACTCTCACCTCTCTCACCACTCTCACCTCTCTCACCTCTCTCACCACTCTCACGGGTCTCACCTCTCTCAACTCTCTCACCTCGCTCACCCATCTCATCTCTCTCACCTCTCTCACCTCGCTCACCTATCTCGCCTCTCTCACCTCGCTCACTATCTCACCTCTCTCACCTCTCTCACCTCTCTCACCTTGCTGACCTATCTTACCTCTCTCACGACTCTCGCCTCTCTCACCACTCTCACTACTAACCATACTCACCACTCTAGCCACTCTCACCACTTTCACCACTCTCACCACTAACCATCCTCACCACTCTCACCACTCTCACCACTTTCACAACTCTCACCACTCTCACCACTCTCACCACTAACCATCCTCACCACTCTCACCACTATCACCACTCTCACAACTCTCACAACTCTCACCACTCTCACCACTCTCACCACTCTCACCACTCTCACCACTCTCACCACTCTCACCACTCTCACCACTCTCACCACTAACCACTCTCACCACTCTCACCACTCTCACCACTGCCAATGCCCGACTGTACACACTGGGTGGCAGTCGGAGGTCAGGGGGTCATGTTGGGGCGGTCCCTACGCCCCCATTGGTCAGGCCACTGCTCACGTGACATTCGTCATTGCAGCCCCCTGGTGGCACCATGATGTATTGTGGGCGTCCATGTTTGGCAGTGGAGCACGTCACGTGATGCATAGTGGGTGTCCAAGCTCAGCACTGGCGCAGGTCATGTGATGCATTGTGTGTGCCCACCCTCGGCACTGGAGCAGGTCACGTGATGCATTGTAGGTGTCCAAGCTCAGCACTTGAGCAGGTCACGTGATGCATTGTGTGTGCCCACGCTCGGCACTGGAGCAGGTCATGTGATGCATTGTTGGTGTCCAAGCTCAGCACTGGAGCAGGTCACATGATGCATTTTGGTGTCCAAGCTCAGCACTGGAGCAGGTCACGTGATGCATTGTGGGTGTCCATGCTGGGCACTGGAGCGGGTCACGTGATGCATTGTGGGTGTCCAAGCTCAGCACTTGAGCAGGTCATGTGATGCATTGTGTGTGCCCACGCTCAGCACTGGAGCAGGTCATGTGATGCATTGTGGTGTCCAAGCTCAGCACTGGAGCAGGTCACGTGATGCATTGTGGGTTTCCACGCTGGGCACTGGAGCGGGTCACGTGATGTATTGTGGGTGTCCACGCTCGGCACTGGAGAAGGTCACGTGATGCATTGTGGGTGTCCAAGCTCGGCACTGGAGCAGGTCACATGATGCAAGTCACGGCAGGAAAACAGCCGAGGCTGGTACCCGGCGTCAGGCCACCAGCGGGCCGGTACCTAGGGTAACCCTTCACGGGTTGCATGATATTGTTGCCAAGGCTGAATGCCCGTTTGTGTATGGGCTACGCTGAGAGATCTGTTGGCGGAGTACAAGCCGGTGATGGCTTCCTGTTACCTACCAGCATTGGCAGCCTTTATTTGAAACAGGCAAATGCTAGAGTCTGTCGCCTTCAATTCAAACCAGTCTTCCTTATTTACACCGGGTTTCAGAACAACAGTAAGCTGAAAATTAGGTCGTTTTTTAATTTTTGTTTAAAACTAAATAAAATTTAAAGAACATGTTGTGAGGCAATCATAGACCTGCATTGAGCCGGTAAATAAAATAAGGGACCAAAGACTAGTTAATATTAGCATTGTCATATTGTTATTATTGTTGTTGTTTGTGTTATTATTGATGCTATTATAATCATTGTTGTATTGTTATTATTATTGTTATTATTATTGGTATTATTGATATATTGTTGATATTAGAGATGTTATTAGTATTGTTATTAGTGTTACGTTATTAGTATTGTCAATGTGGTTTTTATTATTACTATCATTCGTATTATGGTTATTATGGTTAGTATTGCTATTGTTATTATTATTGTTATTATTATTGATTTTATTGCTATTATTATTGTTATTATTATGTACATTATTACATGGTGCATGATGCTAGTACACAGTTGTCTTACAAGGTGACGACTGTTGTTATTATTGTTAGTATTATTGCTATTATTGTTGTTATTATTATTGTTATTAATGTTATTATTATGTACATTATTACATAGCGCATGAGGTTAGTGGTGTATGAAGTTAGTACGCAGGTGGAAATGCTATCATATCACTGTTCTCTTACAAGGTGATGATTGTTGTTATTATTGTTAGTATTATTGCTATTATTGTTGTTATTATTATTGTTATTAATGTTATTATTAAGTACATTATTACATAGCGCATGAGGCTAGTGGCGTATGAAGTTAGTATGCAGGTGGAAATGCTATCATATCACTGTTCTCTTACAAGGTGATGATTGTTGTTATTATTGTTAGTATTATTGCTGGTATTGTCGTTATTATTATTGTTATTAATGTTATTATTAAGTACATTATTACATAGCGCATGATGCTAGTGGTGTATGAAGTTAGTATGCAGGTGCACATGCCATTACATCACTGTTGTCTTACAAGGTGACGATTGTTGTTTTTATTGTTAGTATTATTGCTGTTATTGTCGTTATTATTATTGTTATTAATGTTATTATTATGTACATTATTACATAGCACCTGAGGCTAGTGGTATATGAAGTTAGTATGCAGGTGGAAATGCCATCACATCACTGTTCTCTTACAAGGTGACGATTGTTGTTAGTATTGTTAGCATTATTGCTATTATTGTCATTATTATTATTGTTATTAATGTTATTATGTACATTATTACATAGCGCATGAGGCTAGTGGTGTATGAAGTTAGTACGTAGGTGGAAATGCCATCACATCACTGTTCTCTTACAAGGTGACGATTGTTGTATTTATTTTTATTATTATTGCTGTTATTGTCATTATTATTGTTATTAATGTTATTATTATGTACATTAATACATAGTGCATGAGGCTAGTGGTGTATGAAGTTAGTACATAGGTGCACATGCCATCACATCACTGTTCACTTACAAGCTGACGATTGTTGTGGAAGCCGGGGGTGCATTGCCTTATGGGTAAGGAGTTCAGAGGCAGGGGTCAAGGTTCGCGGCAATTGGCAGAATCAACCAAAGCCTATGTATAGAGTGCGTTATCAAACGGTGGCCGCAGGACAAGGTTGTGGACGAGTTGGCAGGTCTCCTTACTGATATGTGGTGCCGACGTACTGACATAATAGGCAGATAATAGTTTTTTTTTGTTTTTTTTTTCTCTTGAAGATTTATGATGCCTATTATGGATAAGTCTGAATAGACT